>JAUMHL010000001.1:11326576-11346273 GCA_032362345.1 Sandelia bainsii | reverse complement strand
CTCACATGTCTGGATGTTGAAATGTAACGTCGGATATTTTAGCCAACAGAAAACCGGATGCAGATCGGATATTTTGGTGGAAAAATACATTAACTGTGAACGTATGATCATTACGTTCACAGAAAACGTAATCGGGTCACAATTACGTTCTCTACAAAACCGTAATCAGGATTGCAGTTTAGTTGTATATGAACGTAATTTTTAGGAGACAGGGCTATTTTTTTAATAATTAATCTAATAATATAATAATATCTAATGTTAAGAGATATGTCTTAAACCTTAATCTTGGTTTTCAGGGCTTTAAGGGAAAAGTAATCTTTTACAACTTTATATTTGAAACTTCCACCATCCTTTCTATCAGTTCTCATAACACTCCCCAAAGTAATTGAAGATGCCTAAAAATGGGTCCATTGGGGCAACAGGAAAGGTCAGGTGATTATACAGTTTGTAAACACTTTTGTTAGATAAGGAACCACATTCAAAATGAGCACATAAGTAATAGTGTTTAAAATTCTGCACTGTTGTAAATGCCCATTGCATTGATTTGCTGACAGCTTTGACATAACATACCTGTATGATTGGTTTTGTTGTGGAGAGCCCTAAAAAGCAACATTACAGATGAACTCACATTAAGCTTTATCTCCAAGTAAATACCTCATCAAGCAAATGTTTGGCTTATTTACAACCTGACTTATCTAATCACTTGTTTCTGTTGTCCTATATTTTGGTAATATTGCAAATGAAGTTCAAGATCTAGATGTGATTGCTTTGTCCAGTAGGATGTTATCATAACAAAAATGAAATAGATGGTGGAAGCGATAAAATCTACATTGTAGTAAAGCAAAGTTATCCTCTAAATACTCACTTTGAAATAAACAAGACAAGTTCAGAGCTTCTGAAGTGATGGTAAGCAGATTTTTCCCTCATGTTTCCAGTCTTTGTGCTAAGCTAAGGTAACCAGCTAATGGCTATATCAATATATTTAACTGTACAGATTGACAGTGGAATCAATCTTCTCACTAAATATGTACAAGAAAGTAAATAGATGTTTCTGAAAATGAACCTTCTCACTAAGTATTGTTATGGCTTATACCAGACCCACAGTATAAAGCATTATTCAGCAATTAATTAACCATTAATAAAGCAGTGGTTACAACTTAGAAATCCATGTGTGCCTTGTTAGAAAGTGATGCAAAACCTCCCTCCATAAAACTCAAGTAACTGTATGAGACATTGTGCTGGGTCCTTCTATCATCAGAAGCCAGACAAATAAAACCTTCCTCTTGTCTGAAGAAAAAAACAACAACACAGCTGACTTGAAAAAAAGAACGGGGCTCTGTTCCAAGATCTCTATACATCTGCTCCTCTGTCCTCAATTCCCAAAGCAATCTCAAGTCAGTAGTTCTATTAAAACAATACTGCCTCATGCAAATTGCTACTGTCAAGCTCCTTGGTTTTATTTCTCGTCCTTACCACCGCTCTCCAATGCTTTAATGGAGATTGTGCCAACCGGGCTCCGCAGCATCAGGTAGGATCAATGGTATCAATAAAACAATCTGACAATGATCGCTGGCTCTTTCGGGCTACACAGAACAATATGTGACACTGAATGGATAAGCACTTCACTGAGGTCTACTGCCAAAAAACAGGTAATTACTAACAGAGGCGACAAATCTAACCTGCACTTGTACGGATTCCAGATTGCACAACTTTTTGGTACAGAAACATAATTAATTCTAATTGGCAGGTGGCAGCCTGTGCTATTGTTACATTTCAGTAGTAATGTTAATGGCCTCCTGTGCACAGCACGTTAACTTGTACTCATCCCTGTACATGCTGGTGAAGTAGAGAAAAAAAAACATCTCTTACCTCTTGACATAGGATTTGTCTTGTCAGTTTCTTTAGCAACAATTTAATTAAATGACTCATTTACATACTGGGCACTTTGGCAATGTTAAAACTTCTCCTCACATACATTAGTCATAAGGTGTTGCTGTGTGTGCAAGGCCACTTGCAGAGTACCCTGCTGAGTTCATTAGGACTGCCGTCTGCTCCGAGGAATATTCTTGTTTCAACTCAGATGACTGACGACAGTCTACACTCCTGGTAATGAGGCCTTTGCTGTAGGTCTGTGGGTGGGTCTCAGTCAGCCATTCATGATTTTATGAATAAAGTTAATTCTCTGGTCTGAGAGAATAAATTGTCAGGTCTCCAGATCCCTTTGGCCAAACTGATAACACATCTGTCATCAGCACTGCTTCATTAATGAAGAATAAAGTTTAAAGTGTTTTTGTGAATTTTGCCTCAAACTGCTTTTTCCAGTGATAGGTCAATGTAAACTAACACAAACTTAAAAATAATTGTTTATCTCACTACACTCAACTCCAGACCAATTTAAATTTGTACACTGAAGCACAATCATTTCTTTATTTGGAGTGGATACTAAAGAACTTGGTATCTTAAGTATCAAGTCAGTATCAGTATAGTTTTAAAGTATCAAGCTTGATTTGATATTTAAAAAAATAAATAAATATCAGTACGATTCTATGGCCTTGATTGATCTAGAACTATATGAACAAACAAAACCACTTTAACGAATAAACAATCCCACTGACATTTCAGACATATTCTAACTACCTGTATCTCACTTCATAAATAGTATTTGTGTCATCATCTAAGTTGTAATTATGACGGAAATATTGAAAAGGCAAACAGATATGGATAACTCAATTTTCAAACCAACCTCATTTTTGCGTGCAACCTCGACAATGGAGTTATTTAGAAGAACCAATGCCATCAATGACAACTGTTTTTAATCAGGAAAAACATCAGAATGAATTGGGTGTTGCAATTTAAGTTTCATTTTGAATCTGCACTTAATTAAGTTAAAAATAGCAGCTAAACACCACCAGAAGGCAAACTTTGCCCTCTTTTGCATCTTACATGAAATGCACCAAAGCAGAATACAGCTGGGCAACTTTACTACAAGAAGGAACTTCTGAGCCTCTAAACAATCAGGCCTTCTGTTCCACTGTCAGTCATTATGTTAATTCACTAATGCAGATTAAAAAGCAATTGTTAACACTGTGTACACAGAATAATCTGCCTTGTCTGACTGCTACGAAGGAGATAAAAATAAGCTGTAGAGATGTCCAGTGTAGGGCATTATATGCTTCATTACACACTTTTGTTCCTAGTGCTTTAATTTAAAAAGATTCTGTGGGAGCAGAACCAACTGTAACCTTATCTTCCCCTTTAATTTTCCTCCACTGAGTCTAATTTCACCTTGTATACAATAATGAGGTGTTAATTTAACTTATAGCTTTTTTTTTGTGAAATTTGGAGACTTTGTCTTAATTAGTGGTTAACCTGAAACTTTGCACTGAATATTCACACATTCTGCTTGTTTACAACCTGAGAAGCCCAGAAGTAATTCTCTAATTTGTTTTCTCCAGATGTGAAACCTATAATAGCACAGGGTTGAGAACGATATCTACAGTTCACCTAAAAGGCAAAATAGCTGTGACATGTTTTAAAAAAAGACAAGTTTAATAAGTTTCCAGTAACAGAACTTCAGCTAATGATTATTTCCATTATTTTCTCTCAACATTTTATTTGATAGGTCTATAACACTGTCCATGTTAACATGAAATTTATTTGACTTTTGTCCCCCAAAAGGTTATAACCTAAAGATATCCAGTTTCCTATTACAGAAGACTGAGAAAAACAGTAAGTATTTACATTTGAGAAGCTGTAAGAAATTACTATTATTTGAATATTGGCTTAAAATAACTAAAGGCCTTATAAAATATGTTGCAGCAAAAGCACTAGTGTAATGAGCACTAGTTAGTCACAATAGCTCTCCCAGTTTCTTCCCATTTCTCTGTACTGGGACAGAAGGGTTTACTCCTCCGTGGCATTTTGTTCCTAAGATTGATGGTTTTATTCAATAAAGAATTTCTGAAGAGGAATAAAATCTCTAGCAAGCTGCTAAATGACAAGTAGCTAGCTAACAGTTTATTCAAGAAATGTATTTGTGCCACTGGAGGCATAACTAAAGCACATTTCGGCAGACAGCCTTACTGAGAAATGGGAATTTTTATAAACTCTTAACATTAAGATGCATAACCTGAAAGCACATTGATGTTAAATATTTGATTCTATACATTCTACACATACATTATGTAAGTGGCACATGTGATGAAAAGCTTTGAAACATCATGCAACTCAACTTTCAGCATCTTTTGTATCCCCATCTGTTCTCTTACATATCTGCAAAGCTCGTATAATAAGAGACCACACGCTCAAATGTCCCATTCAAAAAAGAAATATAGACAACACAGCAGAAAATGATATGAGAAATATTTCTTATTCAGGTGGACACCCAGTGAAATATGTGATGGAATACGTCTTACACTAGGAGTATACCAGAACGAAACATATTGCCAAGGTTAGCAAGACATCCTTTCTTCAGCTGTCAAGTGGTGAGGAGGAGAAAAAAAAAAACAACATCTATAAAACTTTTACACCATGTACAATGAGTTCTTTAGGATACCATTAAGACACTATATTCTTTATTTATTTCTTCATTATGTGTAAGGTACAAGTTCATGGCAGATATTACCATATTAACACCATATGTGAGCATTGCTGTTGAAAGAATGAGGGTTTACAGACAGTGTAGGGTATATCCACCTCCACGATTAGGCTGTTCATCTCAATTTCAGGGCAGGGGGTTAAAAGGTTGGGTGCCTTCTTGCACAACTTACAACATCTTCCTCTTCTCAAACTCCTACAGAGATGGACAACAGAGGGGAAGAACAAAAGAAACAATGTGAAATGAAGCAAGATAGAAGTGAATGATTTATTCATGCAGAATTCGCACTGCTCTGTTTTGATCCCATGTATCAGATCTGCTGTGGAGGGTAGAGGGAGGCTTTGGAGAGCCAGTTGTTTTTTTCCTGGAGAGTGCAAATTGTAGCGCGTACGTGCCACTAAGTTCCAGTTGTCAACATTAAAACAGCTCACTTGCTGTGATTGAGAGGGCCTACACATCTGCAAAATCTGATTTATGGGAGGTTATAGTTGCTATGTTTATCAGCACTCGCCAACCATGTGACTATAAATGAGAAAGCATTATGTTAACCATTAAAAAGGATGTCGCTATTTACATATTCAATTTGGGAAATATCACACAAACCATAGGATGATAGAATATGTCGTTCCCTGAGAATTTTCTATTCCACAGGGGGAAAGTAACTTAATGCAAATGTCATTTATCAGGTTTAGAACACAGAAGTACACATTTACATGTTGGACCATTCCTCTGTGGCTGATGGATACCTGAAGGTCTACTGCCACCTTGAGGAAGAACAAGGTTCACGTTAATGAAAACGAAAATGCTTGGGAGGCATCATTGGCTTCTCTAACGTTGACATTGTGATGAGAGTGAAATGAATGAGGAGATATTTACAGTAGAGGTGGATGGGCAGGTTTTACTAGATGTTTGGTTACACATTTGATGGGGTAAAAGAGGGAGTGGCAGTAATTAGGAGCAAAGCTGTGGAGAAAATGAGAGGACAAAAAAGGAGTAACGAGATTTAAAGAGTGACAATAAAAATGAGGAAGAGGGTGTCTGTGACATAAGCAGGGTGATGCTTTGTTGGTCGGCAGCAGCAGACAATAACTCAGAGAACAAGACAGGAATCATAGCACCCAGGTAAGAGCAGAGTTCTTTGTGACAGAGAGGGAAAAACAGACTTTTTGTGTGAGACACACTCAGACACTTGACAAGACAAGTCAAGAGGAAGAGGGGGAGTAAAATGAGAAAAGTAGAGGTTGCCACTCAAAAGGGATGGGTGAAAATACGCCTGGATTCAAACTGAAGAGAGCA
Source organism: Sandelia bainsii (assembly GCA_032362345.1). Taxonomy (NCBI): domain Eukaryota; kingdom Metazoa; phylum Chordata; class Actinopteri; order Anabantiformes; family Anabantidae; genus Sandelia; species Sandelia bainsii. Next base: position 11,340,380 of record JAUMHL010000001.1, on the reverse strand, counting down.
GAGGAAAAACATGACGTAAAAGAAAAGCAAGACATTTACAAACGAGCAATGACAACAGCTTTGACACAGCTGAGGCCAGAAGTACGAGGAGCGCAGACATCGTAAATAAGGTGAGCCGCCTTCAACTTCTTGGAATTTGGAATTTATTGAACCAACAGAAACTGCAGATTAAATGTGTTTGCTTCTGTTTGTCTGCACACATTAGTATGCGCATGGACTGAATATTGAGTGGGATAGGATAATACTATCTGCTGCTGTGATTATGAGTTCCAGATATTTTGTAAACAAGTAAAAGGTTATAATTATTCTACCTTGCATATGAATGAAGCCCTTCTCAGATAAACATAAGTTTTCTGATATCTTGTCCTTGCACCGGTGGCACTGAGAATTCCTTTGGATATCATTGCAGGCAGTGCATTTTTAATTTTGTTTCCACATACTTTATGGCATTTTTAACTTTTAATGGCCCTGAAATCACACAACTCAACTGATATCTTTTTGTGACATGAAGCACTGGGGCTGCAGTAACACAAATTTGTTTGCCAGAGTTGCCAAACTAGTTTTGGTTGTTTTATTCAGATATTTTTGTCTTTTCTTTTCTCTCTGAAATGGACAGGGCTTTGTCGAAAAACGATTATGTCACGTAGTTCCTTGTACAAATCATTATTTTAGATTAAGATTACACCTACACATTTCAGATGTAGCAGATTCGTTTTTGACTATTAAATCCTTAATAATAATAATAATTATTATTATTTCATACATAAATAATATGTCAAACCATCTTCTCAAAGGCATTAACTGCACAAGAGCCTCTGAATAAATAAATGTCAATAAAATTATATGTAGTAAATCTAAAATAGAAGCAAAAGGTTGCCAGAGAAAAATAAGTAAAGTAGGTGAAATCTTGCTCGTGGAGCTTAATCAAATATCGATTTCACAATATAAAAGCATCTTTCTAATAAATAACCAATCAAAGAGGAACCAAATGAACACTGGGGACAATTGCAGCCTCAATAAATAAATAAAAAATACTTGAAATTTCATTTAAAAAATATACAATAAATGATAGATATAGAAGATACAAATAAAAAACAACATATTAGGAATAGATTAGATGGGCAATGGAAGGTATCCTTTCCTCCAAGTTATTTACATTTCTGAAGATATGCTCACTTTACATTTTCGACACAAGCTGGCTGTTCTTCCTCTCCCCTGTATGAACCTGTCTCAAATCATTTTGCATTTTCCACAGCCCAAGCACCATAACCAAAACACTGTGATTCCAATAAACTTAGTGCTGACAGCATAGAGGAAAATCTAGTATCAATTTTGCATGGTTTCATTTCTGCCCACCAGGTGTGCATTACACAACACTTAGTTTGGGTAAAGTACAAAACAAAACACAAAACATCTGATGCCACAGTGTTATTTAGTCTGCCACATTCTACTTTCACTAAATTGTGAAATAGCAAGAAATAAAAATGTAACTTTAACAAAGACAAGTGGTTCCAACACTATAACAAGCTGCATCCTGTTTATACTACAGCTGAACTGACAGAGTGTATCACTAATTATTAATATGTTGAATAGTGTGGGACGAAAAGCATCTTCATCTGTGTTTGTTCAATTCGATGATGTACCACTCAGAAGTAAGAGCACTACTACTGACTAAGTACTGCCCCCAGATATTTCATTTAGCTGAAAACACCTTAAAATACGACGCCATTTTTATTCTGAATACACATTTGATGAGTACACATAGTGACAGACAATCGAGACAAGAAGTTCATTTTGTTCAATGTATGTTTTTAGCAAAAAGCATCCACTGTAGCTGTGTGTATAATTCATAAACCTCTAATTAAATATAATGAAATATGTCTCCACTTGCAGATACTGTGTCTCCAGAAAATATTCAGAACCTGTCATTTTGTGCACATTTTACTGTCTTGTACTGTAATTTTTGCCCATTAATCTGCACTCAGTTGCCCATACTGACAGTGAAAAGAGGTTGCTAATGTACTGAAAATTAAAAACTAAAATCTCTCATTTACAGAAGTGCGGGTTTTGGTTGGGCCACCTGTGGACAGTGTCCTGAAGGTACCTCCAGCGTTGTCTTGCTTGTATGCTTCAGTTCATTGTCATGCTGAAAGTGGAGGAGTTTCTCTTCAAGAACCTCTGTATTTGGCTGCACTTGCCAAACAAGCTCTAGACACAGCTCATAATTAATGCAAATAAGATTAAATAAGAGACTTCAGTTTTAATAAATTATCAAAACTTTGTTAAAACTTAATGTCTCTTGAAAAAGAAATTAAAATTTTATGTTTTCACTTTGTCATTATAGGTAATTGATTGTATGGGCGATGGGCGAAGATGATAAATGTATCCATTTAAAACATCTACAAAAAGTGAAGGGGTCGGAATACAGTCTGAAAAGACTGTACATGTGTTCACTACTCATTTTCACAAACAGCTGCTTGTAATTGTTTGCCGCACCAAAAGCATTACATCTACTTGCTTCTCTTACATGTTATTACTCCGATTACAGCGGTCAGTGAGATTACCAGAGATGTATGAACACAATGTGCAGCAAAATGAGCAGCCACAGAGCATGTTTTTCATCATTACACACAATGATTATGAATTAAACTTTGGTTTAAAAAAAAAAAAAAAAAGAAGGCGTGTAAATCTATGTCCGCATGTAGCAGCGCCAGCAGCGGTAATGAAAGTATAAGATGATGAATGGGTGTAATACATGCTTTGACTTTTTATACATCTTGCTAAGAGTGCTTCTCTAGAGATAAACAGAAATAAAGAGGCAGCGGTGCCAACTCAGCCACTGTCAACATTAATTTATTAATTTCTGTCTTTCTTTACAGCATATTAAAAGTTTAATCTCAACCTTACTACTCCCAGAAAAAAATTTAAAAATTAAATTCCTGTTCCCAGTAAACCTTCTCACTTTGTAAGTGCTTTGTCATTGAAGATGGGTGACCAGATTTTTTTTTCTGGAGCCAAAAAAGAAGTATTACCAAAGCATTTTCACAATGTGATTATATCGCCGTCTGGACATGACCTTCATCTACTTTCTTATACACTGTATAACTGAAACAATATTTGTTGATATTATTTGTTTAATATTTTAAAGCTAAAGTTAATACATATAAATTCTAGTAGCTCTGAGAAAAAATAATGAATCATTACATTTGTAAGTTAAGTTAAGTTCAGAAATGTTTTCCTTTATGTTTTTTTGGGTTGAATTTAGCAGCAAACTGAAGATGAAGGCATCAAATAAAGAAATGCAAAACAGAGAGACATGAGATGAGACTGGTGAATGAGATGGAAAACCTAACAACAGAGACAAAGTAATCTAATGTATCTGGGATTTTGTTTTACAATAAGTAGAAATATTATTTTGAGAAAGTCATGCTGAGCACTTTTCAATTTCACGTATAACAACAACAACATTTAACACAAATGTTACATTTGAATAATTCAGAACGCCATCTGATTTTGCACTTATTCAGACGCTGGTGTATGATTATAATCATATCATTATGATTTTTAACTATCATGGAAAAAGGAAATGTTACAGAAATTTCACTCAGACCTGAGACTCTTTGTGTAAAACTGCCAGTATATAAGAAATATGTTTTTACTTTACCCTTATCTTAACTGAAACCTGTATAACTAACTATAAACCTACTCGTGAAAGCTGTTGTATTAAAGTGGTGTGAACTGACTAGAGACTTATACAAACTCACATTGATTAACCAGCAGTATCCCAAGTAAAAATCTTGGGAATTTATTATGAAATTACAGGCCTGTAAATTGTTATCATCATAAAACTTGAATGTGTGGTCCTGTCCTTTTGCACATCCCATCAAAACAGTATAATTATTACATTTCCATAATTACTTGTACTACACTTGTATAACATAATGGTTCCGAGAAATGACTCACCTTGAACATAGTGCTGCCCAGCTGGGCAGGAGACATGCTGACTACAACTCCAGCTGACTGCAGGGCTGCAATCTTCTCTTTGGCTCCACCTTTTCCACCAGCGATGATGGCGCCAGCATGGCCCATCCTACGACCGGGAGGAGCAGTTAGCCCCGCGATGAAGGACACCACAGGCTTTGAATTAGCACCCTGGATATTGAGGTGGGAGAGAAAGAAAAACATGAGGGTAAAATGAGGTGAAAATGAACATAAAAGGGGAATAAGCTCAAGGGAAAGTGCAAGGATGTGAATACAGTTAGCAAAGCAAATGGGGAAGGGCTGTACAAAAATAGAGTGAATTAGTTTTCTGCACCTACATTTTATTCATTCATTAGAAATTAAACACCCCATGTCCTCCCATTACAGAGCTCCCATGATAACAGGCTTGTCTAACCAGCCATCTCTGTCTCAGCCTGCATTATTAAAACAAAGGGTCAATCAAGCCATTTAATTGCATGGGTTGGTGTATGACCAGATAGGGGCTCAGGCTCCTGCCATTTCATATCATCTCATTTCTGAGATGGTAATTAGTCATGCAGGCACTGATTAGCTCAGCGGCTGTCTATGCTGCTTGCTCATTGATGGATGTTACATTCCACAGTTAAGATCATTTCCAAGGTGAAGAGAGCTAATATTTCATCTTTAGCAATAACATCATAACCAGCAAGGGGATGGCAAGCATGTGTGGGTGTGAGTGCACACACATACAGGCACTAATATTTCATACTTAGGAGCAACAACATAATTGAAGAGTATGGTTTTGTACACGCACACACACACACACACACACACACACACTCTCCTGGTTTTTCAACTGCTGCTGTAGCTCATCTAGCAGACTACTTTCAGAGAGTGAATGTGGCAAGTTCAACAGCCAAAACAATACAGTGAGATCCTTCACAGACACCCACTACTGCAATCTTAGCTCCAAATTCAAACCTGACAGGCACAAGATGGTCACTAAGATAAAATGGAGATGTCTTTTGATAATTAATACTAGCAGGACATCAACCAGCCACACAAATGTTGAGAACCTGAGACCAGGTTTTAACTCTTGCACAGTTCACAGGGAAGTTAACAGAGAGAGGAATATCACTTTAGAGTACTTAAAATGGGTTGCAAGCATCTGTTCCATTCACTGAAAAATGTGAGCACATAACAAATTTACACCAAACCCTGCTTAGTATTCAGAAGTCAAATCACGTTCTGAATAAACAAACCACCCTCATGTGAATCTAGTCTAAAATCTACCTCAAACGAAAGGGGTTTAATTACTCTATTAATCCCTGCCTCCCTTGATACTAAGTACTAACAATGCATACAGGGAGGGGAGTCATACTACCATTCACTTTACCCATCTTTTGTCTTCCACTGTTAGCAGTTCAGATAAATTACCTTAATTATGAGACCAATAGGGAAGTTCCCCCATCTCTGTGTGCAAACAAGAGCGGAGGAGGGCTTTGTTCTATAAACACAAAACAGCCTGCTCCAAGGTGAGGTATAGTACTCACAAGCTTAAAAAGTCAAAGGGAGACAATTATAACACCTATAAACATGACAGGTAGGCATGAACAAACCCGGCAAGTGTGCACAGGCATGGAGCACACCAACACTTTTCTTACCTCAGGCTTCCTCCAAACTACATTAGTTTTCATTGTTGTTTCCACAGAACTACAAGAGGTTTAGCTAAGTTCAGTGGAGACAGGCTGGGCTAAAAGTCAAGAGGCTGAAAAAAACCTCAGTAAACCTCCACGGTAGCTTAAGTGCCAAATCCATCAACCTACTTGATATGCATGAAGCAAATTCAAATATGGTTTTTCAGTGTAAAACCTATTTTTGTCTTCAGGAAGCCTGTGAAACTACTAGGATGACAGGTAGATTTCTGATACAGGTGACTTTTTAAGACAATATTGTCTTGGCAAGCACAGCAGAGCCTGATGAAGTCTGAAACCTGAAATATGCCCTACATCATAAAATCTGACAGCACAACCTGGTGGGATGTATAAACTTGTTTTCTTGAATTCTGCTGAATTAAGGGGTCGTTATATAAACAGCCTGCAGTAACTTAACAGTAACATTGATGGATACTGAAATCAATATGTTTTGACCTTTCTGGTGTAATGGGCCTCTCAAATAGACTTTCAATATATTTAATGTTGCATGACAAAAATCAATTACGACAGTGGGCCTTTTACTTTTACTGAGCATTCGATACATAAGGTGCCTACTGTGGCAGAATCTGTCTAGTAAATGTGTAACGTAGAATCTTAAAAAACAAACAAACTATTTTCTCAATTAACTTCTTACTATGAGGAATGTGGTCCAAACTGAACACACAATTTTCTGCCGGATTTGAAACGGTTTTGTCCTTATTTGTCCTTTGCTGCACTGCCTGCATCCTCACTGGTTTTAAGAGGCTGGAAAAAGCCACTGCCACTATTCTTAATGAACATACCCAAGTAGACACTGAGCTATGAAGGAAGATAATGACACATTTTTTTAATCCAAGCAACTGATTAGTAAGTTGCTCCATGGCCACAACATGACTCATCTAAAAAAATAATAAAACACCCACTGACAAAGAATATGACCATAAAGACATAAGAAGATGAAAATACTCTTGACATAAATTTTCTTTTCGCATTCGTCCTCAAGTAAGGCATCACATGCTGATGCATTTCTCCTGTCAGCTGAAGGCTAAAATTCATATCACAGAAGTTCCTCTTTACATAAATGTCAAATCAAAAATGTCCTAAAGATCGCATAAAGAAGCTCATGAATTAGCTAAATATTCTGGATCGTCAGAGTGCAAAAATAATCTATAATCAAGCTTATGTCCTTGCTATTTTGTAATATTTATTTAGGGAGATTTGGTTGAGCTCATCTGCTGCTCCTTTCCAGCAACACCGTGCTCCACATTAATACAACATTCACATATGGGAGCTGGTTGCTGTACTTCGGACTTGAATTTAAATCAAGAAACTACAGGATGCTGCAAAGTAAAAACAATGTCTCGTGAATTCTTTGTGCTGGTCGAGCACTTAAATAAAAGGTCCAAGTACATAATTTTATGTACTATGATGTACACAGTTGACTTTGAATAGAGGATCTGCAGCTTACTGGGTTTTTTCATGCATGTGTTTCATTTGAACTGTCCCTCGCTGTCAACACTCTGGGTGACTACGTGGGGGTGGGGGTTATTTGTACTTTATTTGTTGAGAGAGAGAAAAGTGAGAGAAAGTTATTCTCCTGAGACGCCAGCGGGAGATTTGCATGCATTAAAGCAGCCGAGGGCAAATCAAATTCATTTCTTAGCTCAAGAGAACCATAAGCAGACACACACACACACAGAAACAAACACATGCACACTGAAAAATTAACAGATTAAAAGTCATCTGTAAGGAGCAAAATGCCAAGTACAGACCAGGCAAAGTTAAAAATGTCAATTACAAGTTCTCTCTTGTACTTGGCTCCACAGACCAATCATCACCCAATTGCTCTTTATCACATGTAGGTATCAGTAAAGGTTCACTGCTCATCAACACTGTAGTTTTCTGGAACATGCCCTGTGAATCATACCTTCAGCCCATCTGCCGCTCTTTTGTCTTTTTCACACAAATCACACAGAAAACTAAGAGAGAAAGCTTGAGGCTATGATAAAAGGAGGACACTTTCATAGTTCCATCCATAGTTCTCTTTGTACGATGGTTTCCAGTGTTCACTACAGTTGATAGGTTTGAAAGGGCATGGCTAAGAGCTAATTCAGAAAATGATAAATTTTTTATATGAACAGATATATCTGCTGAGGTGAAACGCTGCAGTACAAGGAAAGTGAAGTGAGATAATGGTTGTCCAGTGTGTTATTTCCTTACAGAGTTGTGCTGTTTAAGGTATTCTGCTGCATTTTCCTCTGCATTGCCTCCGATTTCTCCGATAAGGATAATGCCCTCCGTCTTGGGATCCTGCAGGAACACCTCCAGACAGTCTATGAAGTTCGTACCATTAAATGGATCCCCGCCAATACCTTGCAGGAGACAAAGCAAACACTTGTTATATACTTAAGTCTGTCAAAGGATAATTCACGCCAGTAATTGAGGTTCACTTCGCTTTTCAGCATCAGAGTTGAATAAAGCAGCATTACACCTACCAGCCACAACATTAACACCTCCTCGTGGGTTTTAATGTTGTGGTGGACAGGGATCAGCATGGGCACTCTGATTGCCTGTGGCTATGGAGACCCATACACAGAAAGCTACAATCTGTTGATGACCCCTGTACTGATGTTGTATCACCACCTTTTAACGTGAAACGGTGACCTTGTCACAGCAGACTTGGGGTTTTGTCTCTGGGGACCTGTTAAAATAAAAAATGTACTCTCTCTCTTTATTCAACACACTGTGTATACCAGAGCTTTTTCTTTGCATAAGAGCTGCAACTGGAAATTACCCCTTGAGATGGTGAGGGTGAATCAAAACCAGAAAGGTGCCAAAGAAGAAGCTGAAAGGCATTGTAAAGCTCCGCAGAGGTGAGGGGAGCGACACATGTGTTTCTGTGAGTTTCACTTCACTCAGTCATATGATCTTATGTTACTATACTGACTATAGTTGCTTTGCATTTTGCAGAAATAAAGTTAAAGAAATAAAGTTAAACTGGACTGAGGATGAAGACTATTTTTTCACTTTTACTTCAAAGTCACATCAGAAGGTTTAATAGTATAATTGTCCAAAACCACCTTTATGTCTGCACAATAGTTTAATGATGTCTTTCCTTTTATAACCAAAGAATATGACATAGAAAGATCACAAATCACAAGGGTCCAATAATGTTGTTTTTTTTAAATAATTTTAACAGAACATTACACCAACATCTGTAAAAGCTTTGGCAAACGTCCACAAGACAAATCTTAACAGACAAAATGTCATCTACATATTCATGCCTTTAAAAATCCTGGCATCATCCAGAAAAAAATACATGAATAATAATCAAAGAGAAGCATATTACCAGCAACAAAGATGACAGTGATATTAAATATTGTATTAACTGTAATTTGCTGTAGCCACTAGGTCATACTCAGACTTAAGAAGTCGCTAGCAGAACCACCAATAAACCCTGTTAATGAACTCTACAATATTTAATACTGTTGCGGCACTGGCTTTATGAAGTCTGGCTAGAGAACTCTCCATAATTAAAATGTCTAAATAATAATGAAGCCAAGCTGTTTTTCACTTAATTCGGGTGTCCAACAAGCCCTTTAATGTAGATATTCTGGTGAAAAATAAGTTGGACAAAACAATTTGTTTTAGTAAAATAGTTAATCTCATATTTGCTGTGTTGTCCAGAAGTAATAGAGTTGGGTTTAACAGTATCCTTAGGCATGCCCAGATGTTTTTATGAATTAAAAACAGACTCTCATTATAAATAGTTACGATAATTCAGAGAAGAGAGATTAAATGGACTCTCAATTGACCATTTTACTGACTATGTCAATAAAGAACACACCAGTACTGATTAATGGATATGTGAAACTACTCACTGAAATATTATTAGATATTATGTCCCAATATCCACAGCAATCAGTAAATTGCAGAAACAAAGCTATGAGAAATTGTGGTGAAGAAAAGCATGGTATTGATCTGTACTTGGGAATTGCTGAAATTACTGATTTACCTGGAATTCATACCATTTAAATCTGGTATGCATCTACCAGGCTTTGAATTTCAAAAACAAATAAGCTCTTTCCTCAGTATGTGATATAATTATGACCTTGTGTGATATAACACTATTCAAATAAGTTGATTCAGGAAGTTCAAGCTTAACTGCGTCAAGAGAAGGATAAACTGAAAAACAAGGGGAAGCAATAAAACATTTATTAAAGATATTCATAGTTACTGTATTGGTAGAAAGGTTATTCAGTTCTGAATCCCTCTTGTTTCAATTATGTGATACAGACTCATCTGGTTTGTATACTAAAAAAGAAAATGTGTCATTGTGGATCAGAGATGGAGTTTTTTTTTGTTTCCTTCAAGATTTTGAGGACAAAGACATTTGAAAATAGGGAGACAAATTTCCTATTCGAGTCTGAGCCACTTGATGCGTCTGTTCAGCCTCAATAGAGTCCTTCAAAGACAGCAGCAACTTCAATGCTCACATCTGAGAGGGATATTCTAAGCAATGATCCTAAAGTTGGTGCATACCATTTTAATAAAAAATGTCTGTGCTATTCCCTGAAATACAAGGTGAACATGTTATATCATCGTTCTATTCCTAGTATGCGAAAGTAAGACATTTATGCAAGTTTTTGTGTCAAAGTAAGTGTTAAACAATTGAGGTAAAGTAGGTTATGTGTACAAATACTTTCCAAGATTCACAATGAAGCTCAAATTAAATGTATCCATGTTGTGGTGCTGTGGCCACAACATGAACTATCCTGTCTTCAAGCTAAATACTTAAAATGTCTTTTTTTTTTTTTATCATATTTATTATACTAAAAGTCATTTGCTGTTACACTGTCAACTAGTTATTTTATTCCAAGCTAATAGCTCATTTTAATAATACCTAAATATAAAAGCTGTGTTGCTGTGTGCTAAATTTAAATTCATATGCCACAGGTCAGTACGAGCTTACCAACGCAGAGTGACTGGCCTAGGCCGACTTGTGTAGTTTGGTGCACAGCTTCATATGTCAGGGTTCCCGATCTGGACACAATGCCTGAAGGATAGATTGAAAAAAACATTTTATAAAGTTTTTATGATGTGTTTTGGTAAAAGAAAATACTTCTATACACGTCTACACTTACAGATGATAAAACAATATAAAACGTAGCTGTCACTTTCTGTCCAACTTTGACCAAATTGTTGTCAACATGACAAATCAACAGAGCTCTGTAACAGCTGTTCTGTCTGTGCTTTGAGGAGTGATGGCAGTCGATTTACTAAAAAAACAGACATCTTGTAAAGGTTCACTGGCCAACAGCAGCACAAACTGCTTATCAAGCTGTGAACAGCAGAAGCTCAATCAAGAATCTAAGTAGAGTACTGTGGAAAATTAATTTGGGAAGAAAGGCATTAGTATGAATAAAGTTATTCCATTACACTGGCTGCTCCAAGACTGCTCAAGAGGTGAATTTCTATTTATAGACACCAATGTGTTGGCAATCACATGGAAAAAAAAGAAATGAAAGTGTGTTCTTACATAAATGTCCTTGAAAAACTCCTAACTCTTACCAATTCTTCCTTTCTTGTGAATGTGGCCTGGCATGATCCCAATCTTGCATTCCCCAGGCTGCAAATAAATATATTAATTTAAATTTTAATTAAAGTAAAGACCAAACACTATGGCATACATATATGTATCCTGTATATCAGTGTGTTAACTTCAGTACTCCTTCTTGATATCACTGGAAATACTGTATCTCTGGTTCCCCAAATTTAAACTCTGTCCACAGTTTAACTTTTCTCTTTACAGAAGAAAACATTTATCTTTGCAGAAGAGTGATTTATTATTTAGCTTTTTTTTCCAGCCATACACTCATTTAAAATAAACTGGAACAAATTCAAAGACTATCCACTGAGCAAATTCCCACGAGAACTTCTTTAATTTTTCTTCATCAAAATCCATAGTCTGCTATACCCTAAAATCCAGAAAACATTGGTAATTCAACCCAAATAACTGACATTATTAATCAGTACCAAAAGCGCACAAAAAAAAATAAAATAAAAAAACAACAGTATAAGAAAATCATGCTGCTTTAAGGCTTAAGTTTGACTCTGCAGAATATTAATGCATTAAATCTGAATTACTCAGGACCCCTGAGAAGGAGTTTGTACTTTCAGCCATCTTAGCCAAAACCATAAAAAGTTATTTCAGTGAGAGAGAGAGTGCGAGTGTGTGTGTGTGAGCTTACATTGATGACTCCTGGGCAGTTGGGGCCTATGAGGCGGGTGTTGCTCTGGCGCAGCAGCTTATGTTTGACTCTCACCATGTCCTGCTGGGGGATGCCCTCAGTGATGCACACCACCAGCGGCATCTCTGCATCAATGGCCTCGATGATAGCTGCTGCCGCGAAAGGAGGAGGCACATAAATCACAGTGGCATCTGCCCCTGTGCCCTCCTTTGCCTGAAGCGAGGAATAAACGTATTAGAGGTGCATTAAAAATGGAAATTCTAAAGTTATGAAATAGTGCCACCTAATGTTTCTTCAAAGTTTTCTCTAAAGCTAAGAAGTCTTCACAAAATGTCTGATCATCACTACATACAGTATGGGACTGTTTATGATTCATTTTTATATTTTAAACTATTTTTTTTTTAAAAAGGGACCATTACAGAGGGATAAGGAGACACACATACCTCCTTGACAGTGTTGAAGACTGGTTGGCCGAGGTGCGTCTTACCACCCTTTCCAGGGGAAACCCCTCCAACTAACTGGGAGCCATAGTCAAGAGCCTGCTGACTGTGAAACGTTCCCTGCAAGAAAAGTGAGAGTCAGAGTAGTCAGTGAGTGTAATGAAGTGGGGTACAGCCACTTCTGTAGCGTCAACCTTGAGATATCGTTACAGACTGAGAGGAAGGAGGAAATATGCTGCCATGCAGAATTAATCACCTGTGCATCTGAGTAAGAGGGGATGGATACAGAAGTGAGGGTGGGTTCTTCTAGGCGGACCAGGCTTCTGGTAAATATATTCAATGAGAAGGAATCGAAATGGTCTTGACAGATAAATAATGATGTGAGCTTAAGTTTAATCTCCTTGCTGAACATTTGAAAAACAAATCAAAAGCAGCTTCGGATATTCTCGACACCTACTGTAAATATCTCCCAGAAAGATAGCTAACAAAAAATATTTCACATACTGTCACTACCATGCAGGCTGTGGTGGAGGAGTTGTCACTGCTGGTGCAGCTACGGACATTCAGCAAGTCAACTCATTTGTTTCAACACAAACAACAGAAACTTGTTTTTGAACAAACTTTGCACTTAAGTTGTTCTTCTAAGATGCTCACAAAAGATATGTTAATTATTTTGTCATAATGATCTAGGTTTGGTTATTAACACATAATGTCCATTTTTTGTCCATGGACATTATGTGTTAATAAAATTAATCTAAATTTGAGGAGATAAATACCTTAAATGTTTTGTGTGACAATAAGCACCACTGGAATTAATTTATCACATGCACAGTATAAATGTGTCCAGGACACAGGACAGATACAGTTTTCCCTTTGTGTCACACTTCTATTTTGGTCTCTACAATATCAAACTATAAATGGATACAATTTTGATAAGAATATGAGACAAAAGACCAACCAAAACCTAACACTAATAAATGTATCTATACTATGATAGACAAACTATTTATTGAAAACATTTTCTATAAATTTGCTCTGAAATATTAGTATTATTGTACTGTTAAATTCTTAAATGTCATAAATGGGTTGGTAAATAAGTACAAAGTCATGCTGTGCAGGCAAACTGTTCTAACCCACACATACTAAATATGTCCGATTTATGAAGAAATATGTAGAAAAAATTGCAGAGAATTGGATGGTAAGAGACTTTAAACAAAAAGAGAGCATACTGCGTTTATAACCGTAGCCAACTGTTAGTACCTGATGTTCACAGCGTTCTGTTTAATTTCACCACTTGAGCCCTTTTGAAATGGAAAATAAACCAGATAAAGCAGCAGTAACAACAAAGGGAGCAGAGTATATTTTGAGAGGTAACATCATGTGAGTGCCCTCTCAGGGTTGGGAGTGAGATCCTGCCTCAAGTGGAGGAGTTTAAGTATCTCGGGGTCTTGTTCACGAG
>JAUMHL010000001.1:11294192-11305488 GCA_032362345.1 Sandelia bainsii | reverse complement strand
TAAAGGACCTGAGCCTCCTCAGGAAATACAGTCGACTCTGGGCCTTTTTGTACAGAGCGGTTGTGTGTGTTGACCAGCTGTAGCAATAGCTACTGCTATTCTGTCTGGACTTCATTCTTGAAAGGTTGAAACGTTTCAACCTTTCAAGAAGTCCAGTTGCCATGACTCAACTTCCAGACAACTTCACCTGGATAACTGAGAATCTTCACAGACTAATGCTATCCTGTTTGGCTAATGCCAAATGGTTATCGTTGAGTATAATGTGATGACAGCACAGTGCATCCATTACCTCAACCTGTCACTTAACCCCTAACCTCCTCCTACATTACAACTGTGAGAACTATAGTCATATATAAAGATCCACAGTTGAGCCTATATGTCATCAGTATCACTGTTCTGGAGAGAAATATGATTCCTGGTAAAATAAGCAGTTTTAACATTGGCAAGTCTGGCTGATGATCAACTGTATTGCTAAATATCACTCTTAAGGAGAAATCTTTGTAAGTAAAGGTCTACTACAGATGCACCAGCATATAAAGTATAACCACTGAATTCTTACCAAGGAGTGGTGGCAAAGGTGGAACTTTGGGCAGGTGGATGAGAGCCACCAATTTGCCACCGATAACTGCACATATGAAAAGCACTGTGATGCCAAACAGGTTTCCCCCTGGAAGACATTCATCTTCTGTGATAGACCACACCACTCCAAAGAGTACAGCTGCCAAAAGGACTGGAGGGGACAGGGAAGACTGACATTAAATGTATAGTCAATGACAACAATGATGCAATCATTAGTGTAAGAGTGTGATGGACAAAGGAGACATTTTTGTTGCATTACAATTGTCAAAACACCTCCTCAAATGTAATTCAGGAGAAAACAGTCCTGCTCGAGAACAGATAGAACTACTACTAAGAATTAATTGCTGAGGAAGTACCTATCCATTATAAAAGGCTGCTCTAAATATATTGTGCAGTAGTATGGATCTGGATCAGTGGTGCAGCAATGGTGCAATAATTTATTGTAGTCTACAATAAATAATACTATGAATTTATTAGAGCCTACAAGAATGTGCAGTTGTTCCTAGCCTTGTGTGAAAACAAGGACGGCCAAGAACCAACTGAGCCAACAGGGGACCACTTTCTTACTTGCCTTTAGTGATTAGAGAGGCCAGGAGACCTCTTGGTGGACATGGGCAAACTCTGAGCAACAAGGGGCAGCAGACCACTGGTGGGTCTGTGTTTGTGCCAGCATCCACAACAGGGTTTCGAGGAATAAAAAAGGTGGTCTCCTCTGTAACATTTGGACTAGAACAGCGCCGTACCACCACCTGGATCTGGTTCACATTTAGGTGCTGGAGAGGAAGAATTGAAACATGAAAAAGAGCAGATCAGATATTATGTTTTATTAGCTGCCAAACACCACACCTGTAAATTAAATACAACATAAAAAAGATATTTTTGGCTCACATGTTCATTTTCTAACGTACAATTCTTCTTTAAACCAGTGAAATAATGAATGATGTCCCACACTGTTGTTTTCACTTGTTTAACAAATATGCAATTTAAAAAGAGAGTTGCGTGGCAATGGCATTTGATTTCTTACTGTTATCACTGATATTCACCACGGTGCATGTATTAATAGCTTTAATATCTTACAAAATAATTAGGAAGTCAAACTAATGGAGACATCTTGCAAAGCTGTTAAGTCCCTGGCCCACTCCTTTGGTATGTCTCCTTTTTTGAGTATCTTATGCCTACCTGGCTACCACTGGTGCCCCACACTGCTCGCACACATAAACTCACACACTCACACTATGTGTAAGCTGCTGTCTAGTGCCACTAGATAAAGGGATGCTACTCCTTATTTTTATTTTATTGTATTTTATTTTATTTAAATAGGTAAGTATAGGCAGGTCATAAAAGTTATGTTTTTCGTATTGTGAGTTTAGATAGGAAAACATGTGTACTCTGAATTCTAAAAGTTTCTTTGGATAAACACATATTTTGGTTTTGAGTGGCACTTGTTAGCTCTTTTGTTCCTATTTGTAGCCTGCCTCTGTAGTAATTTCACTCTTTGTTTGTGAAATGACCATTATCATTATAATAACTGACTTTATTTAATGTTACCCCTCTCATTATCTATGTTGCTTCCCTTTCCTAAAGCGAGCTCGGTCATAACAATATAAAATTATAGGCTCCTGTTTAATGGTAAACCATTCTTTTGTTTACCATTAAACAGGAGCCTATAATTTTTTTAAATATGGCTGTGTCCTTGGCCCGGTCTTTGTGATACTGGTCAGGTGTGTACAGTAGTTAGGCTCAAATTTTTTAATTTGACTCTGCTGCATTTCAACTAATTCTCACATTTCAATTACAGGAACTGATAATGAAGTGTTTTATTTAATTTAACAAGGTTAGAGAAAGTATTAAAACAACACAATAGACAAATGCAAGAGACAAAGAAGCAGAGTCACGTGACAACTATACCACATATCATTTATATGTAACTTAAAATATATTCTAGATTTATGCAGTGAATATAAATAACAAGGACATGCAATTTTGTCCTCTTAAAAATAAACTGTTGTTAGGCTTAACCGCACTTTTCGATTTTACCAGTACAGTAAAAACGAAACTAAACAAGTTAACAGTAGAGCAACCTAGAGTTTTCTATGAGCCAGGTGCTTTACCTCCACATGATTTGCTGCAGGCAAAGCGATTCTGTCCTGCAGCGGGCTGGGTGCTGGACTTGGTGCAGGGCTCGGCTCCGGGGTTGCAGGCTTAGGCTGAGTGTCCTCCATGGCAATTGGCTAGTTTTTCTGGTCCACTAGATTCTCTGTCACAGTACATGAAGCTGAGGGGTGGAGCTGGCCATTGACTGAGACACTGCTCTCTTTCACTTCAGATTCTGTATGTCCACCTCTGACCTCATTGTGGGTTTATCAGTAGAAAAACACATTTTTATTTACTTAACAATGGAGAACAGTGGTGTTGGTACAGGTGTGTAAACTAGTGTGGTATGAGTTCATATCTTTAATCTTATACCAGGCCTGTTAACCAAACATACAGGCTTATAGTGATGTTTCATTAAAACTTTAAATATTGTACATGTCCTGGACATGAGATGTCAAATGAGGATCTAATGTGCCGTTTACTTAACATGCCAACACAAAAGTTGTAACTTACTACTACTGTTTGTTTTGTTTCAGCTTTGTTCAAGATACACAAATAGCGTCAATTACATTACGGCAAACTAACACTACTACGGTGTTTTGACAGATGCTTATGCCGACAGACGTTAGTTAATCCCATCGACAACAGACCATATGGCGCCACGTTAGCTCAAGTAGGTTACTGAGGATGCGAGGTCAAGTAGGTTAGAGGTAACTATCAAATACCAACGACGACCCCGTCCAGCTGGCACCGGCGACCGCCAACTCAGCCTGTCAAGCCAGGGAAACGTTTGAGAACGGGTCGTCTTGGTGTTTGGTTTAGTTTACACTGAATCTTCGCAGACATGTGCACTGACAGAGAACCAATGAAAACATGCGTCTCACAAGTAATTAGCTGGAGAGGCATATCGGTGAATCCATTCTCGGACACGGCGTGTCACCTCACCAGGGACAGCCAACTAACCCTAATAATAAACTATCTGCTTAAACGACTTTAAACGCGTCCCTCTTCCCTTTCACCGAGAAACGTTACACAGACCAACGTTAGGTTAGCTCGTGGTAGCATTAGCATGTCGCACGATGGTCTAAGCTAGCGCCTTCAGCCCGCACAGCCGTTAGTGGAGTCCGTTAACACACGTCAAAACAACGTTACACACGACCGTCATTGACTGGCGCTGAATGAAACCGTAAACCGACCACTCTGACTTCGGTAAATAAACCGAAGCTCAACTCGACTCTGATTTTGTGTCCGATATTGGATGCACTGCCGGCAGCTTGTGCACGCGTGCTTCCTACAAACAGCTGACGGTGAAATCTCCACTCCCACTTAAAAGCACAGCAGCCAGCTAGAGAGACCACCCCCTGTCCCCTCTCACGGAATTAATTCACATAGATATCTAACAGTATTTAAGAAGAAAAAAAAAAAGCAGCTCACCTCATATGGTAAACATTGTCGGTGGCAGAGTTTGTGGCAGACCTGTGACACACGGACCAGCTGGGGAATGGGAATGATGCGGATTAGTGATGTCCAACTACGTACCGAGCACAGAAGGTTAAATATACCATCACCAGAGGGTGCTGCACAAGACTTCTTCATTCATGTTTTAATGTATATTGTTTATTAATAACAAATTAAATTCCCACAAATTGCTTTGAACAGTATTAAGCATGAAAAGTGACCATTACAGCGTTGTATATGTGATAGTCAGTTTATTACAAGGCTCATAAACACAGCAATGTTTTGGCATTACATGCACATTTCTCTGCCAAAATGTTCTAAACATAATTTGCAAATTTAAAAAAAAGATCAAATTGTGCATATATTTAGGGATTTAGGGATTTTTAATAATCACAAGTGCCTCCAGTAGTGTCATGAGTTTGCTGCAGGTTTCTCAGAGACTCCATCCTCCATCGATGATTTGTTCTGTCCCAGTCACATAGGCTGACTGTGGAGGATCCGTGACACACACTGGGTAAATCAACTCTGAATTGACATCTTTAGAATAGCAATGCAGACTCTCCTTGACTGTCAGTGTAGCACATGCATACATTACTTTTTTTTCCCACCAACACTTCATGCACTCACCTCATCTGAGGCCAGGTATACACACAGGTACGCCACCTCTTCAGCTGTGCACATTCTGCCAGTTTTCTGTCTTGCCATAAAATCCTTAAAAGCCTGTAAAGAGAAGTAACAGTTGTATTGCTTATTATTTTCAGTAACCAGGCATCAGGGAATCCTTCATAAGCCATGATTAAGGTGTACCTGTTATACAACTCATACAGGAATTACTGTCAAATTTAGAATGATGAAAATGACAGTACATCAGAGCGTCCAGTACCTGTTCTGGATCAGGTTGGGCCTGGATCCTACCCCTCAGTGATGGGGTATCAACAGTTCCTATGGAAATATAAAAGCTGCTTCTGAATCCCTCAGTATAACACAATATAGACTGTCTTTGACTTCTTAGAGGATATGAAAAATAAATCAGCATCATA
Source organism: Sandelia bainsii (assembly GCA_032362345.1). Lineage (NCBI taxonomy): Eukaryota > Metazoa > Chordata > Actinopteri > Anabantiformes > Anabantidae > Sandelia > Sandelia bainsii. The sequence continues at coordinate 11,300,317 of JAUMHL010000001.1, read as the reverse complement.
GGGTTCGGTTCAAGTCTCTTTTACAAATAATACTTTAAACTGATAAAGCTGTCTAATTCATACAACAGTTATTCAGACTGGCTTTGAAAGGACAAAGATACTGTAAATCTGAAATACACATTAATTAAATTTGCTCTCAATGATGTGTACAGGTTACATTTGTCTATTAAAATGCTAGTAACCATGTATAATGTTAAAAAGTACAGAGATTTTTTTTTTTGCACGATGTTCTAAACTTACCAGGACAAACACAATTACAGCGAATTCCTTGCTCAATGAAATCAGCTGCTATAGATTTAGTTAGCCCAATCACTGCAGCCTTGGAGGTACTATAGACACATCGGTTCACAACACCTGTGTTGAGGAAACACATGTCACTCTCCCACAGACACACACGCAAAGTAATTATCTACGATAAGAGGATTACAGTGATTATACTTTAGTGACAGTGAATTTGTCCCTTTATTTGGGCGTAATGTTTGTTCTACATACTGTGAATGGATCTGTGCAACATCTTTTACCTTTTATGCTTGATGCAACAGAAGCCATGTTAATAATGTTTCCTGACTTCTTTGCCAACATCTATAATAACAAAATAAACAATGCAATAGAGTACATGATTAAAATCACTTTTCCATTTTTATACAACAAACAATTGACAAATGTGTTACGATCTAAGCTTAAACTGCCCTTTGATACAGTTTGGTTAGTTTGCAGCTAAAGCTGGATTATCATTGGGCAGTCACTGCCTATCATGTCACAGGATCAAGGTACTAGAGATAATCCTAGCAGACAAAGCATGAGAACAAAACCAAAGCTTGTGCCACTTAATTTACAACAGCACATATTGCATTCACTCAACAATAAGATTAAGTGTTTAGCATTTGATAAAGCGGGCAAAAAGTCACCTTAGGCAGGAAAGCCTTGCACATGAGGTACATGCTCCGGACATTCAAGTTCATTGTGAAATCCCAGTCAGCTTCTTCACAGTCCAAGATGGAGCCATGGTGCACAAACCTGTGTACAGCACATGGTAAAAAACAAAAAACAAAAATAGCTATAATAAAAATTATTATATAATACAACATTAGACATGATTTAAACACGTTAAGCTAAACACGATAAACACATCACTTGTCAATCTGAACCAAAACAAACAAGAGCAAAGAGATTTGTTAGAGATATGAATTACTGAATTAAAAAATAAATGCCGTTGAAAATGCAGTGTTAGTCCCCTCATCAGTTATCTGAGCCTTAAAGATGGCAATTTAGAGAGTTGTGTTAAGGAGATTGTAAAAAGGTCAAGTAAAGTTTAACCCTTAAGACAGAAGGATTTTGGAAATGTAGATAATCAGGTGATGGATAAACACGATTAATTTAAAGACAGCATGCTGGCATTATAATGAAATGTGTGGTCTTTTTACTTTTAATTGTACTTACAGTTACTAAGTATTCATTTTTCAGTAATTTAGGGCATTAATATTATCAGAAAAATGAGGAACGTACCCAGCTACATTGAACAGCACATCTACATGTTCATGTTCCTTGGCCAGGGCTTCTACTTCGTCCTTCTTAGTCACATCCACCACCTTGGTCTTGATCCCTGTTTATGAAAAGGAACAAAAGTCCAGTTTTATGACTTCATGTTACTGTGGAAGATGCTTGTTTATAGTGGAGCAGACATTTCCAAAACTCACCAACCTTAAGTAAATGGTCTGTCACTAAAAAAATCAGCATGGGAGTAAGTATTGACATTCACACAGTGACACATGTTCACACCTGGCTGCTCCCTTGTACGACCTCCATCTTTCTCTCCTTACCCCTCAACAGCTGTACCAAAAGCAGCTTTATTTACAGGACTGCTATAGGAGAGGTGCTTTTCTGGTGAGGTACCAGAGCTCATCTCCTCTCCTCTCCTTAACCTTATTATGTTAACTGCTTTGAGATAGTTTTTATTGTAATTTCGCACTATATAAATAAAATTGAACTGAATTTTTCACTACTGTTATCAAGTTAGTGCACTGTTAGGATCAACTACAGAAATGTTAGTTCTTTAAATCTACCAAATGACAGAGATCAGTACATGAAACAACATGTAAGCATAGCTATCCAGACTTCATTGCACTGCTTGCCCAGCAGATGGCAACTGCAGACCAACAGAAATGCATCTCACCTGGAATGCCGTCCAGTTCTTTCAGCTTCTCTCCATTGATATCTGTGGCTGTGACATGAGCTCCTTCTTTTGCAAATGCCTACGGTAAATAAGAACACTTGAGTCAGTTGCCAGCAGTTCCACAATCACTGGGCATACTGTTACAACATGTAATTTAAGCAGAAATAAATAACTTCTAAACTGCATCAAGACCATTTTGTTAAATAAGCTTTTGATGATGAGAAATCCAAAAGCTCTTTTACTTAATAACTAATCTGAACTGCTGCCTGAATGCATTCAGTTCTTCTGACTTGAGGCAATAATTCTGGTCACAGTGCTGACAACAAGACCACATTACCAAGTGTCTTTTAACACAGACGTCAAGTTGTAACTCAATCCCTGAAAGGCCAACTTCAGTTCATCCTCTCAGATGATAGCTGAAGGTGCAACCGTATCATTAACCAGAGAGCAGACCACATCAATAAAAGGTGCATTTTAAGTCTAAATGGAAAATGCTCAATAGACGCCGTTTAGATATATATAGACAAGTTTTAAGACTATGTGAGGCTTGACAAGTATGTGTGAGATTCCCAACTTTGCTCTACCTTTAGCAAAGATATTACCAGAGGATTTACTGACCATGAGGATAATCCTGAACCTGTGATCTCATCTCATGAAACACTATCATAGCTCTTATTTACATGAGAGTTGAGTGATAGCATATTGTTTACATACACAACAGAAAACCTACAATCTCAATGCATGGTAATAACGATTGTTTCTATAAAACAATGTATTACTTACAGCAGCTCGTATATTTCTTAGTGTCACAGAGACACTTCATTTACTGTTTTACAGTCTCAGCTCATTTAGCTCAAGCTTGCATTCAATGTAGGGCTGAAACAACGCTTCGCGGTAATCAATTACCCCAATTTGTGTGGAATGGGTCGATGTTTCACAGTGTTTACATTCAACCCAAATTACGACAGCTCCCGCTCCTCAGCATGCTGAAAATGCATCTTTATCCCAAAAAGTCATAACAGCACTGTCATATATGTGGAATTCCTTAAATAGAGACCTAATAAAATGGTGCTCTGTGCTTTGAAAAGCTGAGATGGCCTAACATTACCACAGCAGCACAACTGCGGTACATGAGCATCTCACAACAAAACATCCTGGGGCTCTCCAACCACAAAATGGTCAAACAGTGTCAGTTTTTTTACAGTGAGTTTTGTCTAAATGTTCGTTGGTATCAGAATAGTTGTTGCATTCAATAACAAGATCTAAATGGAAGTCTCCCTAGTGTAGATGCTAATGGCTAGTATAGCAACACCACTCTCTAGCACATTTGCAAGTTGTTGCGTTAAGCACTTTGTTCTTACACATATAGGCCACTTTACAGTGCAGATAAATAATACAACTGCTTTTCTGATTACAATCAGCACTACATATGTTAACATTAGTGTTTAACAAACTGGTGTTAAGGTACAGTATAAAGTGTAGGTAATCGGGGTTTCAGAAACAGAGCCTCACCTCCCACATTATTGTAAACAACACCTTTCCTAGTAAGGCCTAACTGAGTAAGGCAAGGATATTGTTTTTAATGAGTATCTTGGTGTCTGGTTTGATGAATGGTTTTGTTTTGAAGTTGAAAACCTTGAAGAAACTAAAACTGAAGTTAAGGTTAACGAGACTGTCCCAGTTCTTGATTACAGAACTTTTTCTACAATATGCACGAATGCACAAGGACACAGTCTTCTGATGTAATTTGTTATCAAATTATTCATTAACTCATCACTGTGTTCTGTACTCTAGATTTGGCTGCTCTCTCTATTTGAGTAACTGGTATTTGTTTATTTATTAAGCCAGGGGTGGCAAATCCTGATCCTTGAGGGCCACTGTCCTGCTTGTTTCCAACTATCTCTGCCCTATTCACTGCTGATTACCTGGATCATGTTCAGCCAATCAGAAGCTGTCAGAGCAGGGATGGCTGTATTAAGCCATCGTTCCTCATATCTTTGCACATGAAGTAAGCAGACATTAAAATAACTAGTGCATGTTTCTCATGTCATTTGAAAGAAGATATTTTGCAACAATAATGGCAAACCATTACTGTTTGATTCTGTACACTACAAGCCACTAGATAAACATTTTTTCTCTGTGATTTGATATAAAATATATCAGTACTAGTGCTGCACCACGTCCAATCCCCTGCGCGGCAGCTGACAACACAATCACTTTCCCATCCAGGCGGCCCATCGTGCTCCTTTCACTGCTGCTGTGATCAAAACAAACAGAAATGAGTATTGAAAAATAACATTTTAATGATAAAAGCAATTTTTTTATAATGAAAAAGTCCTGCTGAAAATTAGATACTTACAAATGTATTTGTGAAGGATTATTGTATGTAAGTTGTGTTTGCATGAAGGAACAATGCATGTTCATGACAATTCATTGATTCAAGCACGATTTTCTATGCAGAAAAATCAGAAAATTGTTTACAGTTGTTTACTGTAATGTCTAACACAAAACATAAAGGATAAAATATACCCAGTTGATGAAATACTTTATTTTCTATTTATTACATTTAAATTTCTTTAATTTCATTACATTTAAAGATCACTTCAAATACTACACAGGAAGTGATTGATTTTACATATGTAGTAGTAAAAACAAGTCCTAGTTTGGAATAAATATAAGAACAACTATACAGTAACACATTTCAAAGCACTATAAGTGTACGACAAACCAAGACATCAGGACTGAAGATAAAAAGAAAAAACAGTATCACCTTCAAGAAGTCAAACTTCCTTAATAGAATGTAAACACCCCAAATAAAAAAAATCCACTTCAAGTTTGTGTTTAGTTTCACAACTCAATCCTTGAATAACCTTTGCTGAGCCAAATAATAATTGACAGGGTGTTTCTTAACAGACACTTCTGAACAGAGACACAGCATAGGTCATGGGGACACTAGGCTGCTGCATTTGGTGCCTTACAGCTTCAGAGAAAACAGACAAGTGACCTCTAACGCATTATTATGCATAACAAAACTTATAACACAGATTTTAAAGTACCAGATCTTATAAATCGCAATCCATAAGACGGCTGTCCTTTATACAATGCAGTATTTAACAGTACTATTTAATACTATGTATTTAAATAATGCAGTTTTAACTGCAACTTCAACAAGTACATCTTACAGTGAACAACAATTCCCACTCTACTTTCTCACTCACTTCCACATTTCAAGATAAAATTACCCAAAGTCATTGCATTTTAATTAGGGTCATCAAGACATCCCAATCCAGCAGTGGGCAGTAGTTGTTTTTTTGCAGTTTGTCTGGCACAGTTTGCTTTAGTCAAACATTATCAATAACCACTCAGCCAATTCCTTGTGAACATGTATCCGATGAAGTCAGTAATTTCACCTGTTTAATTAGGGTGATCGATATGGTGAAATAATGAAAACTATCTAAGAACATGCTGTACTGCTTAGTCAGAATCTTCAACAAGGCTGTAAATTTGTCCACAGTAACTGTGTTTAGGGGCATTACATCTTTCCCTAATAAATTAGTGGGGTGACGGTGGCTCAGTTAGTAGGGCAGTCATCCACGAACCCCAATTATTATTATTATTACTTGGCCAAGCAGTGGAAACTTATTAACATTAACATTATTTGATGATTCAACACTGAATATACACTTTTTGAAAGAAAAAATAAGTCTATTTGCTAAAAATGATGCATAAGTCATGCTTACTTGTGTTAAATGGTACAACTCAGGCTACACAATGTGTACAATATATGAACACACTGCTGAGACTAACGGTCATCAGGCTTCCTGCTCCTTCTACGGTAGATACTTCCTGTTACCGATACAGACTTGTGTTTTGCCCCGAGTTGTGTTGTATTTTCTACACGGATTTATTAACTTAAACTACCTGTTTTTAACGGACATAAACTAATTGCAAA
>JAUMHL010000001.1:11283212-11294092 GCA_032362345.1 Sandelia bainsii | reverse complement strand
CTTAAACCTTACACTGTAAAGTGCCTTGAGATGAATTATGTTGTGATTTGGCGCTATATAAATAAAGTTGAATTGAACTGAATTGAATTGAATTGAACTGCTCTGTACGTATGTGTGGAATCATTAATGATTCTACTCATGTGCATATGGAATGTGCACAACACCTGTGATGTATTAAACCCGCTGTTCACAAAGGGTTAGAATGTTCTCTGAGTGTCAGCAAACACAGATCACCAGAGTGACACAGGAGGGACCTTTCTTTGGAGCCGTGATCACAAACGCAAAAGTGACAAACCTGAGGACCTCACAGAGGCACAAACGACAACAAAACTCAGCTGTTCAAAGTTGAGTCCAAACTTCTACGTCCAACAACCGACAAGATCCTCTGCCACGCTGGACACCGAGATGGTAACCATCTTCCTTCCAATGGTAATAACACTCATTTGTTTTTGTTTATATATTGTATATATTATACATGTTAATTTAGAAGTAGTGACTTTTGTGGTGACAAACAATGAACAATGAAGTAAAAGTGCAAACAGCAGTGACATTCTGTTAATTTCCACTTTTATTCACAATTATCACTTCTGCAATATAATAAAGGTTGTACAAAATATCTATGGTGAATTGTGATTTATATAATTAACTGTGTAGCCAGTTTATGCAAGTGAAAGTCTGAAACCAGTGTTTGTTTATTTCTGTGACTACAAAGACAACTCCTGCAGACACATTTACTTCTGATAACACTGTAAATTGGCAGAACAATAATAAAAGTCTCATAAAATAGTGTTATATAACACCACATTTGAATGTTGTGATTACATTTGACTATTACTGAGTGATATTTTGTATCCCTCCAATATTATATTATCACCAGAAACTGGTCAGTGTGTATTTTGGTATTCAACAAACATAACACAAATGACACTTCACTGCTTATGTTTTGACATTCTAGCAGGAAGACAAAGGCCTTTCTATAAAAAAGGCTATGAAAAACATTCTTCACAAGTCCACTGTGGGAAACAATATCTCCAACGACAGCAACTTTCGCTATCAGAGAGGCGATGTAGAAAACTGTCGACGATGGAGCAGGAATTTGGTAGCAGAAAGAAGAAGCCCTGCTACAATCTCTGCAGCCCCCATCCACAGTGAGAGGAAGACTAACCCCACTGGACTCTCCGACATAACAACTCCACTCCCTAAACTAGACTTAGTAGAGGCTGCAAAGGAGAAAAAAACTGAAACAAAAATAGACAAAGGCCTAAAGACAGAAACTAAGGAGGCAGGACATCTTGAAGCACAGGACAATCTGCATGCACATTGGCAAAAGAAACCCCAAAATGAAAAACTGGACAGCTTTGATGATCCCACAGTTCACTGCCTTCAGCCATTGCCAACAGAGGCAATGGTTGAAGCAGCAGGAGCAAAACAAAAAGACAAAAGTGTCCACAGAAGATTCCTGAACTGGCTAGATGAAATAATTCACAACCACTACCAGAGAAAAATCGCAGAAACATACAGAAGAGAGCGGGAGGAGGGTAACCAGTTTTACCCAAGTAAGATAATATGATAAACACTGAAAACAACTTCTATCACTCTCTTTCTTTCATTTCCCCACCGGTTAATGTGCTGTTTTAATATGCTAATGTCCTCTGTGCTCTTCTGTTCTGCTACAGCTAACTTCTACTTCATTTACCCAATGACAAGAGCTCAGCGAGAGCGGCAGAAACGGCAAATATGGCTCTGCCGTGACAACCAAAGGCAGAATATTAAGAGACATCTGGATGCTTTCTGGGAGGAAAAGTGCAAAAAGAAAGAAGCACTGAGGATTAAAGAGGAGGAGCAGCTGAGCACGGCATTAGCATGTCCAAATTCTGATTAGATTCCACTGCTAGATAGACTCTAAACTCTATCTAATGCATTATATAACACTTCTGTTTTTCAGAGTAAAATAATTCTTCTTCCACTGGACCGACTCTCTCAAGTAACTGGCCCACTAGTACACCTAGTACATGTGTCACCTCTAAATAGTTTTTTCCATCCCCATCTTTTCCTCTGTGTGAATGGATGGCTTCAGCATTTGGCCTCTTTATTGTATGTATTGGACATACAGTACAGGTTTGTGTAAAATCACTGCAACATTAACTCTACATCAACTACTTAAAAATAAATTTAAAGCAACTGATCTCAATGATTAGGGAATGCAGCCGAGCAAAGACATGTAATGCATGCACAATCGTTCTCTCGTGTTGCTATTACAGTTACCACATTATTAGATACACCTTGCTAAAATACATACAGTAGTGGTAGTAGTACTGTCCTGGGAATGACCCTGCAATGCTGCTCTTCTTACTGTATTCAGCTATATTATGCAAATTCATTACTTAGAAACATGGCATCGCACTGATTCTAATGTTAAACTTTTGTTCAAACTGTTTCAGAAAGGTGTTGATTATGGAGACTGAGTCTCCGTTAACGAAATAAGTGAGTTTTTGCGTGTTGGAGAAGCAACATTAAGCACATAACTACAGCACGCAGAAAATAGTTATTCATTACACGTAACCAGACAGTGACGATTGTCCCCCAGAGACGCGTACTTACACTGTTCGCAGGCTGCAAAGTCAGCTACAAGCTTAGAAAAAGTCTTTCAGGAAACTCACCCTCTGCTTAGGTCCGACTCGTTAACGTCAAATGACGAGAGGAGCACGTGACCTCTGCTTTTACTGCTATTGGTTCCTGAGCAGGGAGTGTGCGAGACACAAGTTTGTAAAGTGAGAACATAAAGTAAAGTAGTTTACCTACAGGCTATGATTTTACTTTCCACTTTATTTGACAGACAGAATCACATTAAATCAAATTCATTTTATTCTGCAAGAAATTAGGCTGTGTTTATTTAACATTACCTTTAGGTTTTTCAGCTACATTTTCATACTATCTGTAAAAATAGTTTTTACATATTCCAACTTGATGCCATTGCAGTGAAATATGATTTTAATAGTTTGTTATATTAGCACATGTTCTGTTTTAATATTAGGTAATAAAATAACTCACAAACAAGCACCAGGTTGATTGGTGTTAACTGTCTTGATAATGATAAAAAGAAAAAGAAATTTGAGCTAGTTTGAAGTTATTTTTTGACTACTGTGGGGCTTCTGATCATATCACATGATCTGCAAATGATTTCTGCAGATGGACTTTGACCAGATGTTATATAAGCTTTTATTGTAAGTTTCCATCACTAAGTTTCTATGTTTTCTAACTTTTACTTTTCAGGAAAAGATGAGACCTTTCCATGACACCTGAGCAAAATCCATCTGCTGGTGAATATGTTGAATAATTGAGGTTGAAATGCCTTTGAAAGCTCAACAATAGCTACTTAATGCACCTTGAGATTGTCAATTGCAGTTTCCAAGGTCAAGAATGAACTTTGAAACATATTGTCCTTGTTTTCCATTCCAAGCACAAATGACCCACATTATTTATAAGTCTTAAATCCATTTTTCATCGTTTTTGTTATTTCAAGTCTCAGTACCAATTTGTACCAAGATGTTGTATAAAATTATGTAATATAATATTAAACATCACTTTTTAATTTTCAGTGTTATTTTCACCCAGGGGAATATTTAGGTACAGTTCTTCCATTAGATTTTCTATATGAATGCAGAATGCAGAATCTACTGAGCAATAAGTAAATAAGTAAGTCACTGGAAACAAGCTCAGATGATTTCCCTCATTCAGCTGAAGTTATGTTTCTGGAAATAGTGAAAAATTATTGTCTCTGAAGACGACAAATAAACGTCAGTGTGGTTCTATAAATGCTTTCAATAAACAGAAAGGACACTTCCATGTAGCAACACAGTGGAAGAATTAATATTTAAACGAACAAAGGTATAAATGAGACAAGTCAATCAATATTTGATGCACTTTGTCTACAAGCAATTGAAGTCCAGAGTGAACTGCCAGTGATTCAGAAATTGTTCTCTGACTTTTCTATTAAAAAAAAGGCCATTGAAAACTCACTCTGCAGAGTCTGCAAAAATTTAGATTTCTCTCTGCCTGAGTCTTATGCTTTTTCTCCTAAATTTCTTCTAAGGACCTCTTAATACATCTTGATTTAATCAAGTCATATCACAAGAGCTGTCTGCCAGTAATGACTGAAATTCAGGAAAGAAAACCATATTAAAACTGAAGACAGATAACACTCACTCATTTTAATACAACATATCTGGTCTTTTATATGAATAGGTGGCAATAATTAATAATTGTCTTTGGCTAGGCATTTTCTCTGCTTTCTACCTATACAATAAGAACAATGTAGTGTTCTCTTATCTTTGACTTGTTGACTTTATTTTATAGTCTGTTCACTGTATGAACATTCAGCATTTTGCTATATTTAATTATATTTCAGTTGTAAGTTTTACATTTAATAAGACTATCTAATTCTATCAGAGCAGGGATATGACAACTGTGTGTAGAGTGAAGATTAAATGTTTATGTTTCTCTTCTTGCTATGAAATATCACATACTGTTTACTGTACACTTGCCTCATTTCAAGCATTTTCTGGCCATTTGGATCATGAGAAATGGGGATTCAAACATACAGATGCCACATGTGAAAGTATTTTCAATACTTACTCTGCAGTGCAGCAAGCCAGAGGTCAGTGACATACAATAGACTTTTGACTGTCTTAATGGTAAAAAAAGGAATAACACCTTTTAGTCCACAATAGGCAGTAAATCTGACAGGAATCACTTGTCAAATATGTTTGTGTTCTTGGAAAGAGTTAGATAAGAAGATCAGTGCCACTTACATGCCTGTGCATTAAGTATGGAGCAAAGCATTTCTCCCTCTACGGACCAAGGTGTCCATTGCTGGCACCATAAATATGTCTAAAACCACATACTATACCCAAATCTATGTGGGAGAATATCATCATGAAGCTCAAATGAAATAAAATTTCAATTTGCTCCATATAACCCACGCAGTATCACAAATGTGCCTCAAGGCACTTTATAATCAGTTTACTACACAACACAAATCTAGCCTTAGATGCTTGAAACTCCTCAGAAGACCCATAAAGGGTGGGAAATAGAATAAACTTTAGGAAGAGCACCCGGAGGAAGAAACCCCCTTCCAGGATGGACAGACACAACAGATGTTGTGTATAGGCTACAGGATAGAGTACGTAGTAGATTTATGACAATTAGGACAATCAAGATGACTTTGTAGTATATTATATGCATTTTAAGAATGTGACCCAGGAGGACGCTGAGCAACTTCCAGGTTTCACCAACACATACTTGACCTACAAGACCCCCTTTCTATATGAAGACATGGAAAGACAACAGACTACATAAACACACAAGATGTAAAACCCAAGCACATCAAAAGACACAGAAAGAGAGAGAGATGAGGAGGACCAAATTGAACATCTTTTGGCACACCAAACTTCTTTAAATGTTATTTAGATGATTTTCAATTAAAACAAATAATTATAGATCAAATATTTAATTATTTTCACATTATGTAAAAGTAGTTTGAATTTCAAATGAAAATCTTCATTCACATTCTCTTGTCACCAAGAGGTGCTGGGTGGTACTGGGAGACATGATAAACTACACAAGGATGACACTGAGCATCTAATCTACTCTACTCATCTCATGTGCTAAAATGTATATGTACATTTTTGCTGTCTGTATCTCCATACCATAACCTGGAGGGCTTTTGGAAAGAGGCCAAAATAGTCTAGGCAGTTCCAGGCGACCAGGCCAGATGAGAGGGTTCTGAGTCATGCGTCTTTCAACAATAGCATTTGTGTCTGAAACACCCCAGAGTGACACAGTATGAGTGAATTTGGAGTCAAAGCAAAAAGAAGTTGTGCACCATTCTTAAAGGTTGTGTGTGCACCCTTACCTAAAAAAATACAAGAAATGGAAAACTTCCAACACAGCAGCTCCTCTTCCACACAAAGCTGGAAAACCAGCATTCATATAAATTTCCTGTGTCTGAGCATCTGTTAAAATCTCCACTCAGACGTCTATTCATCATACTGATTGTAGTCACGTTGAAAGCCTGCTATGATTTATGTCATGCCATGTGAAGCTCACAATGTGAGAAATCAGAAAATAATCCTGTGCATCATTTGTCACTCTTTATCAGGCAGTGTATCATGCAATGCAATCAAAACAACATGCACCCTAACCTTGATGTATTTTTTATTAGAAATCTAGTTGGGCTGTTGTCATGTGGAAATAACCTTTATGCTTTCAGAACTGTAACAAGTTGAGATAAAGGGTTACATATTTACTATGACAAACTGTCAGGCATTTAAGCTGTTATCAAATGGATATGAATCAAACTTTTCATAAATAAATTTGTGGTGCACAGGTTTCATTATGGCACCATAATAATAACTTTTGGCTCCATAATAGCAACTTATCATTTGCCAAAGAAATGAGAGCAAAGAACAGAAAAAATAATAAAAAAAATGAAAAGGGAGAGCATAAATGAAGCTCTATTACTGAAAACAAATGTGCACCTTTGAATGTAGTGGATGGCTTCCAGTTTAAAATCACTGGCCTTGGATTATACAGTATTTCAGGTTTTTAACAACTGATGTTGAGGGAATGAGTTACTAACAGAACATTTTTATTTTATGTTGAAGGCTCTCAACACTAGAGACAGAATTTTTATTTTCTTCTCACACTCATTTTTGCTGTTTTGAAACAGAAGAAACCACAGGAGTCACTTATTGTACCTGGACTCTCATCAAGCCAGGGGGCGCTTTAACACCTCATTGTCTTAATACCATGTGGCACTTAGCTGTTAGCTGTATTATTTGAGAACAGTGATGAAGTTGTGACGCCACAGCTGTGCGGATAATAATGCAGACTATTCAGAAAATCATAGTGAAAGGATTCTCGAAGGTCTAAGGAAAGGGTGTTGTGCAGAAAACTGAATTCAAATTCACAATCATATTTGTAAAATAAGACTATGAGACGAACAATTTCACAAGTTTCACGCAACAGTGTGTCTTGTTTTTAATTGTTTTGGCAGCATTCAGTAAACAACATTTCCATAAGCCCTTAAACAGTGTGGTATAAATGACTGAATGATGTAAAGAGCAGCAGAGATTACAGTCAAAAAGTTAGAAAGGTCACATTAGAGAGAAAATAGCGTGCCATAAAATTTAGGATTTAGGGCTGTATAAATAAAACTGTCTGATCTTGGATGCCTCTCTTTTAAAGGATGAACACTAACTGCAAAATACCAGGAAGGTTTTTCAGGTGTAGAGTTTGATCTGAAAAGAAAAAAAAATTATTGCAGTCTGTCTGTCTTCTTCTCCTAATGCATCACAAAATAAACCAGGATGCAGTAAACACTTCTACAATAACATCAAGGAAATGAAACAAAAGCAAAATAGCTATCCCAAAGAATAATAAACATTATTATATATATATATTTATACATAATTTATGTATTATGTATTATTATAGCTTTTGTAATAAGTAATATGTAATGAATAATGCATTATTATTATTGTTTTTGCAAAAGGCCGAACTTTTTACTTATTTTTTGGTCTAATGCTCTTTACCAATTCATATTCTGCCTTGGTATATACTAGAGACTAGAAAGTTTCTAAAAATGTAGATTTAATAAAGAGTCCTTTGAACCTTTACTGTGCAGATGATGTCTAGCGGAGGCTGCCTAATATCCGGAACATTCACTGTAAGTGAATATGACTGTTATGCACAAAACTGATGGTGGATGAAGTCAGAGGAAGCCTTATCTATAATCAGATAAACATGTAAGAATTGTCCCTGTCCCTGTCCATCTGTCTGGCCTTTAAAAAACAAAAAAACAACAAAAACAAAATAGAACAAAACATCAACCCCCAGTACACATAGTGGTCACCATTCTGCACTGCAGGTAGCAAAATATTCCAGTTCCAATATTCCAGTGCAGGGAGTTAAGGAGAGAAGCCATACAAACAAACAAAAGGAACATTTTCACTAGTATTGTACTGGAAAAACTGCAAAGCTGTGCAGTTCTCTGAAAATCCTGCAGACAATCAAAAACACTTCAACTCACTACACATTGACCTATATTAACAGTATTTTGTACAAAGAAGTCAGAAAACACAAACTGAACCTGACTTCATGATTATGACAAAACCATAGTGAATGACATGCACAGCTACAATTTTGTAGTATATCATTTGAGACTCAGGGAGAAATGCGATGACAACAGACCTAGTAACTAACTAAATTATGGCTACATACGTTCAAACATTTGTCACTGTCTTTCAGTTAAACAGCAAAAATATCACTCATTGATTATATTTAAGCCATTTCTTAGTGCCACAACAATTCAATTATGAAACTGCATCTTGCAGTAATTAATTAAGTTATTATATTATTCACCAAGCATATTTACCACTAAGATTTACATTACCGCAAGTCCTTGCTGATATGTGCACAGCTTATGAATATGTTTCTTTGATGTTGTTAATTAATGTTGTTTGATGTTAAATACACTTTTTTGTTAAATATTCAAGTCATTGCCTACAGACATACTTCTCCTCTATGGAAGTTCTCTCCTTCTTGTACTGCCAACACTTGCACTAATGCTATAGGCAAGTTTATCTAACTAACTGATGAATTTGACAATCACACTTCGAAAGCAGCACCCAGGGCAGAACTGTAGCCCATATTCGGAAACCGTCCTGCATGGTGATGAAGAGCTGACAGGCAGCCCGTTTGCTTCGGTTCCAGGAACATAATATGAAAAAAAACAATCTGCAAACAGAACAGCACAACAGAGTGTTACGACCCGGCTCGTGTTGTTGGGGGAGGCAACATAATTCAACCCAGATGTAAAAGGTTAAAAGGATATTTATTGGGATGATCGGTATCGCAGAACAGAAAATTAACAAAGGCTAAACAGCAGGAGCGAGGATGTGGGCCAGCAGGTACTTCTAAAACAAACAAAAATACCATAAACGGTAAACCAAAGGAGGACTCCTCTAAACAGAGCTAAACACGTCTAAGAGAAAATAAAAGAACCAAAAAGACTACAGCAGTGGAAAACACCCCATACTTAACAGAATTACCCAAACAAACTTTCCTAGGCCCAACCATCCGAATAGTCACAACAGAGTCAATCACAGTATGAGGGTTCACACATATGCACAAAAATGTTACAGAGGCAAGGGCGAGCTGTTCACACTGAAGCCCCCGTCTAGTAGTCCTCTGTGCCTATAAGCTGTAGCTGATCAGGATGCTGCGGCCTGAGTGGAGCGACGGGAGAGGCACCAGCACAATCAGCGGTTTTTTATTTGATTGCAAGGCCACCCAGTATATTCAGTTTCATGAAAAATGCATATGTTTCCACTCAAGAAGATTTTCCAATAACTACTTGACCTTAACAAAATGGTTCTTTTTTCTTCAGAAAGCCTTTTGACATCAGGTAGGGCAAAGGTGGCAATGGGAATAGTAAAGTGCAAGGACCCATTTGATAAATCCACCTCACAGTAAGCTCAACCCTTCTGCAGTTAAACTTCCAAAAAAACAGCATTATTGTTATAACTTCCATACTTTTTAGTTTTAGTTTACTTCTACCTGAGGGCAAATGACTCCATATTCCTCTCTGAATCAACTTCATGACCTTCATAATGCATTGTAGATTTAATTACATAACAATTGCTATAGTAAAGACAAAATGAACCTGTGATGGATTGATAGATGTGAACAATGAAGAAGCAACAAGCAGCATCTCCACTACAGATAGGAAGAGACTTAATAAGTTGATCAGTCCTGCGGATGCCCCTGGACTCGTGCAGGTGGTGGGAGAACAGAAGATGATAGCTAAGCTGTCAGCTCTGCTGGAGAATGACTCCCTCCCCATGCATGAGGCTGTTACAGCACTGAGCAGCTCCTTCAGTGACAGACTGATACACTCAAAGTGTCTGAAGGAGCAGTATCGTAGGTCTTTCCTTCCTACTGCTGTCAGACGGTACAATCTAGGGTCCTCCCAGTAAAAAAAACAAAAATAAAAAAAAAACAAAACAGACACATTACCTGCTGCTGTTATGAAAAGCAACAGCCTCATAGTGCAATTGATTGATTTGTTTGAGGGATCTCTTTTTTGATTGATTGATTTATATATTGGTTGATTGATTTAAAGATTGTCTTAGTACGGTTGATGTTCTTTACTGTTATTTTTCTTTTTGTTATTTATTTTTCCTCTGCTGCTGTAATAACGGAATTCGTCCAGTGCGTGATGAATAAAGGCTTATCTTAACTTATCTCATATGAGCATTTATCCCTGCAAAACCCTTGAACTGCAGAAACATTACAATTCACCACAGAATTTCCTTATTACAGTATCGCATGGCTTTGTTCAGTACCAGTCTGCGGTTGTGGAAAACGTTTGAAAAGAAATGTACTTGAGACCTGAAAAAGGATGCCATAGGCCTCCTGTAGAGATGGCCCTCTATAGAACTAAGGTCAAGTAATGACTCTAGATATTAGAAAGCAGAGAGTAGACATTGTTTCTCTTATTTTTCTGAATGGTATACACTTTCTGAGGGGTGTGTCCCATTCCTTTTGGTGTTTGCAGTTTCATACCTCTCATGGAGAAAAAGACTTGAAATGGTGATCTTGTAGAAGCAATAAAAAAAGTTTGCAATAGACACTGAGAGCTTTTATGGCACATGACCAAAATGTCACTCAAAATTTAATTTTTAATTTTTTACTTGCATACACGAGACGGATCAATGTTTGATGTGGCCTTCAATTCAATTTATTTGTATAGCGCCAAATCACAACATCAGTCATCTCAAGGCACTTTACAGTGTAAGGTTTAGGACCTTACACAA
>JAUMHL010000001.1:11247209-11262276 GCA_032362345.1 Sandelia bainsii | reverse complement strand
CTCAGGTCCTCTCCTCAGGTCCTCTCCTCAGGTCCTCTCCTCACTCCCGTAAGTTGGTTTGGTTTCAGTCTCTGTTCAGTTCTTTTTCTCCTCCTCGCCTGCATCACCTCATGCTCTCCCCAGGTCTTCATGTTACATTGTTCATCCCATGTTAGTTAGTTTGTTTAGTCCCTTTCCTCACTTTCCCTCTGCACTTTGTCTACCTCCCTGCCTTTAGTGTTTATGGTAGTTTGCTGGTTTGCCTCCTGATTTTCTGTTCGACATTGCTTTTCTGTTATGTGCACAATCCTTTATTAAAGTTTCTTTGTTTGAACCCTCTCTTTTCCTGGTCTGCGTTTGGGTCCACCATTTTGTGCATGACTCTGACAGAAGGTCTTTACTCACTCTCACAAGAAAGCATCCAACTCAGATTGTATTATATGTGGCTTAGTGACTGACCCTTCAAAACGACTTTTACTGTGATTTTCATTATGGAACAAGCTGGGGCACACCTACACATTCATGTGTATTGTGTCTGTCTCAAGGAAGACAAAGATGTACGATCAATGGTGCTTACAACACAAGTTGAACACAGATGGTCTTAAATAGTCATACAGCAGTCTTATGAAAGGTTATTAGTGCTGCACTTCAGACTGACATTTTAAACACACAGCCTCAAGCATGAGCTTAAAATAGAGTACCTGTGGCATGGTGATTGTGGCAGAACAGATTACCTCAAAACAATGGACTGGTGAATCTTTATCTCAATAAATTTCTTGCTTCCTATCTGCGCACAGACATATGATGACCCATAAAGTCTGTTATTAATATGAACCACTAGAAAATGCTTTATATAGGTTATTACCATTTTGCTGCTGCTCTCTACTTTAGTTTGTTTTCAGTGACCTTCAGTGCTATTCTACCATAAAAAAACTAAATTAGTCTCTTGGGTGTCTAACAGCAATTTTAAAGAAGCATTTTGGCTGCATTTTCCAGCTCTCTGGAGCTATATGTTACATGCATTGACACTTGAAGTAGGGCTGGAATGCCTTAAAGGCACGCTTGAACAATTAGAGATTTTGAATTCATACTGACATATTTGACGATACTTAATTTTTTACTTTTCCAACGCGTATACACCATTGCCCATCCAGCTTAGAATTCAAATGCAGCATTGACCTGACTAATGACACAAACCATTTAAGGTGAAGGTCATGGTAAATGTTTTTTTAAAGGTCTGTACTCAAAATATGCAAGTTTTATTGATGCTTTATAGTCTTCTTTTATAAAGTTGTAATAAAACAGAAATAATAAAAAAGATGAAATAGATCAAATTGGGTTAAGTAACAAAACACTGGTCGATAGACAACAGAAGACTGAAGCAAATTTATGATTCAAACTATATGAAAAATTGTGACTATTCAGCTAATCTGTTTAAAGTTGTTTACATTTCTGCATAGGCCATCAAGGCCCTGCAGAAATGTATTTTTCATCTTTCCTACTGTTTCAGCTCACTGACATGAACAGGAGTCTGGAATACAGCAAAAACAGTGTTTCGCCAGACAGATTTAGCAATGCTTGACAGTGTTGCCCTGAGCTGTTCTCTCCTTTCAGTAACCTATTCTAAACAGAGTCTTCCAACACTAAACTCTCAACCAACATGACATGTCTCCCAAAGAAAAAAACACTGTACAATTTAAAAATATTGATATGGACAGGACAGATTTACTTCACCTTAAATGTCTTAATTCAGACACAGACAACGCATTTGAAACAGACACTAAAATGAACAACAAGCCAGTCTGTCTACTGTACAATAAAACATTGAAAATATGAAAAATAAAACTCTAATAGTCTTGTGCAAAAACAACAGTACACAAACACACAAATATCCCTTTTTAGTTATTGACCTGTGCTGTTACGCAGGAAGGACTCCCCACAGACCTATTTTCATGCCAGAAGACTGAAATAATGACCACAATGGCATGATGCCAATACTGATTCTTACAAAAAGGTGAAAGCGCGAAATGGTAAAGACAGAAGTCTGGAACTTGCATTCAAGCCATGTGCAGGGAAAATCATACTGCAAAAAGATGGCAAAACTGGAAGCATAGTAGTGTTTCCCATTGAAGATGTGTAGAGGACCAAAGCTGAGTTTTATCTGGTAGCTAAACATGTGTTGTTTATGACCACACACTAAAACAGTGACATAAAGTGAATTTTATGTCACATTCAGAACTGCAGACCAGAATGCTTGTAACAAACTGACTGTGAAACTAAGGTTGTTACAAGTGTGCTAATAAGTAACTAATCCTGTCCAGCAACAACCAGCATCTTCTCAAAAAATTATGTTTTTAATCTAAAGTAGAAGTAGAAAGTGTAGACGTGACCAGTGAGCTCATAATGGACTTGCTCAGCACCAAATGGAAAAAGTCACCTTAGCGTCTGTGACTGCATTCATGTGTCACTGTATGTCGGAAATATGGGTATATCGTACTGAGAGTGTGTAGTGCTGTGATTCAGTGCGGATATTGTTTATCAAGGGTGCAATAAAACAAGTTACCAAACCGAAAAGTTTAATGGGATGACTGAAAGTAATTGATAAATAGCCCAGAACATCCATCTTCAGCCACTCCAAATAGTAGTAGTATGAATTAAAGGATGAAACTATACTGAAAAAATCAATGCCAGGGTCACTATGTCCTGTTTAAAAGATATTTTAACCATATCTAGTAAAGTAACAAACAACTAACATTCAGTTTAATATCAATTGATGTTTACACTTGAGGTCTTCTGTTATTTTATGACATACAAAACCACTAATCGAGTAAAGAAAACATCCATAAAACATATGTATAGTGCAGTGACATGCGGTAAAATTTGTTACAAATATATGAATTCAATAGTGTAGCTTAAATTCACCATTCAACTGGCCGCATGCGCACTGCTTATTGGTTATGTTTCATATGTCATATCAGCATTCTTTACACACACCTATGGGTAAGATATACAGTATATTTGGTCAAGGAAGAACAGCTCAGAGAGAGAGCATTTGTTATGCATCATCCATGTGTTCCTAATTTGCCATCTCAATTCCACAATTGATACTCACTCAATACTAATGCTTTCATTAGTACAATAACTAATGAAAAGTATTGTCCACAAAAAATATACATGTATGACCACCTCTTATTTAGTCCTAACTATTTTGAAGGCACTGGCTGCCTCACATTGTGCTTTCTCAGTGCAGTTTTATTTCAGATCAGGGAGACTATACTATATTTTATACACATACATGAAATACAGAAAGTGAGGACAAATAATACGTTTCTACAAACATTGTATTGGTGACAAACAGACATATACCAATTAAATGTACTCAATAAAGTTTGTGAGGGATTGCAGAATCTGAGGTGAGGCTGAGCTAATCTCTGCCTGACATCTTTTCTCTCAGCGATTTTGACTATAAAAATGATTGAAATGAGTCATACATACATTACATTTATAGCATACGCCAGTGTATACATGTTAATATTTATTTTATCATTATTTGTTTATTATTATTAATAATAACTTATTATGATGACAGGTGAGGCTCTGCCCCACCTGCCTCTCCTGACTGCATGTCCTGGGTACAGTGAAGTTCAGATTTAGAGAAAAAGATCCCAGGTATAATTATCTGTATGTGTGTGCTACCTATTATATAATTTTATTTGCCAGTGATAGGTGTCACGATTCATTTACTTTTATCTCCTTTTTATGACCTATAATATGCTTCCAGATATGTTTTTCTCATATTCATATTTTTTCTGCACAGTAGCAGTGAAAACTCCAACATTAAAAAAACATGTCTTGAATGAGCTCCACACTCCTGAGGTGTAAAGGCCTCCGCTTCAGATATGACTACTAAAGTGTGGACACACTCAAAATGCCTCAAGACACTGTTGGTTTTTGGAGCTTGTGCTTGTTCCAATGTGTGGACAAACAATTGATTGAAGACAAGTGACAACCACTAAGGCTATGTTGGATGGAATCAAGGTTTTCTTCCCTGAAATGTCCGCAGTGCACTACGTCTACTTTCTGCACACACACTCAGAGTAGAAGTTGTTCTGGTTCACTGCAATATGCTGTAGCTCATGGTCTCACTTTTGAGTGTTGTGCTTTTATCTATCAATAAAATAGGGAATTGAAACTGAAAGGAAGGCTACACTTCTTTATTGTCAGTTTAATATATTTTTTTCAGTTTCATCACTGAGCAATATTTCCCTTTTTTTATTTATCTGTAATGATTAAAAAGCCCTGAGAGAAAAATCATGCTCCTGGTTTCTATGTAGTCCAACTCCTGCTGCTGCTTGATACTTGCTTGGTTATCAAGGAAACAGCTTGATCATTCTGAAATTTGTATCTCTCAACTCAAACATACAAACAAACTAGCATAAAACTTACGAAAACCTATCCTTAAGTACTGTTATTTTTAAGATGTTGTCTTAACATCAATAAGCATCTAAATCTATTTTCTAATTTTAAAAGCTTTTTATGTTGATTGTTATCATGAACACAGTGAATCCAAACATTGGAAATAACTCACACTTCTAAACTCAAAGAAAACAAAGGAAAACAAACAAACAAACAGTGGGGAGAAATTATTTGGCCCATTTACAACTTACTCATGCTTTTTTTTTTTATAGCTGGTGATAGGTCAACTGAACATGCTGCTCAGGATAGGAGAGAACATTCATATCATAAAGTTGCTAGTTGCTTTTTTGTAAAAAAGCTAAAGGAGTCTGAAAAGTCCTGGAATCTATTAACATAGGCACTAAAATAAGAACAATGCACACTGGAAAGTCATGTGACCATACACATGACCACACACCACACACTCCACTACCTACACAAGACAAAGTCATGCCTTTATTAGGGTGTAGATAATGAACAATCTGCACACAGAGAATAGGTTGTCAGGTGTTGTTGACACTGTAATTGTGACTGCAATTAGATTAATTGTGCAGAACTAGGAAAATAATTCTTTACTTTGCAAACATAAATATTAGTTCTAGTGATTTAACAACAATAAAAACACTTACATTGAGGTTTTTGTTGATTTGAATATGTAAAATATAAACATGTTTTATATTACATGCTTAAAACTGTACAAAAAAGCACAAACAGGAGGTTGTTGTAATTTGTGTGCAGTAAATTATTACCTTGTTACATTAGTTTTACCTCCACTGAAGATGTTATGTTTACAGCAGACTGTTAATCAGCACAATACATTTAACAACAGATTATCATGAAATATTGACAACACAGAACAAACCAAGGAAAAATTAATTAGATTTGGTAGTGGTCTGGGATTTTCCCCGCAGACAATGAATGGTTTTGGCCCGAGTGATTTAATTAACAGAGACAGACGCTTAAATCCAAATCCCAAAGTTGCACAACTATAACAGAAGCTGGCAAATGTTTCGAATGCCTCCAACTTGTCAAAATAAAAGTTTCACAAATTGGAAACCTCTCAAATCTCTTCTTCCTTAAAGACTAGTAAGTGTCAAAATCACACTCATCTCAGAATGACCTTTTCCTATTAGACTGTAGATTGTAAAAAAGCAGTGAGATGATAATTATCTGGATCTACATCTGGCTGCTCTGTGGCAGAAAATTATACATTACTCCTGACTCTATGACTTCTAGTGTTCAGAAATCACCATGTTCTCGGTTATTAACTGGACAGCCACGTCTGACTTATTGAATAAATGAAGCACTATTTCCGCCTAAATAATTCTCACCTTTCTTTTAGCCTGGAGTTGTCCGTGATAATTATCAGATGAGTCTCCTGGAATCTCCCCTCCCCACAGTGTCACCCCCACAATGGTGTAAGTGATGCCCATCACCACCAAGGGCAAGACGTAGACCAGAACCGTAACTATGATATGATACCTGTGAAAATAGATGAGAAAATGGTGAAGCATGTTTACATTCATACAATATTTACTCTCATATATGATGTCATACATCTTGTGCCTTGTAACCTGCTGCAACAGCTGAATGTAGGTTTAATAGTAATGTCAACTCTAACTGCTACACTGTGTAAAATGGTTTCACTTTAAATGTACCAACATCACTACTTGCATTATAATTTAACAAAGTTAACAGTAATCAAATTCTTTTCTCAAAGTGTGATATTCAGGTGACACAGGAGAGAAAGCTGCTAATGATGACAATCAACACAAAGAAAAAAAAAGAAAGCATTATAGGTGGTCACATGTCAAATATAATATCATTAATAATTGGTTTTTTTTCATGCACTTCTGTTTTTAATAAGGCACAAGATGACTGCAACACACATACAGTAATAATACTATAGCCTACAGTCATAAATTATAAAACAATAACACAGGTGTATGGAAAACATCCATCTTGGTGGAAATATGTCTGTTAAAGCGACTCACGTCCTCATCTGTTACAAATAACAGTAACTGTACAGCACAATAGTTAGTGTACGCGTCAAACTAAATGAAACAGATGACAGGCTGTCACATGCAATGTGTGTAAACATATAAACGTTTTGTACAAGTAAGTTACTAAAGGCTTCTCACATGAAGGGGTCATCGGCCATGCGAGGCCACGCTACGTAGCAGAGGGTCCTCTTGGGCAGAATTCGAATGGTAGAGAAGTAACAGAGAGGAAAGGCCAGAATCACAGCCAGACTCCAGATACAGACAATAACTCCTGTGGTGACCTTCGCCGACAGACGTGGCTTCAGAGGGTGGATGATGGCCATGTACCTACAGAGAAGTGGTCAGTATGTTAAAAAGACATAATCATGTTTCGAGTCTCAACAACACGTTTAATTTTGATTTATTTAGTTTTTATTTAGTTTATAATATTTTGTGATGCTGTTCATTACAGATTTCCAGGCCTATATTTTCCTAGATGTTCTAACTACACACTCCACAATGGAAAAACACCTTAAGTTTTTACTTTTCATTTATTTCACATATACTTTATATCAGTGGTTCTGGCTTTATGGTTTTTTGATTCCTGTCATCTTTTGAGCTGATTGGTTGATTCTTCTATAGAACATTTAGTGGCCTGAAGAGATGAAACATTACTTCAAAAAGGAAAAATCCAAAAAGTGAGGAAAATCCTGTGCAACCAAAATATATATTTATACATGTTAAGGTCATGTGCATCACCAACGTGATTTATCTCATAACACATGAGATTAAGTTTGAATAGAAATTCTCTAACCTAAAAATAAGTGTCTGTTTAATGTAATTTAATTTATAATTTAGAACATTACATTAATATTATCTTTGAATTTCTGCAAGACCGCCTGAAAGAATCCAATTACATTGCAATGTTTGATTCTTAGCTAAATTGATGGATGATTCATTGGAGATCTTGTTTGAACAGCTCAGTAGAACAGTACAAACTGGCAGAAGATTCCCAGCTCAACATGAATCCAGCTCAGGATGCCAACTGATTTTCAGTCTCTGATAAAACAGGCGTGTAACCACTAATTCAATCTTCATGAGATGGTAAACAATGAGCCTTGTCCTGTCACCTCAATGACTGGAACTCTCTGAGGGACGACAAGAAAGATGTCCTGTCTATTCACCAGTAATTGCTTGGCATTTATTCTGAGTGTCCCACTGGCCCTTGTGGATGGCAGCGTAAGAATAGCCTGTTAGATGTCCAATCAATTATGCGCAAGAGCAGTCAGAGTTATTTGGGATCCAACATGTTTGCACAATGGTGGCTGATCCAGTAGACCTGTGACAGCTGAACAATAACCACAGTGCAATGGCAGTAACACTCAAATGAGCTAAACAGAATTACACATACACCCTTTAAGGTATCCATCCACACACATCAAAGCATGTTCACATTAACGTCAGCATCAACTGGGCATGAACACAGACACTTTACTGCAGTGGGATGATAAAACACTCCTTGTTTTTTTCTCAACCTGGGAGTCTATCGTGTTTTAAACTGCACAGGAGATCTCTGACAACATATTGTTTAGAAAACATGTCTCGGTGGTGTGACACTACCAACTAAACACTCACTTTATCACTGCCTGGTGTTTAGCTAGCAGAGATTATGTTGGAGGAGACTTCGAGCACAAGTAGCCAAACATTATGTGCACAGCTAAATGTCTAATGTTGGCTCAGATGTTCTAAGATGAGAGTAATATGTTTAATGGTCAACCACCCTCACTTCACAGTAACACACTAAAAACAATTTCCCCGGGGGGATCAATAAAGTATCAATTATTATTATTATCAATTATTCAATCAGGTTACATTTACCAGCTGCCATGCAGATTGTTTTGGTTTTATTTGTTCTGGTCTTGTCACCACAATACAATAAAAGTCAATGTGTGAATGGTTTGTAGTACAAACAGCACTAAAACATAATTTTTTTTAAATTCAGCAGCTCTGTCCAAGAATGATTTCACCATTACTGGATAATCCACACAACTCACTGCCAACAGTTTTCATAGACTGTTCAGAGACAATTTTTTCACCTGAAAGTAGTGCCACTGAATATGGTCCCCCACGGTAAACAGGACCTGTTTCTGAAAACAAATGTTACCTGTGAATTTATAAGTGATTTTTCAGTGCTTTGGGCAACAAACAAAATTCTATTTACCTGTACTTTATTAGAGTGGAAGTGAAAATCTCAGAGACGGATAACTCAAAACCTGAACCATTGAAACTGAAACTATATGCATGAGCGCATTTGACATTACTCTGAAAGAAAATGGCACTTGTTATTCACAGTGATATGTGCTTTTTTGTCCTTCTCCACCTCTCACTGCACATAACATTAGGGAAATCTTATAATTTACACTAATCATTAGTGGTGACTGTCTAATAAAAATGTGAGAAGCATGAATTGTTACAAGAAAAAGAATTGAGGTCATGCACGTAGAGGAAGAACTGTAAACCTCTCAGCTGGTGATTTGAGAGCACAGAAAGTCTGAAGTGTGCACCGCTGTCCTCCTAGACACAAATAGTCTACACCATCACAGTTTCAACATGAGAAAACAAAGGTGTGAAAAAAAGAAAAGTCGCAACCATGTTATCATAAAAAGCTATAAGGATTCACCTTTTACCTTTCACACAGCAACCTGTGTTTATCTTGCTACAGTGCCCAAGGAAACACACTTGGCAGCACAGAGAGTCAGAGGGAAGGACACATTCACAGATGATCATGAACTGTGGCCTCATGCCATTTCAAGACATCAGAGCGGAGACAGCACCATACTGAGGTTACAGAAAGCATGACCAGGGGTTACATCTACATCATGTAGGTCATGGCGATGTTCCCTTTCTCAGTACACAGCTGACAGAATTGAATGGACACCGTAGACCAAAAATACAAACTCATGAAAGTTGCTGTAGAGAAGCCAAAATGAGCACAGCCTCAGGAAATGCATTGTTCCCTTTGTGTGTCAAGAAGAAGCAGCAGAAGAGGAAAACACCTCACACAATACCACACCATACTGTAACATACACTAACTGCAAGCAGCTTCTACACGCCTTTTGCTTTCATTATGTCCGGCTCTTGGGCACTTCCTTCATCAGTCTAATCCCTTTATTCAAACATTATGACGTATGACGGTCCACTGATCAGTATCAAAGCCCAGCTGGTAGTGATGACTGCATTAGCACATTACTGGAAACCATGAGGGCAAGAAAAGAGAAAAGGATGGATGTACAAAGAACAAAAATGGGTGAAAGAGCAAAGAAATAACACAAGTGCATGTGACAGAAACTGAGGTGGAGAGGCGGAGAGTATAAAAGCATCAAGGTAAGAGTGATCTTCTATAGGGTGTTGGCACACATAGTTATTCACTGCAGTGCAGACTCTTTGCAAAACAGCAGCATCAGTCTATGATTTATGGGCAGTGAAATGTATAAACAAATGTGTGGAATTGGCCTAAGCTGTAAGAAATTGTTCACCTTCTTCTGAGTAATTATGTAAATATATGCATGAATCAGCTGGGAACACAAACTCTGATGAAAAGGTGAGGAGACAAATAAGATATGATCAGTAGAATTTCAGTTAAAGTGATGGGGATTCCACATATACGTAGCTGAATAAGGTATGTGGTGCTGTTTTATAAGTAAGTAAATGAAGAATAGTTAAAAGAGCATTTTTAAGCACAAAATTAAATTGTTCACCACTGCTGGTGAAAGGCAGCATTACCCAAGTGTAATAAAGGAGAAGTCCACAAATCATACAGGAAACATTTGAGATGAAAATGACTAGGATGGCAAGAATATTTGATATGCCACAGTCCAATAGCTTAAACTATTCCTGCTGTGTGAATGGTTCTTTGATGGCTAAGGTGTGCTGGAGAAAGTCTGCATGAAAATGAAACATAGCCTATTCTACCTCCACGGCTGGAGCAAATCTACCCACACCAAATACACACACTGATTAGCACACACACTGAAGAATTCAATTCTGCATTTTCCATTAATAAAAACAACAACAACTAGTAACTGACAGACAGAGTTGGGTGAGGGGCGTGGGGAGGACTTAGCATCATTTTGCCATTCGTTAAATATTGTCCTTGCTGCATTTCATAAGCCCACCTGTCCACAGCTATCGCCGTCATGGAGTAGATGCTTGCAAACACAGATGTGACTGGGAAGAAGTTGTGAAATTTGCAGTAAGCTTCCCCGAAGTACCAATCCCCGTGTGCAGCGTAGATAAAGTTTATCAAAGTGTTAAACGCCGCCATTGATGCGTCAGAAAACGCCAAGTTTAGCAGAAAGTAGTTCGTCACCGTCCTCATTCGTTTGTGGGCAAGAATGATCCATATGACGATGAGGTTTCCAAACACGGCCACCGCCAGCACCGAGCTGTAGGCAACGGACCAGAGAGCAACGCGCCACGGCGGCTGCACAAACTGGTTTGTCAAGTTCGACGTTATG
Source organism: Sandelia bainsii (assembly GCA_032362345.1). Classification (NCBI taxonomy): domain Eukaryota; kingdom Metazoa; phylum Chordata; class Actinopteri; order Anabantiformes; family Anabantidae; genus Sandelia; species Sandelia bainsii. Next base: position 11,251,342 of record JAUMHL010000001.1, on the reverse strand, counting down.
TTGGATCCGTTTTGTGGAGCTGCCATCCTCCTCTGCTTTGCCCCAAATACACTGAATGTTTTTATGTCTTAACGAGTCTGTTCTACCTACTGAGGTGCAACGCTAGAGTGGTCGGAGAGCATTTACTTATCAACACCATAGCGCGCAACTTAAACGTACCGCATCCCTAAAAAATACACATCTCCTCACAAGGTCCCTGTAGTGTTGTCTCCGAAGGTCCCACGCGTTTCAATTGAAAATAACACTAACATGCCGCACTGCATGTAACAAGTATCCTGCTGAAAGTGGGTGTGAGCGCAGAGCCTCTCCAGCAGCAGAAGCAGCAACAGGCAGCGCGCCGTGCGCACTCACTGACGCACAAGTGGCACATATGGTGAAAAAGATTGATTGATACGTGTGGCTGCTGTTTAAAACTTCATGAATAACAGATGTGCCGCGCTGGCTCTTTCTGCCTGACGATAATCTGACAGCATACATTGAGTACCTTTATCTTCTCTGACCCTTCATATTAGATTGTATTAGAAGCACTTCAAAGGTGTCACAAACAGGATATTGAAATATTCCAGGCAGTGTCTGTACAATAACACTTTTTTCAGCCCTTATCTTAACCTAAAAGACACCACCACCTCCTTATGTTGTGCTTTTCCAAGTGTCTTTTCTCAAAATTTAAGTGGATTGGCTACTGTCTTAATGTTTCTCTTATTACGGTCTTAAATCATCCAGACAGTGCAACAGAGAGAAAGGAACGAACAATGCTGTATCACCATGCTAGGATGACTCTGACCCTCTCCTTTTCTGTCACTCCAACACTCACAACTAACAGGCTGAAGTCCCCTCTAGACATCCACCAGTTCACATCAGATAAAACTCCTTCATCTACTAACATAGCCTTAAGAGCTAGAGTAGATTCTAATTTGGTTACATTTACATGTTATCATGGCTGATCAAGTCCAATCAGACACCGTATTCCCAATTATGACACAGGTAGGTTATGATTATTCTTAAAATTTACATTTTAACTTGAGTTTTATGTCAGCACTCTAAAATAAAAGGGAGCTGACAGGTATATTCAGTCAGCAGAATATTTTTTACATTTAAATATGAGAGATCATTCTACAGTTTGACTCTACTGCTCTAGACTACACTTTAGGATGTGATTGAAGTAGGTCTCACTCATGGTGATGATTAAAACATTTCCCATTTCACATTAGTAACATTTTTAAAAATTCTTTTTTCATCATCATTTGCCTAAATCCTTTCTTGTCTTTGTCTAAGTGCCACCATCAGTTGTAAGTGAGCTAACTGATGGTATTCTACATTAGTTGCTTCCAGTGTTTACTTCTTTTATTGTAGGGAGAATCACTGACAAACAAGGTTAAGGTTGCTACAACATCTGCCATGACCTCCTCCTCATATTAGTGGTGTTTTCTGCTTGTAACCTTAATCACCCCTAATTGAGAAATCACTGAATCATTACAAGATGATGTTAAAAAGATTGATGTTGTGATTTAACAACTAGAGATTTTATGTTTTAGACTTAACCTACATAAATCAAATGAGTTTTTTTGTTCTGCTTTGCAATTTTATTTTTATTTCAATTGTTAGACTCTCACAGTTTTGAAGTTTTGTCCCCCATAGTACGTAAATACTGTCAAATAAATTATGATGGAGACTGGTGGAGAGTTTATGTGGTATGACAACAGGGTATGTTCTGTACATTCGCTAACGTAGTTTAAATGAATACTGATTTTACAGTATGTCATCATGATGTAGTGGTTTTCTTATACAAACAGTAAGAAAACATTTATTTGAAAAATTACCTCTGTGTTCATGTAAATGGGAAGTACAGTTTGCACAAGAAATTTAAGGAGCAATGCCATCAGTTCTACATTAAGCACTGACAAATAGTTTGATAGTAGGACTGTGAGGAAAAAATAAAATACCTTCAACATATTTCAGTATATCTATTATTTTATAGGTCCCAAACTTTTGGTTTCCTTCATTGTATTTTCAGAATCACACTGTAAGTTTATTATGAAATTAACAGTAGCTCTATATATTTAGAGCTGCAAAATCAAGGGTAGAAATAATGTCCATGGGATTTCTTATGACTGACAGACTGACATTGTTCGAAGATCTGTTACTGATTTTCCATTTTCCTCTATGACAAAGCTCTGAAAGTGGCATTTGATCTTCATCTTTTGAAGCCTCATTCTATAATATAACTCATTCAGTGCTTATAACAAAGGAAGACATTTGATGAAGTTATATACTGGGGCTGAAATTAGTATTTTCTATGGGAAAATAAAATACAATTTGAGACAAAGGTTTAATCCTAAAATACACAACACAAACACCTTTTGGCATTTCCCTAGATATACTGTGTGTTATCATTATTAAGGCAGTTTACATTAATATGTGTGGGCTCATAGTCTGAATGTAATTTTGTTGGATGTGTGTGTGTTGGATGGGGGAGCTTTGTTTGTCATTAAAATAATTACATTCTTTGGCATGGAATGTAATTTTCTTCCTCTCTTACAGCATATTTCTTTTTGCTTTCACATAGCTCCAGCTGCAGCATTGTCATCAGTTCTTTTCACAGCTGCCTCTGTGGTGTGTCACAGATTGTGTCAGGTCTCGGGGCGATTTCCTTTGATCATTTTGAAATGTAACCAAGGACTGCAATTTATTTCCTAATTAAAGAGCATTGCTTCTCAATCATTCCCTAATTAAGTCCTAACCTCAGACATCAATAGTTAAACACATTCCTAATAAGAAGAATATAATGTGAGAGCTTTACTTTTCTGCTTATTGTACTTCTGCTTTTAAAGTGAGTGTGACTATAGCTCAGCAATGGACCATCACACACTGTGTAATCAATTAAAGGTCATCAAAGGGCATGTTTGTGCTGCTAATGCACGGTGAAACAAATTCAGAGCAAAGGCAGTTTTGCCAGTCTAGTTTCATTTAAAATGAGCAGCAATGAGGCATTCTACATGCAGATGGACAGAGCCTTTGTTGCTGTAAAGGTACACCTCCTGCATGTGCAAGTAGCACAAGAATGACACACAGAGCCTGAAAATTCACTTCATTGTAATTATCACTGAATAATGAATGTTACTCAAATAAGAAAAAAACATTCCAGATAATGGTCCTAATGATAATAATACATTAAGATATGTTACTGTTCATGCATTTATGATATCAGCAACCAGTGTCACTTTCACTGCATCACACCCATACATGTATTCCCCACACGTAACATACTTGTTTTATGACCTGGGGAGATCTGGGGTAGAGGGCTATTAGGCATGGTATTGGCAGTTTTTGTTAAATCAGCTCCTTTACTGGTTGTTGCTCTGGGTTTAAGGGGCCAAGAGGATGAGATTCATTAAGATATCAGTAGAATTTTTATGTTGCAGCTACAATAGTTGAAGTGGAGATATTTTTAATAACTTTATTCACTGTTTTGTCATTCAGTGCTGAACATGCATAAAATGATATTATTCACTTAGCATTACACATTAATCAGACAGTTAATGACTTTCAAATACTTTTAGAACATGAGCAAAGTAAAACCATGTGAACGACTTTGTGTCTAAATTCCTCCACTTTAATGGCTGCTTAGACAACAGAGCACTGACAATAAATGACTTCATTGTCTTACTGTGTATGTCACCATAAATATAAAAATATACGTAGTTAGTATTTATTAAATTATGTAAATCATGCTCAGGTGTAAATCATCATCTTGACTCCACACATCCCACTTCTCTTGAGCATAATATAACCAAACTTGCCTGTGTCCTGCCTTTAAAAATATATATATATATATATATATAAAACACAATTCAAACTATGGTATGACTAAGGCAGAACTGATAGAGGCATAAAAATGGGCTGCAAAATACTTTACGTGCAGAGTTGTCCTAGATGGGCATCATAATTCCTGAGATGCTGCTAAAATAAATAAGCAGCTTGAAGGTGACAGACACTAACAGACTGGACAAATTAATCCAAACTCCTCTCAATCCTGGACAATCCCTCCCACCCACGTCACATTGTCCTGGCTGGACAGAGGAGCACGTTCAGCCAGAGACTGATCAATGTCAAGTGCTCCACAGAGACACAGG
>JAUMHL010000001.1:11206376-11244791 GCA_032362345.1 Sandelia bainsii | reverse complement strand
ATAGTGCATTTTAGGTTCATCCTGAAATTTCACCCAAAAGCCGAATATCCCTAACTTTTTGTGAGTAGTGTATATGTGTATCGGGTGCCACCAACAGACCTGAGCTACGCAACCAGTTTGGAGTTGGTTTTAGAAACTTTGAAAATCAATCTCATGTGATCTGGTGTCATGGTTATGAGCTCTAAAAGCAAGTAAGGATGTTAATTCATATAACTCCCAGTGATGAGTATGATAGCTGTCTGCAGTAATAAATAGACTGGCACTGTGGTAAACAGTGTCCAGTGGTTTAAGGGTGGTAGCAGCAGCAGCTTGAGCATACAGGATATCTCCATAATCCAGTGTAGTCAGTATATGCTGGATTATATAATATATTAGACTCAAAAAACCGCACTCTCTTTAACCTTTGTAACACAGATTTATTGGACCATGTCCACAAACGTACGCATTTAGGCACTAGGCCACCATCAGCGTGTGATTATATAATATATTCATGACATGTTTTCCAGATATGTTTTTCCTTCAGTAGGAAAGAACAGTCTTGGGGATGACAGTCACAGACTGTGGATAGAAGTTAAAAAGCACTGAGGGACTAGTACAATTCATTTTTGTCTTTTCTTGAGAATAATGAAGATATAGGATATTGCCGACCTTATCCTTTAAGACACCATAAACAATAGCTGCAAGTAAACAGATTTTCTGATGGATTTAATTTCTTTATCTTTAGATAATGTAAAATATAGCCCTTTTACTCTACTTTTGATTAATGCTGTGCTAATCCTGTTCAATACAATGAAGCCCCTTCGGCACTGAATCCCACAGAGAAATATCTCCGTTGGGAAATCAGCCTTATAGGCAGCAATTTCCCAGATGACTTGTGCTCCATTACTCCACTATACACTGGTCTGTCAAGACATTTTCCCAGGCTATCACAAGTAAGTTCAACACAGAGTATGCGGTATAAATATACAGGATGAGTATGAGTTGGTATGAGGAACTTTTAAAGGCAGTCTCTCCTCTGATCTGGGGTGAACTAAGGATGTTTAACCTGGGTAACAAGAAGTCACATGTTCCAGTACTTTTGCTCACTTATGTTAGATTTGGGTCATCTGATACAAATGTTGTTTAATGTATCAAGGTTTAACTACCAGTGTCCATTTTATATTTCTGTTTTGATCTCAAACTCAAATTTCTTCTGTTTATAGAAAACACATTAATTGGCCTTGCTGTTCCAGTACTTTTGAAGGGGAGTGTGAATGTGGCAGATTTAGCTCGAGAGTAAAGGCATGAGAGGAAATGTGTCGCAACAAATACAATCAAACAAGCATAGAAACACAGTAAACAAGTTAGAGTTAAAACATCAGATCATAGTATCTGAGTAGATTTTATGAATAAGTTTGATTTAGAAAGACAGGGCTATGCTCTGCTATGGCGTCAACTAAGACACTACAAACATGTCAGAACAATTAGTTGATTAGTTGACTGAAAGAAAATTAATTGGCATCTATGGTAATAAAACATTTATCAGGCAAAATGCCAAACATCTTATGTTTCCAGCTCCTCTAATTTGAAGTTTTGCTGCTCTTCTCTACGCTGTATCATTGTAATTTAGATACTTGTGAAGTTGTGAAAATGACATTTAAAGTCGCTATTAGGCTATGGCAATATGTAATTGCTATTTTCCATTGTTTTCTGACATGTTGTAAACTAAACAATTAATACATTAATGGAAAAAAGAGAATAATCTTTTTTTAAGTAAATAAACAACTTGGCACAGACTGAAAAAAGTGTCATCACAAACAACCTGAGTGTCTCATACAATAACCATGTCTGTCTTACCCATTCAGCCATGTCATTTATCACAAACCGGTTGTTTTTCTTCTTGCTCTGGATTTATCAATGACATATGAAATATAAAATTAAACAAATATATAATTAAATAAAAATATTTTATTTAAACATATGTGTCACATTTTAGTCATCAAAATATGATTAAAATTCTCCAAATCCATCTTTTCTAACAGCCCTTCTGTCCTCCAGCAGGTTATTCATGAACACCACATTCACAAAAATCAAATTAAAATACTGTCTAATAAGTACACATCCTTGCATCAGCATCCATCCACTGCATCTTTACACTTAATTTTTCCATCAACTAATCCTGGAGATGGTATTTAGCAATCTATGAACTGAAGAAGGAAAAACAGGATGTTTAAAACTACAGTATGTAACAGTAGTAGAGATAAGCTCCCTAACTTATCTTAATGCAGTGAGGTGCCGTCAAAGTCTCCTGTGACACAGACTCACAAAACAACACTGGCAGCAACACAGAGATATTCCCTCAAAGCCTTTTGAGCCAGATTTTGATGCAGCACCAGTGTTTGATGCCCGTGGTGGATTGATTTTGAGTCTCATGCTACAGCTAGCTTGATTCATGTAGTGTGGACAACAGTGTTTTCTGCAGGGTTGTAAATAGCAGTAGTTTTTATTTAGAGTTTGTCAGTGTGACTGCTGTTGTTACCTAATTATCAGTGCATTTATTTTTGTTCCTTAATGTCTGGCTTTGAATGTAAACTGTTAAGGTGTATTCACAGGTGAAGAGTGGTGGTGATGCATGCACACATAAAGCGCGGCCAAGAGAGGACTATTTGTGATGTTTGTCATGTGAAAGAAAATACTTTTCTTTGGTTCTTAAATCGAACATGCCCTTTAGTTTCCCCACTGCTAGAAAGCCTCTACCTTCACACTATTTTCAGTTTAAGAATGAACATGTATATTCTGACACAGGTGAGCATAATGGGCAACAGGATGGTTGAAGCAAATGCAGACAGGTAGAGAGGGATTGACTTTAATTTACAAAACGGCTTACCAGACTTATCTAAGCAAACAAATCCAGAAGTGCAAAGCAGGTTTTGAACAGACAACACGTCTAAACAAGAGTATTAGAAACCAGGTGAAAAAATTAGGAACAGATAAACCACAACATGACAGCATAAAGAACTTGACGAGCAAGCAAGGAGCTGGTGAAACAGTGATGATTACACTGGTGACGGGTGTGTGAGTGTGTGGCAAAGGTCATGTGACTGGGAGTTAAGGGTTAGGTTTAGGGCAAACTTAAGGCAGGTATACACTGTGTGACTTGTGAGCCCTCATCTTCCTCTCGTTTTGATTTTTTTCCATACACATAAATACTACAATTTCATAGACTATTTTGTAGGCTTTTGCTTAGCCATTGTTACAGCAATTACAGCGGCACAGACAAATGATGCACCTCTGGATATATTAACTTGTAGCTAATGATTCAGCAGGTGCTGTGTTTATTAGATCCATGTCACACAATGTGACTTGCAGTAAATTTATAAGATTGCTGAAATCTCACAGTTTATAGCTGCCTTTCAGGTACTGTGATATTGTGGAAAACAAGATAAATATCTTTTGGGTTGGATTAGGGTCATGAATGGGGTATGGTACTATAAAACTACCACTATCTGATGAAGATTTAAAACAAGCACAGTCATAAACATTGTTTCCTTCTGTTAGTATATGTTTGGAAAAAATGATTTTTACTTTGTTAGGAAATTTAGATACAGTCCTGTACTGCAACATCCTGTTGAGACTGTGAAGATTCAATTGTGCAGCAGCAGGTTTTTCCCCTTCCCATTCAGCATCTGACCAGTTTATAGATCGCTAACTAATGTCTCCAGTGGCAGCCATTACTAGACCACGGTAAAATAAAGATTCAGCTTACGAGAAACTGCATTATTCATCAGATAATATTTTGATTCCTTTTTTTGTAGCTTGGGAACAACTTGGGAGTCATAGCTCCAGTCAAGTGGAGTAGGTTGTCATGAATAATGCAAATTTTATGTAAACAACTTACCGCTGGTGGAGGATAGAGGGGGGAAGCAAAGGTGGATTTAGAGAAATTTTAACAATTGGTGGCGAATAAAATGTCATTGAGATTCTTATAATATACTCAATATTTATAAAAATGATTCAAAACAAGTAGGAGATGTATCAATGTATTCATCTTGAGAAGGATGAGCAATATAAAATAAATGGTTGTCTTGCTGTCTGGATTTTTTTAAGGCCATTTTCATGGCTCTTTTAGGCAAATTTTTATAAATACTGTTAAATACTAAGTGGGATTTAAACATATGTGTCACATTTTAGTCATCAAAATATGATTAAAATTCTCCAAATCCATCTTTTCTAACAGCCCTTCTGTCCTCCAGCAGGTTATTCATGAACACCACATTCACAAAAATCAAATTAAAATACTGTCTAATAAGTACACATCCTTGCATCAGCATCCATCCACTGCATCTTTACACTTAATTTTTCCATCAACTAATCCTGGAGATGGTATTTAGCAATCTATGAACTGAAGAAGGAAAAACAGGATGTTTAAAACTACAGTATGTAACAGTAGTAGAGATAAGCTCCCTAACTTATCTTAATGCAGTGAGGTGCCGTCAAAGTCTCCTGTGACACAGACTCACAAAACAACACTGGCAGCAACACAGAGATATTCCCTCAAAGCCTTTTGAGCCAGATTTTGATGCAGCACCAGTGTTTGATGCCCGTGGTGGATTGATTTTGAGTCTCATGCTACAGCTAGCTTGATTCATGTAGTGTGGACAACAGTGTTTTCTGCAGGGTTGTAAATAGCAGTAGTTTTTTTTCCAGTATGTGAATATTTAGCCATGGAAGTCATAATCAAGAGGACAGTTGAAACACACATTTTATTTGAATTGAACGTCAGTCCACTTAATCACTGTCTTTAATTGTATAATATAGGACATATACCATCTCAATACCTTTTAAAGACAGAAGGTATTTCAGCCCATTCCTGCTGTTTGCTATTTTCGGTCTTTTTAATTATAGGTGAGGCTATTAAGAAGCAACTCCAGTAAGGAAGATTTATTTGAGGTAAAGGTGCTATAGTGGCTATGTAGAAATGTGTGTGTATTGTTTTTTTACAGGAGCTATAGGTTTATTTTTTCTTTTCCTCTGTAGTTTCTTCATCTTTCTCCCCCACTTCTTTGGCTTTTTCCTCTTCAACTTTTCCTTCCTCTTCCATTTTTTCCTCACCCTTTTCCTGCCCTTCCTTTTTCTCCCCATGTCCCTCCCCATCTTCTACTTGTTCCTCTTTCTTTTTCACCTCTCCTTCTTCCTCATCTTCACCTTCTACCTCTTCTCCTGTTAGGTGCTCCAGATCTGCGATGCGATATCTCAGGGCTTTGTCAGTGTTCTTATAATTTCCCAGAATCTTCTTCAGCTTGGTTTGCATTAGCTCCATTGTATTGTACAATTTATTGACCTTTCCCTCAAGCTCTTGAACCTCTGGCATGATGTTAGCTGGATCCAACTCTATCAGACCATCTTTCATCAGGATCTGTCGGCCTTTGTCCTCTAGCATGCTTTTAGCATCTGGATACTCTATCAGTGACTCCATCAGGTCATCCTTGGACAGGCAGAAGAGCTCGGAGTATCCAATACTGCGGATGTTGGCTGTCCGCCTGTTCCCTGCTTTGCTGCCTTTGATATTTAGGATACTGATCTCACCAAAATAGCTGCCACTTCCCAAAACAACAAACTGTGTGACACCGTCATCAGCAACAACTGCAAGCTTTCCATCTTTGACTATATACATCTCACGGCCGATGTCACCCTTCTTACAGATGTAGTCTCCAGGGCTGAATACCTGTGGTCGCAGCTTGAGCACCAGCTCAATCAGCAGTCCTGCTTCACAGTCTGCAAAAATACGAACTTTCTTCAGTGTCTGCATGTGGACCTGGATAGCAATTTCAGCCTTTAGCTTGTCTGGAAGATATCTGAGCACCTCTCTTTCATCCTGTGCCTTGCCATTGTTCCACAGATAATCAAACCACTTGATGACTCGCAATTCAAGTTCCTTGCTGACCTTTCGAACCTATTGATGAAAAGAAAAGATTAACATTAAAATATAATAAAAGAATGATTGCTCTAATTCTTGTTACAAATTCTACCTACCTGCATGTAATGCTTAATGTTGTCAATTCGGGCCTGAAACACAGCTTGGGCAGCATTCATGTTTGAGATCATGGTGGCAATGTTTCCCACAATGGTGGCAAAGATCAAAACTCCTACTAAAAAGTCAACTACATGGAACAGAAACTCAGAGTCCAGGGCAGGTGGTGGTGTTTCCCCAATGGTAGTTAGGGTTAGTGTGGACCAGTAGAGGCTGAATGCATATTTCCTCATGGTCTGCCCAAACTCTGGCTCATCTGGATCATCCAAAGCTGGATAAACCCAGTCATCAGACCCAAAACCAATAGACTTGGAGAAGGAGAAGTAGAAACAGGCATTCCAGTGGATGATAATGAGGATGTACATGATCAAGTTTGCAATGCGGAAGATGTTGGGGTAGTTGGTTTTAGTCTCCGTTCTTGTGAAGAACTCCATCATGCGTCCAATTCTCAGAAGTTTGTTGATGCGGATCTCTGGGTAGTTGAGACCAAAGTAGAAATAGAGGACGTCAGTGGGAAGCATGGAGAGAGCATCAAGGTTAAACTGGAAGGTGTTCATGTAACGATCCCGTAGCAGCTTCTTGTCTTTCACCATCAGGCCTTGCTCAAGGTAACCTGCATTTAACAATGTATATATGTATTACTCACTCTGTACAGTATAATCACCCCAGACTACACACAGATAAATGCCATTCATATTCAAATTGTAAATTAATGTTTGACAGCATCTGAGATGTTTAAGCCATCTTGTGGTAAGTTCCCAGTTGACCTTCTGGGTATGTTTATGCATAGAGTCAAATACGCTTTTCACCTGTTCTGGTTCTAACAAGCATGTCAGCAAGGTACATTAGGTCGGAGGTGTAGTCCAGAATAATCCAGTAAACAATGTATTCATGCTGCAGCTCCTCAAAACAAGCCCTGTGTGCATGAGAAGAAAGCCCCTAGCATTAAGTTTATAATGTAAAACACCATAACCACAGTGAATTCAGTGAATTAAAATCAAATCAAATAAATTGTTATCAGCTTATTAAAGAACAAGGTCATCTCCCTGTCAAAGCCAGACTGCTTGTAAAATGTCAGTAATTTGTAATAGTTTCACAGAGTACAGTATACTGTAAATAACACTTTGATATACACTAGGATATGAACAGAACTGATTCATACAGTGTATGGACATTTGATATGCAGGGAAATCATGTTGTCAATGAATCACTGATGTGTTAACGTCACCTGGCTATGATCATGGTCCAATTGTACATGACTGGTAGTGTGATGATGAACAGCCAGTTGTAATACAAATTCCCAGCAGGATTAATGACGAACAGTTCCTTGGGCCTATGAAAAAAGATAATGAAAATGTAAATTAAATATCTGAAAGCAATGCTGTGATAAGGACATTTTTCTAAATTATATTCTTACTTATCTGTGTCCTTTTCCTTTTCTTTTTCTTTCTCTTTTTCCTTTTCTCTTTCTTTCTCTTTTTCTTCTTTCTCCCTCTTCTCCTTTTCTTTCTCTTTTTCCTTTTCTCTTAGTTTCTCTTTTTCTTCTTTCTCCTTCTTCTCCTTCTCTTTCTTTCTGCAATGTGAATCAGTCCATTGGAGAAAAGTTCATCAAACATTATTTTATAGAAACATTTATGAAAAACTTTGTAATATAAAGTGATTACTCTTTTTTCTCCTTCTTCTCTTTCTTTGCCCTTTTCCTTTTTTTCTTTTTCTCCCTGGAAGAATATTGATTAACACATTTAATGGGCCTTACAGAATTTACTTCACTCCAAATCTTCAAAGTTTTTACAATGGCTTCATTTATCTCTTTGAGACACTGTAATTCTACTTACTCTTCATTGCTGTTACTGTTATTCACGTTGAGCAGAAAATGAGGATTTGAATGAGAAGGTACACCTCTGGAACAAACGGTAAAGGTTAAACTTGAAGTTAAATAACTGAGTCTTGTTGCTTGTTATTTCACAGTTTGTAAGCCTTCTATTTTTATAGCATTAGATATAGAGTTTCTTTAAAGTTTTGCTTACAGGTCATCCTCTATGTGCTCTTCCTTATTAGTGGTAAGTTGTGCTGCAGTACGAGGTGGCACAGAAAGGTGGGGAAAGGTGGTTGAAGCGGTCATGGCAGTAGATCTGCAGCTTAAGAAGATAAATCATAAGTAAAAATGTTGTGATAAGAATGACAACTTTGGACATGAGTAGATGGTAAAAACTGTTAAATACAGAACTGGTCTGTCCCAGCTGTATGACATGCATATGATGGATGTGGCAGACCACCAAGTTAGGTACACAGAAAGATAAACTATTAGTGCATTGTTTGATTAGTTGCTCAGTATTAATGTAATAATCATCACTTGCATCTAAATTGTAGATATTTGTTTGTTTTGTGGCTTCTATGATAGTTAACTCTTTTGTTGTTAGTGCAGTTGATTGAACAAAACATTGCCCATCACTGGTTTACATCATTGACCTATGGGAATAGACAGTTTTCCTTGTTTTTTTTTTTTGTTTTTTTTTCTAGACCCCAAATGTAGAAATACATCTGCAGAGGACTCAGTAATGAAAATTAGTTGCAGCCCAGGATATAATAACTGTTACTTTAAAAGTTCTTGTGTTCTCAACCTATAAAACATGAAGACATACTGTAACAAAAACTCTACCACACACACACACACACACACACAAAAAATAACCAGAACAGTGCAGCAGCCCATTGGCTCAGATCATTTAGTGGTAATTCGAATAGTGTAATTTAAAAACATAAAATAAATTAAGCAAGATTTAAGCAAAAATCTTGTGTCGAAACAAAGCCTAATTAATTCCATTTTGTGTATGTATACTTACCTTTTCCAATTTTTAAAGTAATGTGAAGTCCATTTTCTTTGATCATCCTTAAAATAGTATCAAAATATAGGTACAAATGACAACTGATATCTATCAGCACTGAGTCTAACTGTATCATGGAGTCTCACTGACCCTGAAAAGGATTTGTGGATTAGAGTTGGCTGAGAAAAGAAGAGGCAAAGTCATTCATCCTTCTTATTTGTTCACTCTAGGTTGAGATGAGATACGTTCATACGTAAGTGAAGTTTAAACAACCCGTAGTTAATCTTTTAGTGAGGATTTGCAACACTGAAAACATTTTGTGTTGACACTTCACATCTTTTATCTGCAACAGGCCATAATTCTCCTCACCATTTGGGGAGACCAGAGGATTTAGTCAGGTTGCACACACACACACACACACACACACACACACACACACACACACACACACACACACAGACACACAGGTATCTCCTGCTCAGTCAGCACTCTGAGGCATGTGCAGCCCTGATCCTATTAGATTGTGCGGGGTATTACAGATTTCAGAACAGGTGGAGCCAGTTCCTTTTAGACGAATAAGACTCATGAGAGTGAAATTAAAACCTCTGTCAGTGTATGTTGCCTTGATAGCAGGACAGCCTCCTCCTGGGCTTGTTACAGACATCCTGTGGTTCAGTGGCTCTCCCTGTTGGCTGATGTGGAGTTTGCAGTTACACAAATTTCACAGCTTATGCTTTAGCTGAAAACAGATCTGGGAGTGAAATACATTTTATTTTACACTGTATCATTCTCAAACAGTGTAAACTGTTATTAGCATTGGCATTGTGGTTTTGTGGTAATGAGAGAAGCCTTTTACTCAGATATAAAGAAAAGGAGAAAACATGAAGCTGTCATCAGCTGCTTATACATTAATGACACATTATCTTCATTTAGCTTAGTTTCCTGTCATAATTTTCCTACATCCACAAATATTTGATGTGAACTTATACATATAGAAGGTTTAGAGAGACAGTGAACAGAGGAAAAGATATGAATGTTGCAGTTACAGTAAATTATATTCCAGTACCATGAAATGAATGACTAAACAATCACAACTAAATTTCAAATACAGAATTGCAAAAGTATTTTAAATAAAGACAAGAAAATGTTGACAAAGAAAAGTTTTAATGGGCCAATTATGGTCTGAATACACATTGCACTTGTTTTACTTTACAAAGAGCATTACAGATTTTCTTTTCCAGATTGTTGCATATTTTTTCCCTCAGTCGATTTAATCATGACACACCTTTTTCTCATTTTTGTGGTGCATCTATTGCTATTTTCAGCTTCTGTTTTAACTGCTAGTAGAAGACCACTTAGTCATATGAGGAAAAAAACTAAAGTGCAGCAGGATCTGCTGCCACTCCAGTCGTGTCAACCTCAACTGCAGGTGGGGCAGCTCCAGCATCAGCAGCAGCGGGAGCAGCAACATCAACAGCCTCAGGGGCTACCGGGGCAGTGTCAATAGAAACAACATCAACAGGAGGCACATCCACAGCAGCAGCATCAACTGGTGCAGCATCTACAGGGACATCAACCACAGTTGGCTCGACAGTAACTGAAGGGTCTGCTTCTGGCTCTACTGGTGGGGTTTCAACCACAGCTGGTTCAGCCTCAGCTGCCTCCACCTCTTCTGCCTCCTCTACCTCATCAGAGTTTAGGGGGGCAGCATGTGCTGCAGCTTTAGGTGCAGTGTGCCCATCCTGTGAATGGGAAAGAGAAAGGAAATGACTTAGAGTTGATACACAAAGAGTCCACCTACAGTCTGTAGATACTGTGCATGCTGACCCACACCATATATAATAATGTACTGAGACATTTGTCCAATGTACTTACTAACAAAGTAGTTCTGCCTATTGCTCTAACTTTGTTTTGGGAGAAGTAACACTGCAGGTTACTGCACTTGAATGTGCTTCTCCTGCACAGTTTACTGTTATGACTATGGAAATCCAAAGCAGGGGTTGTTGTTGTTTGTGCATTGCATGGTAAATCTTGAGCTGTGAGCCTCTTTTTTTTAGTTGGGCACCTTTATCAGGACTGACTGCAGTGCAGTAGTAAACATTATACAATTATACAAACTATTGAACTGAAATTACATTTTGGAGCTAATATCTCCCAGTAAACAGGAATAAATAAATCAGAGGGAAATTCAAAAAATAATATTTTGTTCACTTTGACATGAAGGTATTTGCTCACCTCTGCCTCCTCTTCTGATGCATCTTCCACAGCTATAGTAGCTGGAGGAGGGACATCAGCTGGCTGGGCTGGTGCAGCATCCACCTGCATATATAAACCACTTTTAACTCAAACAGCGACAAGAACTTTGGCACATTAGATGTCGCAGTTTTGCATACAGTATGTGCTTACCACTGCTGTCCCCACTGGATCAGTCTAAACAAATGTAAAATTCGAGAGTAAGTAACAAACAAACATCACATTAGTTAGTTTTAAAGGTTTTAATATTTTTTTAATTATAGCTACTATCTTAGTAGAGGAAGACATGAACTTACAGGTGCATGAGAAGCAGGAAGGAAAGGGTTTCCAATTACTCCCTGGACACATACAGACCCATGATTATGATTATTACCAAACTAACTGACAAGCATATGAATTAGATTTTGTCTTTGTTTTGGGTGAAGTGTACCCTACGATACCTGCAGCTGGTATAGCCTGTACATCTCCATCCACCTCAGGGCCTGATTAGCATGTGCTGCGACCTGCTAAAGAAATACCAGACACATCCAGACATGTACTGCAATTAAACCCATTATCCTGTCTCTGTCAGACACCTATCAGATTGTACATGTGGTCACATAACAAAAACATGGTATGACAATGCCATAGCAGAAAGCTTCAAAACTTCACAGAAAAGTAAAAAGGCTCTCTTACCTCATTGCTTTCACTCTGCGGAGCCTGCAAATTAATAAAGAGAAATGGACAGTCATCAAGAGTTGTATGCAATTTCCTACAGAACAACAGTATTTAAATATTTATAATGCATTTAGGAAAGACTTACAGGGGCAGCCAAGGTAGAAACCAGCAGGCACATCATGAACACCAACAGCTTCATCATGACTCCTGCTAACAAAAAAAATGTACAACACATAAAAGTGACACTTTCTAATTTTCTTTACAAAGTAAATGAATCATCATTTTTTAAAATTAAAATGAATGGAAGCTAACTGGCTAAGACCTATAATATCTGCAGGACTATGTTACCTTTTTTTCCTGGTGCAGAGTGGTTCAATATATTTCCTCAGAGATGGAAAGTGAACTGCTTCATGTCTAACATGAAAGCCATTTATATACTGGAACATCTTGTAACAGCCAATCACATACAATATAGGAGTTGCAGAGCTATGTGTTTGAAGAATCCTTAGACTTCAAAACAGAAAAAAGAGGCATGTATGATTAAGGTCCCTCTTTCAGTTAATTACATAGTGTGCATGTATGCTTAGCACAGAGGAGCCCCTCTTTATTGCCTTAAACCAAGTTTTAAAGAAACCAGATAACTTGAAGCATGTATAATAATTATAATGACTGAGAAGCACCACTTAGTTTGGCACGAAAATGTTATAAAAGAAAATCAAGAAAGACTGTTGGTTAAGGCAGTTCAGCACTGTAATAAATAGTATTGATACTAAAACACAGATGAACATGAAAAGATTAGATTTTGCTACGAATAAAGTCATTTTTACGTTTCTGTAAGATTTAAGTGGAGACTTTTACCTGCAACGGAGTGTTGTTAAATGTTGAAGCTGCTTTTATGTAAAGTAAAATATTGTAATATTTCTTCCACCACTGTACAAATTTAATTCAACACAAGTTTTACAAGCGTAATTTGCATCTTGGTAAATTCTCAGCTTTACAGCATGAACTCACACACACTTGTTGCCAATGGGAAATGCTTCTTTTGTGATATCTGAGTTTTTACTGATACTCGGGCTTATTTTAGCTGGTGTGGTTATCCACCACAATGATTTTGAACATTGCATGTTTCTTATGTTTATTTTTTTTGGCTCCAAGATAATGAAGGGCTTACTGTGTAATCTGCAAAACTGTATTCTAGATATTCTTCCTTCAAACCTGCTGAGCTAATGAGTTTTACTAAGATAAACATCAATTCAAAACATCTGTTTGCTGTCTTGGGAAAGCAGCAGTAAGAAGGTTAACGAGGTTATAAGCTGAATATTATAGGAATGCCTAACTTTTGCCAAATTACTTGCTACATCTAAGCATTTTTTTTTTGGCACTTGCACTTTCAGAGTTTCAATGTTCATTCCTATTGACTTAAAATTACTGATCTCAATTAAACATGCCAGTCAGTGAAATGACAACAGGGTAAATTAGCTCAAAACATTATTTTTGTTATTTTGACATTGCAACATTTAACAAATACAAGTAAAAGATTCTCCAGACAGCGTGTATCCAGAAAATCAACACAAAGCCTTTGCTTTGGAATGAAATAACTTAACTAGACGGTCTATTTATATTACTTCATTTTTTAAATAGATATTTTGATGCATGTCTTCTGACTGGCATCTCTAAGTCTATTTTAGTGTTTGAATTGGAAGAAAAAAGTGTGAGTATTCCCCTTATTGACATGTTGGCATTTCTTGCCAGGCAGGAATATTGTTGCATACTGTTACGCACAATTCACAATTCAGGAACAACACAGACGAAAATCCTGTTGTATACTGGGGAAGGTTGTGAAAAAGTTGTCTGTGAAGTGCTGTGAACAGATAAAAGCATTGCTCAAAAACTGTTGCTGGCCTGTAACTGAATCTATTGTTGTTTTATGGTTTCATCTTTGATATAAGTAATGGTAATTTTCCTTCCCAGCTGAAATAACTAATAATTTCTGAGAGGCATATTGACCTCTGCATTCAAAGTAGCGCCAGCAGTGATGCCTAGCCTGAGAGGGTGGACAGGACGGCATACGTACTTAGTGGGTGTAGGATCTCAAAGTAGATGGGCAGTTATGGACATAGCATAATATGACAAATACACTGATATATGAACCTAAGAATTTGCATTTTAAAAGCTCGATCAGCTTGATCAATTGAGTTTAACCTAATAAAACACAGAAAACTCTAAATCTTCATTAATCAGTGTACACTTGAGATAATTGATTCTCACTGATGAACCCCATAAACCCCTATCACGTTGATTTTAAACTATTCTTTGACTTAGAAATTAGTAATATGGGGGGGTTTACTTTGGTGATTGCAGGTCTTGGCAGGCAGGCAGAACTTGGCATATTGGCAATTGGCAGCTTGTGAGAAATGCCATAGAATGCCAAGAATAAAATGTAGATATTTTTGTAATTATTTGTGGGTAACTTCATAACGTCACAGTAGTAAATATTAGCATGAAGAATATAGGGCATCATACTGGCAAGTAAAATTAAGGCTTTTAAACCTGCTGTCAGCTTGTCTTCAGCTGTGAGCGATTTAAGTTATGTGGTCTAAAGTTCTAGGAAAGAAAACTTGTGAAGAACAGACAGTCGTAGCGTGACAGGATGGTGCCTGTGTATTTGAAGCATCTTTGAAGAGATAAGTGTTTAGTCACGTTGTGACAGGCTTTTGTCCCCAGGGGAGTAAGGATCAGTGTGATTTTTTTCCATTTTTCTTTATGGTACTTTTTAAAAGACAGTTACTGTACATTTTACTGTGGGGAAATTCGATCAACCACTGTGGCAAACTATATTTACTATGTGTTGTAGTTATGATAGACTGTTGCTTTGCAGTAAAATACCTACTCTGCATCTTTATTTTATATGCCAGCCTTGGTGATTTATGTCACAGAACAGAGGTGTTTATGGATATTTTACTTCTTATGTTTCTTTAACAGTACAGTACATTTTTCTCTTATTTTTGTTTTACAGTGTCTTGTCTTCCCCTCTGTCCTGTGGTTTTCCACAGAGGTCACACATATACATTTTTCATATGTACAGTTAATAACTCATAGTTTTTTCTGTCATGCTGTACTCATTTTCTACAAAAATACTGCAATGTAAAGCACTTGGATTTAGCCTAACCAATGTTAAGTATTAAACGTCAAATAATTTTTACAGCAAAAATGGCACCAATCACCCAAAATCAAACACTGTGGGTATTTTAGTTAATATACTCACATGATTTTATTCTGCACTGTGGAGCTTCTAACAACATAGACATGAAATCACTGTATAGGCTGGTGTAATAGCATCTAGCAAGGGGCATGCTACAAATTTGTCTGTACTGTATATACAGGGCAGTTTATATGCTTTGGAGAGCACCATTCAACCTGTGAAAACATTTTATGATGATCAGGGTTATTATGAGGCTTGAAAATTCTATATATTTTATCAGATAAACTGGGGATGGAGATTTTAAAATAAGAAGGGATTTAAAAATCTTATGAAAAATGCTTTTGATTTGCATGGTGGTTTCTGGAGCTTAGTAAAATCAAGATCAGCCAGGGGCTGGTCATGTTTAACTTTTTTTTTTCTTTCAAATCTCCCAACTTTATAAACACCAGTACTACTGTAAATCACAGTGACCTTTCATTTACATATAATATTTAACAAATTCTAAAATGTGTTAAAGAAATAGCAAGAATAACAAAATATGCTTGAAAATGTAGACTTTATTTTTTTTAAGCAAATACCTTTTAGGGAAAGGTTAAAATAATTCAAATAAAGACATGCAGCATATTTCCTAGATACTGTAAAAATATAGCATAAGTGCTTTATTTCCACAATAATATTGAAAACGGATTCTGTAGTTGGCGGTTGACAGAAGATGGCTGCAGAAGGGCTTGCAGGTATTTTAACGTTATTATATGACAGATATAAAGTGAAGCAGACAATTCCTCAGAAATATGCCTTATTCTATGCAGATGATGTTGTCATTAGTTACTAATGCGACAGTATTCTTAATAAAAAGTGGTTATTTTATGATCATTTTAGCATTTTAACTTTGGTAAGCATGCATGAAACAGATACTCAGTCCTAATCGTTTAAGGTAATTTGTTCCACTGTAGATGTTCAACGTTAAGGACGAAGGAAGTGCCTCATCTCCTTTTCATGCCTCTCATACATATCACATCTTTGCAGGCATCTGTAAAGACAGAAAATAAATTTAAAATAAATATTCTTAATTTCACACAGATTACATTTTTTACGAAGTCATTCCAGTTATCATTTTCAATATGAGAAGTCATTTGCAGTACAACTTGTATTAAACTTTATTAAAATAATATGCACACCTGGTTTGTTTGTGTGGCCTGGTCCTGCTGG
Organism: Sandelia bainsii; assembly: GCA_032362345.1. Taxonomy (NCBI): domain Eukaryota; kingdom Metazoa; phylum Chordata; class Actinopteri; order Anabantiformes; family Anabantidae; genus Sandelia; species Sandelia bainsii. The sequence continues at coordinate 11,228,635 of JAUMHL010000001.1, read as the reverse complement.
AGAGGTTGCATGGGGTCCTGGGATGGGAGAGGACTGGCATCAAATGAAGGAATCTGAAAAAAAAAAAAAAAGAAAAACACCAGTTTTATGAGATATCAATTAAACATCCTGAAGCACATTAAAATTATATTTGAGTTTTTTTCTCACACTCACATTTTGCTGGGGAATATTTGAAAGAGGATACTCAAATGGGAGACCCTGTGAAAAAACATACAAAGAGGATTTTAAAATATTTCTCAAAAATTTCTAGAAATAATTTCAAAAACAAAACTAAGTTAAGGCAAAAAGGTTTTTTAGAGTTAAAAATGTCTTATACTTGGTACCTGAGGAACGTTTGTCATAGGAGGGATGTTTGTTAGTATCTGGAACAAAAGTAAATACACTAATTTAGTACTACGGCATGTAAAATTATATGGAAGTCATTTCATATTTAGATATTTCATTATATAATATATTAATTATATTAATTTACCCTTTGCTGAGAGAAGTCATAGGGGTAGTACTGCAAATGTAGCAACACAAGAGAATAAAAATATCAATAAATGTTTATTGCAAAAAATGTGAAAATATATTGCAAAAAAACCCCCAAAAAAACAGCAACACTTACAACTTCCACACTCTGTCTGCCAGGTGGTTGAGGAATGGAGTACTTGATAAAACCATGAGAGGGAAAGGTCTGTAAAAGGACACAAGAAAAAAAACAATGAAAAGGAAGGAGCAGTTAGGTGATGTTTTATCAAGTTCTTCTTCTTTTTTAAGAAACTGCTTCTATAAAATGTGTAAAATGCTTACCAGGCCACCGTTTGATCCACCTGTTCCAGGAAATCTGTGGGGATAAATCTTGAAAAAAAAAAAAAAACACAAATATAAGTGTACTGTAGCATAATTTGTAATCATGTGTTTTATAAAAATTGGATCTCAGTTAAATTGAAGGCAACATATGAAGTAAGAAGGTCTGACATACTAGTTCCACACTGTAAGCACCGAGTGCAGCTTGTTGGAGAGGCTGACCAGCTGAGAAGGGACTTTTTGCCTGAATGGACATGAAAACAATCATAATTGTTATTGACAGGAAATTCCATAGTAGTATTTCTGCTCTGCACCATATCTGTACCACACGGACTCTTTCTCAGCACAGAAGGTAAACAATGCACAATGAGAGTGGTATCCCAAAAAAAGTTGTTAAGTGGCAACTGGACTTGTTTTTAAGTTCTTGAAGACATTTCACCTCCTATCCTGAAGTCAGAATTGATGAAGCCTTCTGGATAGGAGGCGAACAACTTTTTTGGGGATAACCACGACCTGGACGACTGAGAATCTTCACAGACAGTGAGAGTGATACATGTACCTGTCTAGTTCCTGTGTAATGAGGTGTGTAATGAAAGGGCGACTGAAAAGAAGAACAAAAACATGAAAAGTTAGATGATAGAATGAAAAAATAGTCAAATTAAACAGAATGTGGCATAAAAGGAGAGAAATTTCCCCACTCCAAGAGTTTAAACTTTGTCTGTTTATTTTTTTAAACTCACTGGTGCAGCTGAGGCTGTGCTAGCCAGACAGAGACACAGGATTGCCAGTTTCATTTTCGCAGTGTCCAAGTTCTACAGACATAAAATTCATTATTACAAAACATAGCATAAACAATAGGGTTCTCAGCATCTTTGGCGCTTGGACCACATAAAAATCCAATCAAAGTTACGCTGCATGGTTCCTAGAAGTTTTTTGTAACTCACCTTCTGCTACAAAAACACCACAGGATGCGATGATGAGAGTCGATGCTGGAGATGATGCCAGTTGATGGTGTTTTCCACAGAGTTACTCTGGCTTTTATATAGTGACAGCCCTACTGAGGGCCAATCACAGTCGATGGGGGTGATGTTACCCAATGAGTAGGTACAGTACAGGTGTCTAGTCTTCAGCTTTACTAAATGACCAGTGGTCAGATCCACTTTCAGTGTAATAGCAGACTATTTGATTATACTGTCTAGAGCAGAGCAAACCTTCACCTTGCTTGCTCCTCATTTTGCCATCACAACAGTTTTATTGCATCTGTGCTGCTGCAGTACTGTGACATAAATATATAAAATGCCAATATATTATGTCTATAGTATTATTTTTATAATTGCAATATTGTTTATTTTCCACCTGCTTGCATATTTGATGTGTTCCCAAAGACCTACTGCATATGCAACTCGGAATAAAAGTATATAAAGTACACACAAAACCATGCTGTTTTAGTACACATTAGCTATGTGTTTAGCTTTCACTTGGTGGAGAAATAGTCAGAAAGTCAATTTATGGAGTAAAATATTTTAGGAGTTGTAAGAAATTGCAAAATGCTAAATGTGATTCATTTACTTGCAGTCACATTGAAATCATATCTTATCTCATCAGTGGGATAAGCATGTAAGCATGTTTTTGTTAATGTAATCGTTATTATACAGTATGTACATATTGCAATAAAGGACAACATATGAATAAAATTTTACTAATGCTGAAGCCTGCACACAGCATTTGTTGTGTTGTTTCCAGTGAATTAGCATAAACTGAGATAAAAAAAAACCACTCATATTTCATTGCATAGCAAAGTATTTTATTATGAGGCGTAGCACCTTTTCACTTTTTTCCACAGAAAAGCATAGCACCATCTTTTTACAAAACAGGAGCAGAGCATCATTTTCTTTTCAAAGACATAGTATCATACTGTTATACTTTAGGAAACAACAATGTTGCTGGTCATCTTTCACCGAGTAGGTGTTGGTTATAGTCACCTGAAGGGCGAGAAGCAAACACATTTCTACAGTTATTGTGATGAAAAAAACATTCAAACATTCATTTAAAAAATACTCACACATACGAGAAGAAAAAATAATCAAATATAAATATTGTTACATATATGTTATGATATATGTTTTCAGTTTGTGTGTAAATTATGCAATGATAAGGTATACTCCATGTATGTATTTGTGTGTGTACCTGTGTGTGCACAAATATAGGCACATCCTGCTGATTCCGATGTCTTAATCATCATCATCATCATCATCATCACCACCTCTGGGTCTGGCAGGCTAAAATGACATAAAACAGGCTTCTGGTGAGCCAATCAGGAGTGAGGACAGTCTTTCACATGTCTGCTGATGAGTCAAAGTTTCCAAACACCTCAGCAGAAAATAGCTGGATGACTGTTTTCCTGATTCAGCACTAATTTATTAGAATGAACCTGTTGTCCTCAACAAAACTCCAGTTTAGACTACTAATGAACTTTAAAATCAGCCAAACCAGTCTTGCTGGTTGTTCAGTAAGCAATATGTAAATAGATTAATTCATTCATTCTTACAGAAGCAGCAGCAGCAATGACAGGCACAACGGGGGCAGCAGGAGCAGCTGGATCTGCGGGAGCAGCTGGAGCTGCTGGAGCAACAGGATCAGCGACAGCAACAGGAGCAGCAGCAGCATGATCTGGCTGGTCAAAACCGAATGGGTAGTACTATAGAAAGACAAAGAGAAGATATGATAAGTCTAATTAATTCTCACAACAACTTCTGTTAGATAAATTAAAACCCGTCACTTACCACCTCCTTGATCTCTCTGCCATCTGGCCCAGTTATTTCCTGCTTGATGAAACCTCGGACCTTCCAGTGAAAATACAAACAGGCATACATGGTTAAAATGCTTCACATACAGAGCTTTAGACTTAAATATTGTCTCCAAAACAGAAACTGATCATTAATCAGTTATAGATTTAGGTAGTGTCAGCTTTCATTGGTAGTATTTGCAAACTATCATTTGCATCCTTTGCATTTATATAAATCAATCTCATTTATATAAATGCTAATCTGTGTCACTCACAGGTCCTCCAACAAGGTGTCTCTGGGCATCAACTGGGAGCAGCTAAAAATGAAAACAATCAAGATTATCAAGATCATCATCACTTTTTTTGCAGGCTAAAGGCTGTTTTTTTTTACAATTATATTTGAGCCTTGTTTTCCACCAACATAACTATTCAATTATTTTAATTTTGTCTGCTATTTACATAGCTGAATTACTTTTGATTACTTATTTGCACTTTTTGTGAAGTATTTTGGTTAACACTTGTTAAAATTGTGCTCTACTCTATGAATACATTTGACTCTGTTACTAGATATAAACGTGTAGTTAAAGGTTTGTAAATAATATATAATTTAACTCTTACAACTTCAAGGGTTCCAGCTGGGGCTCCAGCAGGTATAGCCTGGGCTGCCTGTAAAGATCATATTCAAAATATTGATATGTGTAGGTCTCAAGAAAAAACAGGAAACTAAAAGTAAAAGAAGCAGTTTCAAGCAGCTCAGGTGTAGAGACATTATCATCAGTGGTGAACACGTAATAGCAGTCATGTTTACCGAGTTTATTAGAATAGGTGATGATTGAAAATGTGTATTTTACTGTGGTTTTTGTGTGTATTTCGTGGTAGACACCAGCTGATCTGAGTTGTGTTTTACTGTACCTGAGGTGGAGCGTGATGAATGTCAAACTCCATGTACATGTCCCGCTGTAAAGAGGATTTTTAAGAGAATACATTACAGCTTTAGCTTCACCAAAGGTCAGTGTAAAATAAATTCTGATAAATGCTTGTTTTGCATGTGCATGTTTTTTTTAATAATGGTATAGTCAGTGAGGCCAATGAGTCTTTAAGAAAACAATTAGAGTCATAGTAAGCTACAAGGTGTACCTTAAGGTATTTTGTTAGTTAATTACTAACAAATTACAACTACTATAATAACATAGAATGTAGTGTTAATACAATAATACATGTGTGGGAAAAATAGCATGAAGACAAATAAGATAAATAATTTTAGAAATAGAGGGTGCTTTTCTTACAGGGGCACAAACAGCCATCCCCAGGATGCAGGCAGCAAGAAGGATGAATTTCATTTTGAAATGCTGTCAAAGAGAATATTTTGAGTTATTATAATTTACAGTATTGACTGCATCACTTCAAACTGCATTTAAATAGACCTTTACTTAATATTTTCCAATAAAAAATGCAATATGATATAACATTACCTTTCCTTTTGGACAACAGACAAGTCCTGCAGGATTGCCTAGGAGAGGTGTGATTACTGGAGAGAGATCTACTCCTATTTATTCGCTGACAAAAAAAAGGATGAGCAAAGCTTTGACAGGTATTGGTGATCAGCCAACGATTTCATTCTTTATGATTACAAAATTGGCAGCTGTGTCACTGTGTGGAATCCTACAAATCCTTATAAATCTTTTTTTTTTAAATGCACATTAATCACATCTTTCAACAATGTGTTTACTTGGTTCCCGCTTGCAACATCTTTTACACTCAAAAAGGTCACCAAGTTTATACATGAACGGGAGTCACAGTTATGGAAGAATGGATATTATCAACATTATAGCTATAATAGATTATTTTTATTTGTTGTCTTTCTGAACTATCATATCTTATCACTGACATGCTGTAATAACTCATCCACTATAATAGCTAATGATGGCTGACTGACAGATATATAACATTAAACTACAGTTACCACTGTGCTAATATACAGCAGCACTGTACCATGTCTGATCTCTTTTATGTAACGTAACGTATTTGAGTTGTGTTAAGACCTTGTCATTTAAACTCAAACTCTGTTTTCTACATTATAAACTTTTGGCTGTTTTATCAGCGAAAATACCTCTTTCAAGTACTATACACTGTATCTGAGCCTGTTAGGAGAAATACTGTGCTACACTTTGACCAAACTCAGTTAGCTAGGAAGAAAATATCTGAGCATGATCATTAGATAACCACTTTGTCCACTCTACCATTATGGTGTTGCTGGTCAGAAAAACACATCTTAATTATCATTTGATGTATACAGAGAAGGTACTTTAAGTTCACACAAGTGTATTTATGAGAATTACTCCAACTTTATGAAGCATAATTCAAATTTAAAGATAAATAAAGAGCAAATTGTATTTTCTTGATATGAGTCTTGTCAAAGGTTCTAATCAGGTGGAACCAAGAAACTCAGTCACAGTTATCATTCATAGTGACAGATGGTTTTTGTTTTATGTCCCATAATGTCCTGTTTTGGTTCACTCTCACAGCTGTCGTTTACAGCTGCAGCAATAGGCAGCTTTTATTAAAAACCTCTGATAAACACCTTGTAGCATCAAACAGGAGACAGACACACAAGGCAACCAGCTGGTGAACATAAAGTATTTCCCTTAGGAGCTGGACCAAAGATAAAAGGAAAGTAAATGTTGGACTTATATTTGTCCGATTACCAGAAACACAACTTATAATATGTTACACTGTGTCTGCTGGATGTGTACATATTTACCATATCAACTTGGTGATAATATGTACGTGTTGTGTTGACAGCTTGTTTCTACTGACAAACAAACAAAAAACAAAATTACAACAGTTAATGAAGGTTTAGGAGAAGAATGTATTCATACGAAACCATGAAAACAAAGAATGCACACAAATCAAAACAGTCCAGGTTTAATTCATCTGTGTTTATTTTTTAGATATTTATTATAAAGGAAAAAACAAGAAACATCATTGTTGGTTTTCATCACTGCTGTGTTTTATCTTTGCTCGGCCGGTGGCCGCAGTCTTGGACCCGGTTTCCCTGTGTGTGTTGGAGTTTGGGTTGAACAGGTGTTTGGACTGTGGCTGCATCCTGCACAGCTTTTTCCAAACCTACAGGGACTCTGTCAGTGTTTGGCTGTGGTCTAGAGCCAGCCAGGCTCTCTGTCTGTGGGACTCCGGCTGATGGCGTCCTGTCAGTTGGTTCAATGCCTTGCTGTTCTAGGTTAGCAAGCCCAGTGGCCTGGCTCACAGGTTGAGTTTGTACAGCTCCTGCCGGCAGGTTTGTGAGAACAGTGGGCATGTACACACCCAGCTGGCTCATTTTAGCTGCAATCTGACACAGAGAAGAGACAAAGATACAGTACAGTAAGAGGAGAAGGAGGGGGACAGTTGGATCATTATTGGGATCAGTGAGTTCATTCAGCAGATTGTTTGAAAAAGCTGAGAGACAGATAAAAATCTTGGCTGTGTTACTGTACCTCAAGCTCCTCTGAGCTAAGACTGCCAAGTGGAGAGCTCTGTTAAAGAATGACAACACATTAAATTAAACATCATCAGTTAGGAAATTGTGAAATAAGAAAATATGATCAATTATGTTAATATCCAAGTTTGCAAAAAGCATTTACCATGGGTTGCTGAAGCATGTACATAATTTGGGCATTCTGTGGAAGAAATTAGACTTTTTGGTTACAACTATTATGTTACCTCAATTTCAGCCATGTTGTGAAGTAGAAAATGTTGTTTTTTATTACATGATCTCTGCTGTCAGACAAAAACTACAGTACAGACACCTGTTGCGTTGGTTGTGGTGCGACTCCTGAAGGAGCAGTTGCAGAGGGTGCTTCCGCAGGTAACAATGGACTGTTTGGAGGTAGATTTGCTGGCGTTTGTGAGAGAGGTGTTTCAAGAAGCATTGGGAATCCGTAAGGAGAGAACTGGAGAACAGAAAGATGACATTTATATCTTACTTTTTGAAGACAAGACAAAAAGGCGAAGTTAATTCTTTCATAAATCAAACATCAGTCGGGTAGATGCAGATAACAGAGGTTACGATTAGAATATCACTTGTGACAGAAGAAAATACATGCAAGACAAAGCAGCATTTAAGCTTCCATACCAGAGACATATTTCATCTGACAGATTGCAGCATCAGATATCTCTATTTTCACAACACAGTCTGTTATGAAAGAATTACAGGTTGTTTCAGTTTCCTTACACAGTACAGTGACAGTACATGTAAGCAGAAGTAAAAGAAAAACAACCCTGCACTGCACTGCAGAGACATGTTAAAGATTCCCCAGGTGAAATATTTCAAGCTTAGTTGTGGTCGGAAAATATTTCTGCACACTGGATGGTACAGACAGCACCATTGTAATGCATGAAAAACTCTCCACAGTCTCCAATATCTGCGTTTTTATTATCTTACCATCTGGTTCATGTATGGTGATATAACCAGAGGGTAGTATCCATAAGGGGGGAAAACCTGAAAACACAAACAAAACAAGCTCAAAATTAACTTTTAATTACGTTGGCTAAATAACAAAAGAACATAAAGGGGAAAATGACTTTAAGTTTGTATTAAATATACTGTCTGTCTTGCTTGTTGTAATTTATTCTCCATATTGTGATATGTTTTCTCTTCCTGTCCTACCAGAGGCTGCTGTGGTAGTGCTGGCTGGTTAGCAGGCAGAGATTCCTGGATGCCCGGCTGCATCATTATTAGACTGCCCCCCAGTGGAGACCAGGCAAACTGTTGGAGTGAAGGAACAAACTGAGGACCACCCTGGGGTCCTGGCTGCTGGAGAACTCCAGGCTGTGCTTGCTCCAGACTTGGGGAAAGTGGGACTAGAGTCTGAGGTTTCTGGTTTGTTGCTTCAACAGTTTGAACTTGTGGAGCTTGAGTGGCTCCCCCTTGTGACAGCAATGGAGGAAGAACATCAGGACGGACCTGAAAATAAATAAAAAATCCCAGTGAGAACACTGTTGCAGCAAATCTCATGTATTGTGAGTTTAACTTAATGTAGACAAATAGCAAATGTTCAACTGAATAATACAGAAAAATAGCACAATTTCATTTGTTTTTAAAATATGAGTCTACTTACTGGTACTGAAGACACCCTAATGGTGAAAGACGCCAATAGGATTACAATAATCATTTCCAGGGATGGATCAAATTGAAACTGAATTTATTCCACAATATCGGCGAAAGCTGTCAATGAATGTCTACTTAGAGCACATAGAGTAAATGAACGCATGAATGAAAACTGCATGGAAGGGAAGACTAACTTATGTGTTTCTCACAGAGTGAAACAACCAATCACACAACAGAAAAATCAGACAAATTCAACCTAATCTCAGTATGAATGAAGCAATGGTTTAGAAACCAAAGGAAATTGACTGAATACCCTAAACTGCCTGTTCCCCTTCAATTATAATGCTGTAATGTCTACAGAAAAGAATAAACAAACCTGTGTCAGGGTCTCACTGTTGTAATTATGGCAAACCAAATGTGCAACAAACAGCAAAAAGAGGGGGAGTGAGGTACTGATAGAACAGTTTAGTAATCTGTGCATAGAATTTAGTTTTTTTTCTCCCATAGCACCTCCCAGGCTCTATACTGTCCTGTCCAGTCTAAGTTTAATCTAAGAATACCATACCACTGCTATGTTGTAACAGTCGGAGGTTTCAGTGTTATTGTGGAAAAGAACTGGCTACTTAAACTACATCAAAAGTGCTCAGTGCAAAATGTAGTGGTTGTTTGACTGTGTCACAATTATTTGAAGGTATTTGCATTTTTCTTTCTTGCGTCTATCCCATTGTACACTGTGAGCCAGGTTAATAGTCTGGGCATGTGAGCAGTATATTACAGACCAACAGTTACATATTCACTTTTATTCACAGCTGGGTTCCTGTGTTTATTCCTGTATTTAAACAGAATATAGGAATCTATGTGTGTTTATACATTCCTGTGTTTCCTGTGTTTTTGTAACCACACGGGATGTGCACAGAAATAAAAAAGCATTAAAAACTAAGTGAATAAAAATAGATTAAAATAAGAGGAAGCTAGGAATTCAGATATTATTTTGTCAGCTTTTATTGAAATAGAAAAGAGGTTAGAGAAAAAAGATAATAGAATTAATTTGTTTTCATAGTTACTGAAAAATGAAAATATGACTGATGAGACAAACTGGTTTGATGAACATAACACACTAAAAGAAACCTTGGATATATTGGAATGGGATATGACACCCACTTACTTGGTTCAAAATACTTTAAAACACTCAACTATTTACTCCTTGTACTGATTTGATTTTTTAGATTAATTTTTGAATTTTTTCAAAAAGTATCCCAACAAGGCACTTGTTTAAAAGTAAAATGTATTGCTCAGAAACTGCAAACCCTCAATATTATTAAGTGCAAATTGTAAAACATAATCTAAACATAATATAAGACATAATTTAGTGCATTACACCAACCCTTTTTTGAGGCTGGTTTATTTTATTTAAAGTTTGCAATTTAAACTGACATTAAAACACAAACTTAGATGTAAGCTCACATTCATAAAAAGTATTTATGCAAAACCCACTTTAGGAACAAACATAACGTACAAAAACTGTGATTTGGTCGTACATTAAGAAACAGGTTATTTGTGAGAATGCTAATGCAGAGGTACTTTTTGTCAAAGTTTCTGTAAATAAATTCAGCAGATTTTGCAGTGCAGTGAGGAAAATACTGGCTAAGAGGCTGAGTCATGATAAAAAATACAGTCTAACACACTTCACTGATGAAGCAGAAAGTTGGGTATTATGGGCTTAACATTCATCCTTTTCTTAAGCTGTGTTCATCCATGGGTGGTGATATGTGTGCACACTGAGTGGATATTACAGCAGTATGTCATCAGGATACTCCCAGTGGTGTCTCCGAGACCAGCTCCAAGAAAAGTAATAACATTTCAAACTAAATATCTTTTTTTATATCTTTCAAATCACAATATATCACTACAGTCTTTAGGTTTTTATACCGACTGGGGAATGACATATTAGGAAAATGTGTTAAACAACACATTATGTCGATTAAAATGAAAAATAATTGAAAAGTGATAAACATGATACATACTGTGCCAAACCAATACTGAAATGTCAAAACATGCAAACAAATACATTATATTTTTGTGAAAATCAGTAATATCTTGTTCAAATGTGGCTTCCAAAATCTAAATTTCCATAACACTGGGCACCATTTCTGTTTTTGCAGAACTAAAGTAAAGTAAGTCAAAATAAAACAAATCCTGCTCTCAGATCAGCACAGATGATCAGCTGTCTCCTCGTGGGTCTGTGGTGGGAGCAATAGTGGTCAGGGGGGTTGGGCTTGGGGCTAGGGTTGTGGTTGGCATAATAGTCGTAGTTGTGGTTGGACTTGGTGTTGAGATTGTTGTTGGAGCTGTGGTTGTGCTTGGAGTCGTAGTTGGAGTCGTGGTTGGGATTGTGGTCGTAGTTGTTGTTGGAGCTGTGGTTGTGCTTGGAGTCGTAGTTGGAGTCGTGATTGGGATTGTGGTCGTAGTTGTGGTTGGAGTTGTGGTTGGAGTTGTTGTTGAGGCTGTGGTTGGATTTGTGGTTGTGGTTGTAGCCGGAGTCGTGGTTGTGGTTTTCGTTGTGGGTTTGGTCGTGGTTGGGATTGTGGTCGTAGTTGTTGTTGGAGCTGTGGTTGTGCTTGGAGTCGTAGTTGGAGTCGTGGTTGGGATTGTGGTCGTGGTTGGGTTTGTAGTTGTAGTTGGCTTTGGTTTCGGTGCTGTGGTAGGAGGTGGCGGTGGAAATGTGGCAGTAGCAGGTGGTGGAGGAAGCAGACCTGGAATCAGTAGCCAAATAGGGAAGGAAGGCTGCGGAGGTGGAGGTGGCCGCCAAAATGCTGGGTAACGATTGCCTCTCTGCATCAAGACAAAATAAACATAGTAAAACATTTTAAATACCAGTTTTGCAAAAATTTCACTATTGTTGATGAATGATTGGATTAACTTCATTCTTACCTCATCACTGTCAGACTCACTGCTATAGTGATGAGAATTCTTTCTTACCTCACCACTGCCTAAATGTCTTCTATAATAATGATGGCCATCCTACAGAAAACATAAATAAAATACTGATTTGTTTTTATATTAGCTGAGAATCTGTAATTTATAAATCACACACATTTTACCAATGAAGAGTATATATTGTTTATTGTACTTACAGTGACAGAGGAACTGATCAAGTAGAAAATCAACAGGAGAAAAAATTTCATCTTGCACCTCAGATCCATTGACAATGGGAGCGTCCTGCGCGCCACCGTGGAGTACAAGTGGAAAGAGCTTAATGATAATTTAAATATCAAGCTGTATTTTGTCTATTTTGTATTTTGTATTTTGAAGCCAGTGCCTCCAAGAAACTCAAATAGCTTTTGAACAGCTTTGATGTGTCCACGTCTCTCACACTTTAAAGGTGTGTTACTTCACGTCAGATGTGGTGGGATCCATTGCAGCTTCCGGAGGCAAAGCCAGTATAGGCGTCAACACTATCTCATCATCTGATTAGACTTTGATTTTGCAATATTAAGCTCCACATCCTGTTTATAATCCTAATGACACATGGAGATCAGAATTAACCAATAAACCTAGTCTGTGCTACCGATTACAGACAGACATTTGCTGTCAAAGTCTGGAAAGATTGACACGCTGTTTCTCTATATTTGCAGTACAGTAATACCTGTTGCCTAGAGCTATATTTCCATCTGTGAAACAATACTTGCTCAGTGCATTCCAAATACTGTAATCAACTTGTTTACTAATGGTTGACCTAATTTTTTTTTTCAATTGCAGTCATTAAATGTTATGTTCTTTTGCACGTATCATCCAGGGATTTTATCTCTCTCTAAAGATTAATAAAGCTCTTATTTCCCAATGATGTGTAGACATGTGAAAACCAACATTGCTATTAAAACTTTGATATACTGTATAAAAGCAGAGGAGTGACACTTCAAGTGGAAAACTTCAACTATTAGAGAACAATGTCATAGTGTATTAATGGATGTGCTGTTGCAGTCTGATGTGAGACTTCATATTTCACAGTCTCCTAGATCAATGCAAAAAGGGTAAAGTTTCTGAATTAATATGAAGCAATATTTTATATGAATGAAGCTGAAAAATGTATGCACACAGTACATACACTAGCATCATATTTGTTGCTCTTTATATTACACCAATTCACTTTCTCCAATGCTCCTTTTTTGTTATTTAATTTTCCACTGAAACAAAATAACAGTAAAAACACACATGTACCTGACATCTTCAAGACCTTCAAGTACATACAGTAGCTGTCCCCTCAGGGACAAAAGCAAAACAAATCACGGTTAAATGTGACCAGCACACCAATGACAGGCAGCTCATAAAAAATCATCGTGGCAACAGGTTGTACGACATGTGTTTCTTGACAAGATGCATGTTCACTCAAAGTGTGAAATACTGTATAATGTTTAAACATTGTCTTTATAATCACAATACAACCCAAAGAATTGCACAAATGAACACATTTTAATTTAAATTGATTATAATTGCTAATTTGTTGCTAATTTTTGCACAGTATTTTCCAGAGATGATTTGCTAATAAATGCAGAGAGTCTTTCTGTCTTTCTTTTTTGGGTGGTAAAATTTATATGAGCAATGTCACTGTCTGTGTTTTGGTTTTCTGTTCACCTGTTACTGGCGTGTCTGTTTCTGCCACAACAATTTTTTCCATTTGTTGCAAAGGAGCCACCTTTTGCTCATGGTAATAGAAATGTGTCTCTCTCCTTATTTAACTCACATAAGAAACAGGAAACAGTGTGCAGCCCCGGTGTCAGGCTAGAGGAAAACTATTTTGTCAGGTAAACTAGAAACTGACACAGTTTTTTATAAGCCCATAAAAATTCAGATTTTGGTATGAAATCGAGGTAAAGATGCATTGGAAGCAAAGTGTGGTACAACACAAGAAACAGCTAATAACATCGTTTAGAAAAGCATCATGGTAACACAAACATTTTTAATAAATTGGAGAGACATTCAGTCATCAATGTGTTACAGGGTCAAACTACACTAAATGGAGCAGCAAGAATTTGTTTATATTAAGATTTGGTAAATTTTACTTTAAATGTCTACATTTCTTTAAATTTCACTAAACAGGTCTGTAGAATAACATATTCAACAACACATTTGCCTCCTGGAGCTCTTTTGTGTTTTTCTGATCATTGAATTTTGAGGTAGGTCCTAAAACATTCACACTGATTGTTAAAACATTGGAACATGCATCCATCCGCTTGTCTTCGGAAGGGTCATGGGAGTGCTGGAGTCACAGGATAGTAGTCGCCAGTCTATCACAGGGCTGACACATTGGAACAAATTTTTTACATTTAAATTCTGGTATTTAAATGTATGATGTTTGCATCCATAGCAGCAAGCACTGGTTTCAAGATTACATACCGCACCACAGTCTAAGTTATGTGATTACACCTGCAACTACATACTCAGACTCTCAGAAATCATACACCAGGAGGGAAGAAGTGCATTATATGGCATTTAATTATATGAAACCAGTAAATTATTTATTCGCAGTACAATCACATTATGGTTTTGTAGTTGTAGCAGTTTGGGAGCTTCACCAGAAGAGCCAAAGTAGCTCAGTAAACTGAGACAATATGTTCTTCATGGTAGAGCAGCAATACTGTTAAGGAAAAATCAAGAAGGTGTACAAGAGCTTGGTTCTAATATATACTTTTATTTAATCACAGTCTCTCCCAAGCTGGCTAAAAATGGCATTTCAAATTAATAAAATACTTTCTTTTACTTTTGCATCACTAAACACTGACCTCCTTATAGCGCCTCTTAATCGCATAGGTGGTAGGATTACATGTAACCTTTAAAAGTAGCTTGTTAGTAAATTAATATTAAAATCAAACAGTACTACTGCCAGAGTGTGATCTTGTTGTAGGTTTTGGTAGGGTACAGTTGAGTACACCTAATTTTGTCTGGCTGGTTTACTTTATCTAAAATTTGCAAGTTAAGCTGTCATTAAAAAACAAACAAACTTGGAAATAATATTACATTCATAATGAGCAGATGCAAAAACCCATTTTTGGGGAACAAACTGTGATTTGGTTGTAGTTTCTGTAAATACAGTAAATGCAAAGGCAGTGGCAGTACAAATATTGGTCAAGAAGCTGAGTCATGATAAAAAAAGTACAGTCTAATACACTTCACTGATGAAGCACAGAGTCGGGAATTACAGGGTCAATCCCTTTCTTAAGCTGTGTTGATCCAAGGGTGGTGATTTGTGTGCACAGTGAGTGGATATTACAGCAGTGTGTCGTCAGGATACTCCCACTGGTGTGTCTGACCAGCCTCCAAAAAAACTCAGAATTATACCTTGAACAAAATACCAAGACATTATGTCGCTAAAAATGATTGAAAAGCGGATAAACATAAAATATGTTAACAGAGAGACAGATACTGTGCTTAATCAATACTGAAATGTGAAAACATGAAAACAAACAAGATTCAAGATTCAAGATCCTTTATTTGTCACATACATAGTTATACAGTGTACAACACGCAGTGAAATGTATCCTGAGCTGTCCCTATTCTAAATTTGCAAACTTTACAAATTTGTAAATTTGTAAAGTTTGCACAGTCTTTAGATGTGTATATTTGTAAAAGCTAATCAAACAGTACACATTTTCACCATTGAGTGGTCTGTCTATTATTGAAAAATGCAAGTAAAGTGATTCCTGCTCTCAAACCAGCACAGATCATCCGTTGTCTCCACGTGGATTTGTAGTCTGGGGCGGCTTTGGGCTTGGGGTCGGGCTTGGGGTTGTGGCTGGTTTAGGTGGTGGAGGTGGAGATGTAGCAGGAGCAGGTGGTGGCTGCGGCAGCAGGACTGGAATCAGTGGCCAGAGAGGGTAGGACGGCCATGGACGAATTGGCCTAATCCAAAACCCCGGGTAACGAAAGTCTCTCTGCATAACGTAAATAAACACAATACTTTAAAAACACTTTAAAATGTTACACTGAACACTAACTATTGTTGATAAATGATCAAATTAACTTTATTCTTACCTCATCACTGTCAGACTCACTGCTATAGTGATGAGAATTCTTTCTTACCTCACCACTGCTTGAATATCTTCTATAATAATGATGACAATTCTGCATAACATAATAAATAAAATATTGATTTGGTTATTGTATTGACTGCAAATCAATTATAAGTCACACAATTTTTACCAACTAAAGAGTATATATTGATGTTTTGTACTTACAGCGACAGGGGAACTGATCAAGTAGAAAATCAACAGGAGAAAAAATGACATCTTGCACTTCAAACTGCAATTCAGATCCCTTGACAGTGACAGCTTACTGTATGCCACGTAGAGTATGAGTGTAACGTGCTTAATGATGATTTAAATATGAAGTTTCTGTATTCTGCGTTGAAGCCAGTCCGTCCAAGAAACTCAATTAGCTTTCAAAACAGCTTCTGTGTGTTTACGTCTCACATTTTAAAGGTGTGTTACTTCACCTCAGATGCGGTTGGAGTCATAGCAGCCTCCAGAGACAAACCAAAACACGATTTCATTATCTGACTAGACTGTTGTTTTGTAACATTAAGCACCACATCCTGTCTATAATCCTCAAAGATTTAAAGTATTAATGACACATGTAGAGCAGAATTAACCAATAAACCCAGTTCAGTACACACACGCGTGCACACAAACAAGTATTTGAATTCCGAGTTAAATGCAGAATATTAACATGATAAAACACAAGAATATACTTTTAGAAGACAGGGAAGATTTATATTTTGTCTCCATACTTACGATGCATCTATTGCCTAAAGTTAAATTTCTGCCTGTCCAACAATACTTGCTCAGTGTTATGCTGAGCATTACATTATGGACCTCCTTAATTTCCTCTATAACAATCATTACAGTATACAACCTGTTGCAAGGTTTTATCCATAACTAATAAGAGATTTAAAAATAATTTCTTTGCCAATGATGGACAGAAGTGTCTAAATCAACACTAGTATTAAAACTTTGATACACTGTATGAAAGCAGTGGAGTGACAGTTCAAATTTAGACTTTAAAAGTACAATAAAAACTGATCACTTAGGTTTAGGAAAAGATTGTGATTACAGTAGTTCTTTATGGTTAAAGGATCTTTGTCATTATGGTTACAAAAAAACGTGCTTAAGCTTGTCAAATAGTCATGAAGGGAAGAAACAACAAACAACATTCATACAGAAAAATAACAATAGATTTCATAATGTTTGTCATTGACTTTATTTAATTATTATTTACCACATAACCTTCTTCTTTGTTCGTGTCAGTAGTTAAAATTTCTTATGCTATAGTAAAATTAGCATAAAATGCCTTATAATAACAAAACTCACTCATGGACAGCTGGTTTATCCTAAACCTGAAAAAAAAAACACATTTGAAATAACAAAGTCCTTTGAAACTAATTGCCACACCGAGACTGTATCATTTATTCAGTTCAGCCATAACGTAATCATTTCTTCATACTAGCCTAACATTGAACATTGAAACTATCAAATGCTCAGTTTATCTTAACTACTCACCTACGCGCCACCTGCCCCCTGCACTTCAGGACATCTTCATATCTCGGATGTTCTCCTGCAGCCCGGCTGCTCTGCTCCTCTCTACTGCTGCAACCAAATAACTGTTGTTTACCCGTCACAATGCTTTAGATTACAGCCCGTGACTTACCATGTAATTAAACAAAAACCTGTACTGTACGCACAAATACATACTTGTAGGTATATGGTAACAAGATGAAATAAGGGGTAACAAGCTGGAAACTAAAATATTAGCTATACTGTGAGTTATATAGAACCATGGGGTATCTACTCTAACAGGGCGTAACAAGCATTACTTTTGCTCACAGCCCACATTTGTTGTTCTTAGTCAGGAACAAGGTGGTATACTTACACAGATGTAGACACATCTGTAATATTATAATAAAATAAGTGAACATAGTTATTATTGTGGGTCCTTTTATGAGATATATACTGTATGTCAGTTATGTTTGAGATCTTTTAGTTAGTTGAATTTAGACGTTTTATAATCAGCAAGTCCTGAACATTTTTTCACCTGAGAGTTTGGAGCCTACAGTAGATGTCTCTCTTACATGATTCCTGGTCTGGCCCTGGTCTTTTTCCATCTTTCATTCACATATTATTTTCTTAATTCATGTTTTCATTGTTCCATCCTTAGTTTATCCCACATCACAAGAAAATGTGGGATTCCCTAAATAAATTTCCTCAGGCTGAAGAAGCTACTTACACAAGTAGTGAAAATACCAGAGTAAGAAGAAAGACATCCAGTTGTCACAACTCAGATTCCAGAAACGCAAAGACCTTCCCTTGACTATGATCCCATGTAAAATTTCCCCTTCCTGTTCCCTCCCCCCTTTCCTCTTTTTGAATGGTCGATGTTGTTGTACACAAACAATGCTGTGTCTGGTATCAATGTTTTTGATTCACGGTCACAGACCGCGTTTTGCATTGCAACAATACCACCACAAAAGTGTCCAGACATTTCTTTTTAAACCACATGCAATCACATCAAGTAATTAAAAGCATTCCTGGAATTTTGCTCTACTGATTGCATGTATTCATTAATAAATAATTTTGACAACTTCAACTCCACCCTATTTCAGAGATAAATGATAGACTGATGTATCTAATAGTGGACTGAATCACCAAATGATGTACAAACAGACTAGAATCAGTCAAATAATGTTTATATGTACTTCAAAGTCTACAGTATACACTAAAGAGGAGAGCTGCAGACAAATATGTATGATATGAAACTATATGTGAAAATTCTCCAACTGATTGATTTGATTTTGAAAATGAAATGATTTAATCTTAAATCTACTGCTCACTGTCATATTCACATTTTTTCTCATAGCATCAGAAATATTTGATTAAATTTTTTTTAATTACTTGTCCAAAGTATTTTTACATTATTGGTATTAGTTACTAATATTATGAAAATAGCAATATTTGATAACATAATAAAATAACACTTAAAGATTTAAAGATAACAAAAAATCATATTATTATTGGAATCATGAATTTCCAACATACTATAACATACATGTTTATCATATAATGATAATAACTTTAATTATAAGTGATTGTGATCTATCAAATAAACTATCTATATGTGAAAACAGAAATGTAATTTATGTTATGAAATTGCATTATTGTATTTAATTTTATAATTAATATATATTGAGATATTTAGGCAACACATTTATTATTTCTGTTGTTTATTTAGCAGATATTACAGAGAATATGAGCCACATGTTAGAAGACAAAAATGCATGTCAGTTAACACAGGTTTTCTTTCATTTAGTGATCTACAGTTAAAATTCAGGTTTTATGTTGTAGTTTCACTAGTAGCTGTAGTGGTGACAGTTGCAGCAGTAGTAGTTTCAGTAGTAGCTGCAGTAGTGACAGTTGTAGCAGTAGCTGCAGAGGGGGTAGGCCCAGGTGTAGTAGTTGCGCTAGTAGCTGCAGTAGTAGTAGTTGCAGCTGTAGTAGTTGTAGCAGGTGGTGCAGTAGTTTGCTGTTGCAATAAGGCGAGAAGGAGCTTCAACAGCTGTGAGGTTTGAAGATTGTTGGGATTGAAGGGAATGTTTGAAGGATAAGAAGGACGCTGAAAGAAAATGAGATACATTCAATAGCAAATATACAGTGCAGGATTCTCTAGTAATATTACTAGTTTTACTAGTATTAGTAATTTTACGATCAGACAGCCATGTGTGTTGAATATTGTTTAGGTTACAGGAAGACACTCACCCTGCGGAAGCCAAAGTGTTCACGTGAGCGTGCCAGTTGTTTAGGTGCCTTGTCATCAAGCTTTGAAAAAAAAAAAAAAAAATTTAAAAGTTGTAACTTTGTTGTTTGGATGATACAGTACAAGAATATTGATACTATCTTGTCACACTTACAGAATTAGAATTAGCCAGAGCAAGGCACAGGAGGCATCCAAGCACAAACACTGTCTTCATCATGGTTTCACTGTTCACACCTGTTAGACAATAATATAGACATGCTTAGATAAATGTGTTCTCAGATGTCGGCAAAATTGCCACCCCACCAACCTCACACAGAAAATACAGAAAGCAGTAAAGGAATATTAGAATTACAGTCAAGTCTTCACAACTTCAGCAGACAGTGGAGAGGTTGTAGTAATGTTCTGAATGTTGGGCTCTTCTTATAAACAGTTACAGGGGTGGATTTAATCTCATTAGCAACAGGATTTCTGGGAAATTGCAGTTATTAGGAAACTGCACATTTCTACATTTCAAAATTGGGAAACAGGCAGGTAAGGTAATCACAGACACACCTAGACAGTATGACATACAATTAATTTAACTGCTAATATCAGAAGTAATGCCTTCAAGCCTGTCACTGTTTTTCTGGCAACACTGAAGAAAATCCTCTGTATGACCATAAACAGGGTGGGGTGAATAATCAATACCAAAGTCAGTGCTCACACTCAGACACTCCTGCATGAGAGATGGAAAGTTTCAGTGCAGGTTCAAGTTGTTGCTGTGTTGTTTTAATCAAAATATGTATTATTTCTCAAAGGCATTATTTTCCTCTGAATTTTAGTTTTTGCAGCAGCTTTTTTCAGTAATCTGTTTATAACTTTTTTTTTGTTTTTCATTTAAACATACAAATATATATAGTCAAAAAGTTTTTTTTATTCTGTAGTTTATTCAGCAGATCTAACAGAAAATAAAGTAGTTCAAATTCAGATGTTAGAAACTCTGCACTGTCTCATCCAAGATTTATGTAGAATCAGCTTGTATGTGTTATTTGACTTTATGAACATTTTAAAGATTTACATTTTCAAGCTAATTCACCTTAAAAATTATGTTCATATACAACTAAACTGCAATTACAAATACGTTTTTGTGGGGAATGTAATTGCAACTGGATTACGTTTTCTATTGACATAATGATCATATGTTCACAATTAACGTAAATAAGTTAATACCTAACATATGAATGAAATGTACACAGGCAACGTATTTTGTTCACCAAATAGCAAATTGACCACATTCTGTTTTCTCTTCTGTAAAAATATCAGACGTACAGTTAAGATCAGAATTATTAGCCCCCCTGATGAAATCACACAAAACCCTTAATATTTCCATGGAAATTACCATAAAAAAACTGTTCATACTTGTATTGCTTCCAAAGGAACAAAGACAAAATCTCCACAAAGTTTGATCCATATATTTTATTGATGTGCTGAATTGTAACAAGAAAACAGAAGAACGACAAGGCCAAAATTATTAGCCCCCCTGACATTTAACGGCCAATAGCGTGGCATCTCTGTCTTACCACTGACAACAGCCTCTCCTGTAGTTATTCACTAGGTTGGCACATGTCTCTTGAGGTATACGAGCCCACTCTTCCATGGCAAATCATTCCGTGTTGTTTAACAGTGAGAACTGTGTTTTTAGGGTTGAAGGCCTCTCCCTTCCTTATCCAAACAAAAGCAACATCCCTGTGCCCAAAGAGCTCAAGTTTAGTCTCATCAGACCAAAGAACAGACTTCTGTGTGTGTATGTGAGCAGACGGGGGAGAGGGCGCTGGCTCGTAGTGGTGAGCGAGCTTTGGTATCGATCCGATACCAAGTAAGTACAGGGCCAGTATCGCCGATACCGATCCGATGCTATTACCTTATAAGGGCAGCCTGCCGGAAAATGCACTCCTGTCGTATAAAAGTTAAAATCGCTGTAAAAACACAAGCAAACGCACAAAACATGAACAAACAAAAACACCAGTGTTAAATTAATATCCAGATCCAGGATACCTCTCTTGAACCAAGACAACAAATGGAACCCCCGTCACATTAAATCGCTTTAAAAACCCGACCAAACGCACAAAACATAGAAAAACGCCAGTGTTACGTTAGGTAAATCTAGATCCAGGATACCTCTCTTGAACCTAGAGACAATCACAATTGGTGCTACTAATGAATTATTTCTGTAGAAGTGCATTTCATGGCAGACTGGCCTGCCACAAAATGCACCCCCCTAAAAATACAGTTTCTGTTTGTCACAGAATTGAACAACTTTGACAGTGAAGTTGTAGGACTGATGCTGGTTAGTGGTGTAAGTTTCATGGATGTGACACTTTCCTAGTGGGAGATAGGACGGGGTGCATTTTCCGGCATGGGGTGCTCTGTCTCTGTAAAACAGGGGTCTCGCAAAGGATTTTCCTTCCTCTTCTCTCCGTGTATTTTGTAGCTGCTGTTTTCATGTTCATGCTTTTCCAACCCTGTCATCTACAGATTACATTTGCATACAACTAAACTGAAATCCTGATCACGTTTTTGAACAGGACATAATTGTTATGTTGTACTGAAACATATTTTTGTGAATGAATGACTCGCTACTATTATTAACCCGAAGCAATGCTGTTTACCGTGCATGACGGAGATGCAGGAGACCCGAGTCCCATACCAAAGTCCCCCGTCAATCACCGTAAAATACGGTAGATGACACGACGCTCCTCTTTCTCTGTGCCATCATTCACTACAGCCTGCAGGCGTCTG
>JAUMHL010000001.1:11194825-11206276 GCA_032362345.1 Sandelia bainsii | reverse complement strand
TGACAGGGTTGGGTACATACTGAGGGTACTGAGGATATCCCATGGGCAAGAATCCATATCGGCCCCTCTGTTAAACAAGAGAAAATATATTTTATAGCACTGTGTAAAAAAATAATTTAATAGAATATAAATACAGTAATTTTGTGGGTAAGAGAATCTCCTACAAATATACTGACCTCCCGACTCCTAGAACGTTTGACTCGATCACCTTCCTCAGAGGCCTGTAAAAGTGGATTATTTTACATTTCAGGATTGCCTTTGTATCTGAACTAAAAGTAAAACCAAACACAGATGTCTTACAATATTACAATATTCACAAATAGATTAATGTGAGTACTTACAGGAAAGGCATAGCTTAATGCCAAGAAGCACAGAACGACGATCAGCAGTTTCATGGCTGAGAGATTAGAGGATCCTTCCTGAAGCAGAAATAGAAAAAAGAAAATAATCATTCAGTTGTAAAAACTGCAGGATGCACGTTTAGACCCTAAGTGGTCCCTAGTGAAAATCTTACCTTTAAAGTGAAGGGTGATGGTGACACAATGGTCAAATATACAGATTTTAGAGGTGAATTCAGTCTGAAGTTACTCATATATCCATGTGCTCTTTATAAAGAATGATTCTACCTCCAGTTGTCCAATCAGATGCTAAAGCTGCTTTCATTTCATCACTGGTAAATAAAGGTGTGACGTGATGAAATGAACTGTACTGTATTTAAATGTTGAAATATATTTGTATAACTTGTTGTCTACAGCTAGTCTTAGAGGTAATCTCATTGCTGTTTGGAAACTGTGGTGTATTTCAGACATGATTTGTGTACACACTTTTACAGTCTTTGTAAAATAAGAGAAGATAAAGTGAACTTTTATTAGTCCCACGACGGGGAAATATGTACTGATTTACATTAGACACATTCAGAGCCAAAAAAGAAAATATGAAGCATGAACTGAATAGCTAATAACCATAATAATGCACAGGATATTTGTCTAAAATTCATATTTAAGTATTAGTTTTAAAATAGTCTATTAGTGATGTTGCCACTGTTATGTAGGTTCAGTCTTGTTATTCTTCCTTTTAATATTACCAAATTGGCAAACAGATGCCACACAAATACCTGTTCTTGTGATTACAGATCAAATGTCTTAGTGGCTTGGGCAGGTAACAGACAACACCCAATGAATTGTCTTTCTGTCTACTTTCTCTTGTTTTAGGGATTTTGTTTTTTCTCTAGTTTAAGCTACTCAAATAAGTCTGTAAAATAAATTCACATATTTTCAACATCCAATTTATTTTTTGTTTTTTTTTTCACTGCTACCAGTCAGGCTGTTGTCACCATTTATGTTGGTTATTAAGGCAACATTAGGAAACAATGTGTGGAGTGATTGTTATTTCGGATATAAAAATGTTAAGTTTTGAGGAATGCGTGGTGTGTCTCAATTCCAGATGTCTAATATAAATATATGCTTGATCAATTCAGACACATACATGCACAGCACAAGTACATACTTACTGTATACCTTTAGCAAACTGCTGATAAATGTTCAATTTAACGTTTGGCAATTTGTAATATTAAATATTTTCTCTGGGTACTCCGGCTTCTTCCCAGCAAAGACATGCATGTTAGGTTAATTGGTGACTCTAAATTGTCCATAGGTGTGAATGTTTGTCTGTCTCTATATGTCAGCCCTGTGATAGACTGTCCAGGGTGTACCCCGCCTCTTGCTCAATGACAGTTGGGATTGGTTCCAGCACTCCTGCGACCATTACGAGGACAAGCGGTTAAGATAATGGATGGATTGATGGAATTTGTAATATTAAATAATCAGTTTTCTTCTTCCTTTTGCTTTTTGAAATTTAAAAAAAGTAATTGCCTTTGATTTACAATGTTTTGGCCTATTTGATCATCAGTAATATACAGTATACAGTACAAAAGGTTATAGCCATTTATATACACAGAAGCATCTCTACCTCAACTTTCCTTATCTGAGCTTTATCACTCACATTACACATATACAACACAAAACACTTCTCAGCATCTTAGTTTACAATAAGTTGTCATCTGTGCAATATCAGGCCTTTTCCTTGCCATACTTTGTGTAGTGGATATCAATTGATCAGTTTATCAATACTAATATAAATAATTATGTTAACAATAATATGAAGTAACTGGTGCACCAGATCCTTCTAAGCTGGATCAAACTAAAATTATTAACTGTTGTTAATGAATTTGAGTCAAAGATTAAATAGGCAATTTAGTCCATCAAGTCTCATAAACAGGAATTCTCCCCCGTACAGTGACGCAACACAGAACCAGCTTTAGTTATTAATTTAACAAAAATATTTCTATCCTTAATGGCAGGTGAGGTATAAAGGGAACGGGATAGGAAGTGAAAGAATAGTATAACGTGAACAAACACAATTCAACAAATAAATGAATGATGAGACACTGAATGAGGGGTTTGGGCAATGGCAAGAGTGGTAACTAAATGTATCTATTGGTTTGAACCTAACTACAATTGATTAGTCGAGCATGGTTAGCTATAGCGCTTACATAGGACACCAGAATTTTAGATAAAGAAACTGGATCGGCTTGCTTGAGAGCAGTTTGTGCTTCTCAGTTCAGCTCTTCAGAATGGACCAGGTTTGGTGGCGGCTGGGTTGTTGTCAGGAGATCCACTCATGCCTATTAACGACACACTACCAGGACAGAGACTGTTGCCTGGGCTCAACAAAGCTTAGTTGTTTGGTAGAGCGTTTTGCTAGTCAAACACGGCAGGCCGGGTTTCTGGTGGACCCGTCTTGGTGTCAGGAGCAGGTGTCAGAGCAACGCTACACAGCGGATGGTTCATATATGCAAAAAATTAAAGTTAACCAAATTGACAAGGCTTGCTTCTCTTATGACTATCAGAAATATACTTCAGAAAAAAGTAATAAAAGAGTAACTATAGGAGTAAAAAAGAAAATAATAATATAATAAAATAGCACGCTATAGAGAACCTTGGGAAAGAAGTTATAAAATAATATATAAATTATAAAACAACAAAGTAAGCTGCAATATTCATC
The DNA here is from genome assembly GCA_032362345.1 of Sandelia bainsii. Lineage (NCBI taxonomy): Eukaryota > Metazoa > Chordata > Actinopteri > Anabantiformes > Anabantidae > Sandelia > Sandelia bainsii. Next base: position 11,203,213 of record JAUMHL010000001.1, on the reverse strand, counting down.
ATTTCTTTCTATTTTGATTTTTTTGTATAGTAGCTGCCTTTCTTTAGATATTTTTCATGTGATTTGATACTATATAAACAAACTGAACTGAAAGCTACTTCTTGATAACTTTATATGGTGTTTAAATGACAATGTTGTTTTTACAGCTATTTTTTCTGTTATTAAGTGGCCTAAGCTCTAGGCAATTCACATATTGCAATATGCACATACTGTATTTTGGTAGGACTATTACAAATTTGGGGATTTAAGGGTTGTCTGTCAAAATCAGGGAGTGTATCTTAAACATTTAATTTTGAAATTCCTCTGCCTTCTATCTCTGTTGCTACTGACATTTCATTTTCTCTTTATATTTACTGTATGAATCATACTACTAAACAGTTGGGTAAATCAGGCCATTATTAGGACTCCACAAGAGCCTATGTTCTGAGCTCATATAGAATCCCCTGACTTCCAAAAAAACTGAGATCTTGAACTTTTTAGACACCTTAAGCTCAGGTGGGTATCTTAAGTATGTTGCATTGTTTCTTCTTTATTCTAAGTTTTAGCCTACATTACACAGAATATTACAATATATTGTGCTTACTGTAAAAAACATTCAGTTCAAATGCTTTCAGTTACACAAGAAACACATGAAGATAACTTGTGAGCACAGACATAGAGAAAGAGAGATCTTTCTAGCGTGAGATAATTTCTGCATAACTGCTGGAATAAAGTATTGCTGAGTTAAGAAATGTAAACAAATAAATAAAAACAGTATACATGATATTGTTTATCTTTTCTTTATTTTTAATGATTTCTATGTATAGTAAAAAAAATCTGAATGTCAAATAAACTGGTAAACTATAGCTGGTGTCCACCAGTTTGATGTATCATTGATGTTCATCATGATGATCATCGTTTTCCTGCTGCAGGAATAGCAGTTGCAAGGTTTGTCAACAAAAGCTGCACCAATAATGTCATTTCTTGGTTGGTTGATGGGTAGACGGGGTTAGGTGGGAAGTACTGAGGATATCCCATCATAGGCATATATCCTTATCCGCCCCCCTAGTAAACAGCAAAAAAAATATATTTTATAACATCATATAGTAAAAGTAATTTTATACAATGTAAATACAATGATTTTGTGAGTAAAAAAATATCTTGCAAATGCACTGACCTCACCACTCCCAGAGCGTTTGACTCGATCATTCTCCTCAGAGGCCTTTAAGAGATTTTAAACTTCATGACTCACTTTGTTTCTGAACTAAATGTACAACAAAACATGGTTGTCTTATACAGTATGGTATTTCACAAATAGCTGAATATGAGTACTTACTGGAAAGGCATAACTTAATGCCAAGAAGCACAGAACAAGGACCAACAGTTTCATAGCTGAAAAACTAAAGAATTCTTCCTGAAACAGAAATGGAAAATTTTTTAATGATCATTCAGTTGTAGAAGCTGCAGGCTGAACTTGTAAACTACAAATGGCCCCTAATGATGAAAATCTTACCTCCAACGTAAAGGATGATTTTGACACAGTGGTGAAATATACAGTCCAGTGTTGAATTCATTCTGGAGTTACCTGTATATGTATGCAAGTATTACTCCACCTCCGGTCGTCCAGTCTGATGTCAGAGGTGTTTTGATTTGATGTTTGCCCGAAAAGGTGTGAAATGTGATCAAGTGAAAAGTATTGAAATGTTTGGGAATTTGTGGGATAATCTTAAAAACATGTTGTCTGCAGCCCAGGCTAGACTTAATGTTAATCTCATTGCTGTTGGGAAACAATGTTGTCCATTAGCCATGATTCATGTACACACCTTATGTTGTAAGTGCACACTTTTACCAAGAAGTGTTAGAGTGGCAACCTGACGCATGTAGTATAAGTTTTAATTTACAGACAACTGCTAACTTATCAAAAAGGTCCCCTCAAAAACAACAAGTCCTTGAACCTAATTGACCATATGTTCCAAAGTTTTTGCTCCCTCTTTTAATTCTGTGTTCTTTTTGTAAAAACATAATAAAAATCTGTAGTGGGCCTTGGTATTAAGCAAAGACCTCTGATGAACAAGAACATATAATACATTTTTTGCCTTTCCATCATTTATTTAACAGAAACGAAGCCAAAAAAAAAAAAAAACTTCTTTACAACATTAATTCAGTTGAGTCGGACGTCACTCCCTTCCAAAAACTCTATGGTTATCAACCTTACCTCTTTTCCACCCAACAAATAAAGTCTTTACAGGCAAGGCTCAAACCAGGGTAGTCATTTAGAGCTATTTATAGTTTAATTAATCAGTCTCACAGGACACACTCAGATCGCAAGAAACACCTGTGACTCACATATTCCAGGCTTTTTTTTACTTAATATTTGGGTGGTCTGATTCAAAATGTGCTGTATTCTATGTCGTTTGATGTACTGAGGTATACAGTGCTGTGAAAAAGTATTTGCCTCCTTTCAGATTTTTTATTTCTTTGCATATTTGTCACACTTAAATGATTCAAATCATCAAACAAATTTTAAAATTATACAAAGGTAACCCAAGTAAATACAAAATGAAGTTTATACCCTAGGACACTACCACTCTTTTTTCAAACACCATCACTAACGTTGAGTATATACCCGATATAAAATACCCAAAAAAATACAATACAATACATTGCAAATTGAAATATTATACTTTATGTACTCTATGAAAAGTACTTCAATTTGAAGGTAGGCATGTTTCCCAGCCCCCATTCCTGTTTTTTTCAACAGGTAGGTATTTGGGTGATTTTCACCCAACGTTAGTGATAGAGGCTCTAAAATTAATGAAAAATTAAGTTAACGTTATCAAAAATTCCTAAAAATTCCATTTTCCGTGAAGGAACAGTCTCCTTGCATATGAAAAATATTATTTCTGAATTACTAACGTCGGAGGAGGCTCAGGTCCTTTAACATCTGCAGCACCATGCTGCAGATGTTTTATGAGTCTGTGGTGGCCAGTGTCATTTTCTTTGCTGTGGTTTGCTGACACTAACAGACTGGACAAATTAATCAAGAGGGCTGGTTCAGTTCTTGGTGTGGAGCTGGACCCTCTACATGTTGTAACTGAGAGGAGGATGATGTCTAAACTCCTCTCGATCCTGGACAATCCCTCCCACCCACGACACAGTGTCCTGGCTGAACAGAGGAGCACGTTCAGCCAGAGACTGATCAACGTCAAGTGCTCCACTGAACGCCACAGGAGATCATTTCTGCCCGTGGCCATAAAACTCTACAATTCCTCTCCCCTCTGTAAAGGGGAGGGGGGAGAACAACAATCATAATTATTATTTTTTTATGTCATTACTGTCCTATTCCATCCATTTTTAGATTTCTTTGTTCTTATCATGTTTTTTGTTTTTGTATATTCTGTGCTGTGTGTATTTTTGTATTAGTATTACTTACTGAGTATTTTGTGTTGGTGTTGAATTGAATCTTGAATAAAAGCTGAAAAGCTTTGGCTCATGGTCATCTTTTGATCTTAAACCCAAATGTCTTCAGGGTCTGCCTCTTGCCCAGCTGTCATTGGGCAAGAGGCAGGGTACACCCTGGACAGGTTGCAAGTCTATCACAGGGTCGACATGTAGAGACAGACAAACATCCACACCTATGGACAATTTAGAGTGACCAATTAACCTAACATACATGTTTTAGATGGTGGGAGGAAGCCAGAGTACCTAGAGAGAACCTATGCAGACACAGGGAGAACATGCAAACTCCGGGTTTGAACCTGGGTCATTTTTGCTATGAAGCTGACACGGACAAAAGAATATAAAAACCATATGAGCTGGTTTATAATTTGCAAACAATAAAAACACTGAAAATGTATAAATAAGCTGATCAACATACAGTGTAGGACTTGTCGTTGCTAGCTATTGTCAAAGTTTAATGTTAGGCTCTTCTCACATTTGCTCCTCTACTTTCAGTGTCCTCTACCTGACAGCTCGCATGGAGTTTGAGTCTGGGGAGGAGACATGGAGTGAAATAACTCTGTCCAATATTTGGACTGCGGTAACCATCTTAAATGCTTAGTGTCAGTGCTACGTATTGTTCCTTTAAAATTCTGACGTTTCCCTCCTAAACACCTTCTCTAGTTCCTAAACAGCTGTGATGAATGTAAACTAATGTAAACACTCTTTATTCAAGCAGTTACATTTTTTATGAATGAAAAAATATTCTGAAAACTTTAAAGTGAAAAACTAAATACTAGATAATCACTTCACACATCTTTATGGTATTTCAATTGGGCAGTTTTAAGGGTGTACAAAAGCCAGGTTTTCCCTCAGTTAGGTGCTTATCTAATTTTCCTGTTAGAGAAATGACTTGGAGAAACAGAAAGAGCAAAGTAGGATGGCAAAGGGGAAACCAAAAGGCTGTAGGAATGGCTACATACATGCTACATTTATGGTTTTCTTCACTCTGATTTTTAATGTGTAATTTTCTATGTTGTGCAGTGTGTTAAAATATATTGTCCTATCTGTAAAAACTGATTTGGTGTGACAGTGTAAACCAAAATGCTTTCAGTCACACAAGAAACACATAACTTGTGAGCACACACAGACAGAAAAAGAGTTCTTTCTAGTCTGCTATAATTTCTGCATGCCTGCTGGAACAAAGTACTGTAAAGTAGTAGTAGATTAGTGCTAATCCAATAGAAAGAAAAACACTGTATAGGGTATCAATCTTTTATTTTGAATGATTTCTTTATTCAGTTGATAAAAAACTGAATGTGAAATAAATCTTTTCTCTGTTTGACAGTTTGGTGTATAATTATCCGGTTGCAGAAGTAGCTGCCAGTCTTGTCAACAAAAGCTGCAGCAATAATGTCATGTCTTGGTTGGCTGCTGGATAGGCAGAGTAAGGTGGGAAGTAGGGGTACTGAGGATATCCCATCATAGGCATATATCCATATCCACCCCGCTAGTAAACAGAAAAAAATATTTATTTTATAACATTATATAATAAAAGTAATTTTATACAATATAAACAGAATGATTGTGTGAGTAAAGGAATATCTTGCAAATGGACTGACCTCACCACTGCTAGAGCGTTTGACTCGATCATTCTCCTCAGAGGCCTTTAAGGGTGAAGAAATTTTAAACTTCATGATTCACTTCCTATCTGAACTAAATGTAAAAGAAAACACGGATGTCTTAAACAAAATAATTGAGTTCACAGATTAATACTTACAGGAAAGGCATGACTTAATGCCAAGAAGCACAGAACGAGGACCAGCAGTTTCATAGCTGAAATATTAAAGGATCCTTCCTGAAACAGAAATTAAAACAACAAAATGAAAGTTCAGTTGCCGAAGCTGCAGGCTGCACTTGCAAATGGTCCCTAGTGATGAAAATCTTACTTTAAAGTGAAGAGTGACGGTGGCACAATGGTCAAGTCCAGGGGCGAATTCACTCTGAAGTTACTCATATGTCCATGTGCTCTTTATAAGTAATTATTCTACCTCCAGTCGTCCAATCAGATGCTAAAGATGTTTTGATGTGATGTTTGTCAAAAAAGGTAAGAGATCTGATGAAACAATTTTGTATCTGAATTTTGAAATATATTTGTAGTAAAACTTGTTGTTCACAGCCTGGGTTAGACCTACAGATAATGCTGTTGGGAAATAGTGGTGGTCATTAGACATGACTCATGTACACACCTTAAGGGTGTTTGTTCATGCTTCTTGGTAAAGATAATTGACAACACATTTAAATTATATTGCAAAAAATCTTGATTTGGTTATTTAACTTTGACCACAGTTCACTGTATTTTGTTTGTTTTTTAATATTGAAATGCACTGAAACACATAAAATAACTTCATATTCATTACTTAACAGGTTTTGCCAGTATACTGTATATCGCAGGCAACTTTGCAGCAAAAATCAAGGGAAGTACCCGTGTTTTTAGATTAACACAAAAGTTGTATAAACTACAAAAGTTTGGCCACTGCTAATTTTAGAAGAAAATCCCCTTTAAGCAAGCACAAGGCGACAGTGGAGAGGAAAACTCTCTCAACTGGGGGAAACCTACTGCAGAACAACACTCATGGCAGCAAGACATCTGCCTCAACCAGTTGGGGTTACTGGAAAGAGTGTCATGATTCTGCTCATGACTTCCTGTTTTGTGCCCGATTGGTCTCTTGGTTCACATTCTTTTTGTTCCTCCTACCCCCTCCTTCACAGTGTTTCAGTCTAGCCATCATCTGCTGATACCTCTCATCTAGACTCTTTTGCCAGTCTGCCAGTGACTATTACCTCTATATTATTTGACCAACATAAACTTGGTGCTAGTGCTGATTCAAAGTTAGTTTAAAAGCAAACCTTTTAAGAATGGTTTTGCTTTTCCCAGGGCTTGAGAGCCACCATAGAGTTAGTCATTATGGCACTACTGTATATATGTCTACATACATAGAATCGGTGTTACCACTACTAGTGACACCAAAGTCAGGAGCAATATTTTTGCTGACCGTGCGAGCCTGGTCTAATCTATGCTTGTTGAGATTGCAAAGATTATGTTTTATATCTTTTGATTGTTGTTATAACTGAACATAGTTGATAGATGTTAGTGTTAGCATTTGCTGGCTTTAACCTTTAGCCATCAACTATGTTTTATCATTCACAGCACAGTTAAACAAAGCTAATAAATTATGTACTGATTTTTATATTTTCAGTGTTAGTTGATCTTGTTGGTCACAGTCATTCAGCCTCCAGCCCCTGATGCAAGCAGAGCTTGGTTCTAGCTTTGGTTCTAGACCAGTAAAGAGTTGGTCCCAGTCAAGAACTGGTTTTACTGGCAAGGATCAGGTCGTCCCATTTGCTGCAGTCTGACCAGACTGCTACTAGTATTCACGTACTGTATATATTCACTGTCTAAAATACAGTGCACAGGTCAGGAAGCTTGTAGTCATTCTTGATGCTGATCTCAACTTCTAAAACATACCAGTGCCATAACAAGGACAACTTTCAGTTAGTTGAATAATATATACTAAGTTAATGTAAGGCTACATGTGTTTTGCGGACCCGTTTAAAAGGCCAGAAATGATGTTCACAGTTTGAAGTAATTTAATTATATAAAGAGGTGATGGGAACGGTTGGTAGATGGGTCGGGTCTTGCAGGGGTCTAGATGGCCACGGGCGGATTCTAAAAAGAAGAGACAAAGTGAGATTTGTGGCAAGAGATGCGGGACAGTTCTTAATGAGTAGTAGCTTACTTGAGTTGTAGTTGGGAGCGAGCTGGGGCGCATGGGTGATGTAGTTGAGCAGGGAGCAGGAAGAGGGAAGTGCTGAGGCAAAGCGGGCAGATGGGAAATGGAGTCCGGGGTAAGATGGCGTCCGCCGCGTGACCTATTGTTTAGGGAGGGAGACGTGTATACTGGGGAGGTAGCAGAGGTGTTAGTGTGGAGTCTGAAAGGCTCAATGCAGGGAGGCGGGCTGGGTGATCCAAACAAATGTCCTCTTCGTGTGCACACAGGACAGAGTAAACAAGTCCAAATCCACATTCCACAATCCAAATTCATAAGAGAGCAATCTTGGGTCAGAGTAGCAATACAGGCTCCAGAGCCAGAGCCAGAGCCAGAGCCAGAGCCATCAGGGGACAGGCAGAAAGGGGAAACCAGAGACGGGCCAAGATCAAGAATCGGGTAATCAAAAACTCACAGTCTTTTTAAGGGTTAGGCATAAGGCAGGTCTGGAACAGAAGTCAGGTTGAGAAATCCAAAATCAGGCAATCAGAACACAATAAGAGAGTTGGCAAGAGTTATCAAACAATCTGGTAGAGTGTGTGTGTCTGAGGAGCTGCTTACATAGAGAGTGAGGAGCACAGGTGAAATCAATCAGGGGATAATGAGGAGATGAAGCTGGATGAGCTAAGCGTAGGGAGGACAGGAAGGGATTAACAAAATAAAAGCCCAAAACAGGAAGGATTCAGTTAAAGGATTCATACGTATCTCAATCATACTCTCAATAAAACTGGTTCATTCATTAATCTATAGCAGAGTGAATTACTGTAATACACCTTTTGCTGGTCTGCAAAAACAGTCTATGTCAAGGCTGTAGCTCATTCACATGCCAATAGGTCAGGCAACTTGCATGGCAGCTCTGCCATTGGTGCATGAGAGTGTGTGTGTCTGTGGGGGTGTGGGGGTGTTTGTTTCTTCTTAAATAATCTCACTGTGTTGATTTTTTCTGCTAAAAATGAACTTTGTCATTGTGATAATTAAACCTGCCAGAACAGTGTTGACGTTTAGCGCGTGATGCGTGAAGTCCTGTTGCATTTCCTGTGGCTGCTTCACAGTAAAAGCCTCCCACTGTAATGCCAATTGAACACTTTTAATGTGAAAGATTAGCAACAGGAAATGCTTGGTTTCAGTAAGAAATTATAAC
>JAUMHL010000001.1:11139141-11181887 GCA_032362345.1 Sandelia bainsii | reverse complement strand
TAGATAGATAGATAGATAGATAGATAGATAGATAGATAGATAGATAGATAGATAGATAGATAGATAGATAGATAGTACTCACATAGCACAATGTGGCTACAAATGTTGTAAGGAGAAGAAGCTTCATTTTGCAGCTTGAAACCTGTAAAAACAATATTTTGAGGCAACAGATGCATATATGCATGAAGTATGAGCAAAGAACATTCTCACTTGCACCACACATACCTGATATTTCTGTGCCAAGGAGGACTATAGTTGAAGTCTGATTGTAGAACACCTTTTATCAGTCCCAGAGATTATTATGAGCCAATTAGAGAAAAGGACCCTGACTTGGTCACAGGCTATATTTGTCACCTGTGTGTCATATTTCATAATTGTGATATGACATCTTCTTTTTCTACAGTACAAGATTTAAAACAATGTAACGCAGTAAGCTGACTGTTTTTAAAGATACTCAATCCCATTCAACCATTTAACGTTGTTCTCAATGCAGCTGAGTAACCACAAACAAAAACAGAGTGATTCACTGTCTTGGGGTGGATTTGCAGAGATCTGTGGAAGTTACGAAACTAAAAGCCAGTATAAACCACCTAAACGTTGCGGGTTGTGGTCACGGTAGGCAAACATCCTCATCAGGTGCTTTTGTAGGAAAATTCATGAAAACCCTTAAATTTAATTAAAGATTTTAGCCAGCAGGCAGCATGCTGTTTGTGACTTCAGTAAAACATCAAAAGTAGTGAAGGGTTTATCATTTATTTCCCATATTCCTAAAGAAACCATTCACAACTTGTTACCAACTCAAAGCTCATTATCACAAAAGCAATAAGCTCAGGCCTGTTTTAATTAGTAAAATTATCTGATATTACTGACACACAGATATTTGTCATGTTGCATCTGCACATTTTCTAAAGATTTGGAGATATTACATTCATTCAGAGTGTGGTTAGCTGGGTATGTTGTCACATACTGAGGCTGTCTGGAGAAATGTTTTTTGGTGCTGACTTGACAGGCCACAGTAGACCAGGTAAACAGTCTCTCTGTGGAAGTCTGGTCTGGAGCTTTATACTAATTATACACTGTCATGTAGTTCAAATTTAGAAGCATTTTTATCCCTCTATGCAGTTCAATGTCAGGACATTATTTTATTCCCAATGCAATAATGTGAATTTGAGTAGGTTGTTATATTTTGTAAATGTCAGATTTATGATTTAATATTTTATTTTATTTTAAGTTTACATTTGTTTCATTATCTCACAGATTTTAACAAGTAACTCTGACTCCAAATATCCTGCCATGATGTGAATAATATGTTTAGGATGTTTTTCATATGTAGGGACCTAAATCACTATGTTGCAAGCAGTGTACTGTATATAGAAAATATTTGTACCAGTCTCTCACACAAAAATAACTACCACGACAGGAGCCACACCCATGACATTGGTGTTTTGCTCAAGCATAGTTAGACATACTATGAACTATTGTATCAAATCTAATGCACAAAATGTATTTCACTGATATATTGGGATAAAAACAGATTGTTTTATTTGTTTTAAATTGTTTATTAGTTATTACAGCAATCATTTATGAAGTTAACATTCAAGTTTAAAAAATCGTAGTGATTTAGGATGACATGAGAATGGATCATGAGATGTTTATGATGTCTGATCACTGTGTGGTCTCATTTTGTTTGCTTCTCCTCCACGTCCATCCCAGAACATTCTTCCTCCTCTTCACCTCCTGCCACCTCCTTCATCACTGGGAACTGTGTCCTCCTGAGGCGAGCTGCCACTGAACGCTGAAGCCTCAATCTGCCAGCTTTAGTCCCAGCAGCCTTTTGCTGGTTGTTCAGCCCAGCCAAAGGGATCAACTGGACTTGGCCTGGAGTAAACACGGCACCCTGTGGGTCTCCTCCAGCATTTCTCTGTGACAGCAGAGCAAACAGTGTAACTGGCCCACCCCTGGCACCCTGAGCCACCTGCCCCTGTGGGTTTACATTGGCTCCACCTGCCTGACCCACAAGAAGTGCCCCACCCTGTTCGAGTCCTCCAATGGGAATTAGCTGCTGCAGGGCAGGTTGGCCCACAGGGTTCCGGACTGGCTGGATGAAAAGTGACCCACCAACTTGGACTAAGCGTCCCACAAGGGGTTCACCGTCCAGTGGAACCCCATTTTGAACACCAGCACCAGCACTAGCTGCTCCTCCATTATTATTCACTCCCCCATTGGCAAGTGCCTCAGCACTCTTAGACACACCTCCCCCCTCTGCAACAGCCAAGATCTGAAAGATAACCCACAGGATGCAGAACATGTTGTATCTCAATGAAGTCAGACGGTTGACAGGTGAAGCGCTGCGTCTTTCTTTGCTTATATAGAGAGCGTCAGATTCAGTGATCACCAAGGAAGGTCCAATCAGAGTCCAGCACTTAGTCTCAAAACAACAAGTCACTGTAATAATCATGACTAAGCTCGTAGGCTATTTTTGCTTTGTTACCTTACAGAGGGCCATTATTCAAGATTATGTGGCAAACCTTACCTAAGCAACAGTGACTTTGTCATAACCATTGCTGTCGAGGCCACATTTTCATGTCATCATGGCATCAGGTAAATTGGGTAATGAATAAACTTAATAAAACATGACATTAGAGAATAAGCTGATGTGTCCCAGGCCCTTTCAGGGTCAACCAGGATTCACCAATATGATGCAAGACAGACACTTTATTTCAGGACTGTAAAGGAATACAAATCATTATTAACAACAGAGTATACAGAAATATTCTATGTTATTACATCATGAAGTTCATTGCTAAGCTATTAAGAAACATGAAATTTAAAGTCAAGCATTTACAGCATGTTCTATTAAAATAAGCAACACATGTATTGTTTCACATTTACTAGTTTAACCTAAGGGTCTGAAATATCTACTTAACTTTGATTTCAAGAGTAATTCTGAACCAAATTTCTCTAACAAACCACAGTTCTTTTAAAGTTTGACACAGCATTTGCTGACTTCTCTCCAGTTTGGAATACATCAGAAAAAAGTTTCAAGATAAAACCAGCTAAGGATAACTTCTTATTTATATTCTAATCAACTTATTCTAGCACCTGTGTCTAAATTAGAGAACAAAAGTCACATTTTCCAAGCTTAGCCTGACACAAAATAATAGAAATGACCACCAACACTTGTCCTTTATAAGAGAAGATAAAATACTTTTCTTCGTCTTTCATCTGCACTTGTCAGAAATCCTTATGACCCATAACTGCACCACTGGAGCAGCTTCCATGAGCTCATGTAATAGATGAGGTACAAAAGGAAGCTCAGAAAAGCAGGTTGACATTCATATCCTCTGTGGAGAAAATACAAGGTAACAATTAATTAAGTAGAAGATTGTTGAATTTTGCTAGGTTATGGACATGGATGTAATTAACATTATGACTGATCATTCTAAAAGTTAAAGCCAAGGGATGTAGTACAATTATACCATAGTATGTTGATGATATGTTGCTGTTCTTACCATTTTTGATACCAAAACAGGAAGTCCACTCTTTAAAGGACACCTGCTTGTCCTTGTCAGCATCACACTCCTGGAAAAAGTGTGAGGTGCAGTGCTCCATCGGCACCAGAGGCACTCGAAGCGGGGCCAGCTCTGAGTGGGACAACAGCCTGCAGAGAACAGACCAGTGTTAAAAAATACTAATAATAATAATAACATTTTAAAATGTGGCCAGGAATCAGAGTGAAACAGGAGTAGAACCACCAACTCTGGCATTCTTAGCCCTCCCCTACCAACTGAACCACTGTCGACCCCAATACGTTACATGCACATTACAATCAGATTGCTGGGTTGTTGATATATAACATTTACCAAACTTTCTCCAATAGCATGAAGGTTCACTTGGGGCCACACTTTCAGAACAAAGATTCAAAATTAATTATCTTTGCCCAAGTTTGTTGGAACTTGTTGAACTTTGTTCACTGATATTATGATTATGTGAATATGTTTCTGTCATCCCATACTATCACATCTCATCCCAATACAGTCAATAGGAAAAAATAAAGGAGCTGAATACTTGTCTAATAAGAGGTTATTGATCCAGCTACCAATTAAAATTGGAGATTTTTTTGTCTTTTAATATTTCCAATGATTTTGATACAGACTTTGTTATAATGCTACGCCAAATTTTGGGCAATGTACATTTTGTGGCATAAGCCTTACACTACATAGTATCAGTAACTCCAGTGAATAGAGATATTTTCCACACTGGTGAAATCCTACTCTAACCCTTCTATAGTTCTGTATTTTCAGTTCAAGTTCTGTATATTTAACACAGAAGAAGACGAACCGGTCAGAAGGATGTTGGTCCAGTTGAGCAAACTGCCAGTGCACTGGATAGATGTACATGTTGTAGTTCTTCTCAAAGTCCTGTGCAAGAAGCTCAACAGAGTGATCACCAGCGTCAAGACGTCGCTCACTCTCAAAGATTTTCTTCACCTACAAAATGCAGAACACCAGATTTGGTTGCCATTGATTATCTAAACCGTAGAATCTTTTCTTTTCCCAAAGTATATGATTATCTGACCAACTCAGTCACTGACTAATTGATTAGATACAACGCAAAACAATAGCAGAGAATTTATGTAATGCATTTACTTTAACCTTTAGAAAACATACAGTACATTTTTTAAGATTGAAATTCATAATTTAAAAAAGAATCACGATGCTATGTAAATATTTTGAGCACTGTATCTTACTCTAAAACGTTGTTTAGGAGTGAGGAAACCAGGGGATGTGGAGTCATGCTCATAGAGCTGAAGTAGCACATTTTTCAGCCAATCCCTCATGCGTAGAGGGAACTGGACCAGCTCAGTGTCCACACATGGAGGTATGACTGAGAGAGAGAAGGGCAGGGAGAGAGAATGGTGGTACATTTTTTGTCTTGCACTGTGCTAAAATGTTGTTGCCGAAACCATATGTATGTAGAGTGGTTAACTCTCACATTTGCATGGCCCAGTGTAGTCCAGATGAAGTCTGTGACCTTTCTTGGTTCCCTCCAGGTTGCATTTGGTGGCAAAAAGTTCACATGATGTGTCATATGTTTTGTTGTCTGTTCCACAAACCTACATAGAACATGAATCCAACAATCAGATGCAAACAGTAGCTACGCATTTACTACAGTTTGGCTGTTAATAGGTTATACATACTTACATGGTCAAACTCATTCACACTGGGAGGACATTTTGACGGTTCTTGACACACACAACTAGGAGTATTGTTGTCATCAAGTTTACACATCTTTCCACGTTTGCAGTGGAAGTTGTCACATGGATCTAGAAGATATAACAAACATTGCAATAACCTTTGTTACTTTATAAGATTTTTAATTGTGTTATAAATTGTCTATTTTTATGACTGATTTGGTTTTATTTCACAGTGTGAGGACTCAAAGCCAACAAGCTACATGTATAACCACCACACACCACCCTTTACATTCCAGTGCCATTTCAGTTTGTATAGTGATTAAATTCAACTTGATCTCACATTTTCACTCTTTAAGCCTGTAGAGCTGTGTTTTGGTAGTGACTGTAAAGCAGGGTGGCACTATTCATGCAGAAGTTATAGCAAAATTATCCAGTCAGCAGATTTCCCTATCAGACTGTTGGGATAGTGTGTTAGTCAGTAAGGTGAATGTGAGTGCTGTAGCGGCTCACTAAACCAACCGGCAAGGGCTTCTGGGTGATGTGTGCTTTCACCAAGAGAGGGCCTGGAACTGGGGTAGAGGTCCACTGTAGCTCTTATCTGCACTGGATTTATTCCTACCAAAGGGCCCTGGGAACCATACACAAGAAACATGCAAATGCAACTTAATGAGATATTGAAAGAACATATAAAATGTTTCAACCACCTCTTTATTTAGGATTGCAGCTGCACATCATAAGTAAATGTCACATTTTCCAAATGAAAACCTGCAATAACCTTTTTGGAAACTTGGCAGTAGTGGAAACCAGCTGTAAACAGATTATTGTCAAATAAACTCATTTTGTTAGTGTGAGTAACTTCAGCATACCGCTGCCTATTTACTCATCCAGTATAATTATCATTCATTTGGTCTTTTTTTGGTTCTTGTCTCCACCTACTCCTGAGGGTAATATCTAGCTCTTTAGTTGCTAAATGCTCCACTGTGCTCCCAGTTAGTTGTTAACTTCCAGCCATTTGGTGCTGAGCGGGTGTAATTTTGCAGATTTTTAGACCAGGTGCCTGCTGCATGGCAACACTGATGAGAGCAGTGAAAATGAATCAAACCAGTAAATCTGCAGGCCATCAAATCAAAACAGTGAGCTAATAAGATGACCCCATGGAGTAGAGGAGATCTGTAATGTTAGTCTATCATTGTCGGTGAAGTATGGTGTGTTATCCATTGTTAATCTAAATATATCTATTATAGCTGCTTTAAAGAGAGTATACATACAAATTATGTACCCATTTTCCTTCCCTTCTCCTCTTTGCCTTGTGGACTGTATTGTCAGTGCTGCTGCTGTCAGACTCCTGAGGCTCCTGCTGGTTCTGTTCCTGTCCAGATTGTGTTTCCTCCCTTTGACGAGAGTGATTCCTTGCCCTCTGGTTCTTCTTTTGCTTCCTTGTCTTTCCCTTGGTGTGACTTCCACTGTCATTCTTGCTTTTCTCTTCCTCCTTTTCAGCCACTTGGGATCCGAAATCAAGCTCTGCATTGGTCCTTGGTTCTTGAGGATCCGCATCCTCACTAATATCTTTAGGTTTAGGCTGTGACTCTTTATCCTTGTCAATTTTGTCTTCTTGGAAGTTCTCCTGATCAGACACCTCTTCACTGTCTGCTGCCTCAGTTTTTTGCATGTCTTGTTCATACTCATCAGCTACAATGGGAAGTTCTTTTTCACCAGTTTCCTTTTCCTTACCATCTGGAACATCTGTTTTTGAAGGATGCTGGTTGACATCCATGTGAAATTTTACTTCATCAGACACAAACAACAGAGGTGGTAAGAAACCACTATCAACAGCATAGTAAAGATTTGCTGGGATCTCTGACGCTGTGCTGCCTGTTTCCTCTAGTAGTGCCAAGTTGTCTTCTCTGTCCTCCTTCTGGTCTTTTTGGGGTATCATCTCTACCTCCTCCTCTACTTCATCTTCCATAATCTCGTCCTCCACCTGCTCATCTGTTACTTCTTTGTCTTCCTGTATTATCTTCTTCTCCTCCCCCTCAGCTTCCTCATACTTATTGCTCCCCACAGCCTCACCATACTCCATGTTGCCCTTGTTTGCCTCCTCCTCTTCACTGTCCAGCTCTCCTTCCTCCACTTCTTCCTCCTCTTCTGCCTCTTTCTTCAGGAGATCCACCAGCTCCTCCTCACTCAACAGGACTGCAGTGCTTTTAGCTCTTTTATCAGTCACCTTAAGCTCTCCATCCTCCTTATTACTGTTAGCATTGCCCTCTGAGCTCAGCTCTTTATCTTCCTGCTCCTGGCTTCTGGCCTCTGGCCCAAGTGTGACTAAAGTGGGTAAGATCTGTGACTTGTTGGTCTCCTCTGTGATAATATCCTTAATCAGGAAAAAAGAAAATTATTATATTTATATAATATTTAATATTTTATTACAATATTTTATAGTATGAAACCTTGTTTTGAATAAAAATTTAAAAAAACAAAATCATGTCCTGCTTTACCTTTTCTTTAACTCTTTGTGAAGTCTTATGCAATCCATGATGTTTTCCATGAGGTTTACTTTTTACCTGGAGAAGTCAGAAATGATTAAAAACAATTATTGTTACATTAATGCAAAGCTCGTCAAACTAGGAAAAATAATACCAACTTTGCTACTCACAGACAGGGCAAATGTGGCTGCCAGTAAGCAAAGGAAAACTAAGCAGGCCCTCATACCTGAAACATTAAAAAAGTATTGTGAACAAGTAGTGTACAATATTTTGAAGCACCGCAAAATTGAATATTTAAGAAAATTAAACAAACTAAAAGCTAAAAGGCTCATCCTAAACAATCAAGACAGTATATCCTGACTTCTAACTTATCATAACAAAGATGTGAATTTGGCAGATCTTGCAAAGTTAAAACAGATAAGTGCATCTGTGTGCTAGCCTTGAAAAACTCCAGTGTTTTGTCTGCAGCTTGTTGATCTTTTGATGTCTGCTGTTCTTTTCTCTCTCCTCTTTCCACTCACCCAACCGGTCGAGGCAGATGATCGCCCAACCTGAGCCTGGTTCTGCTGGAGGTTTCTTCCGTTAAAGTGAGTTTTTCCTCTCTTCTATCACCCAGTACTTGCTCAAGTGGGATTGTTGGGTTTTCTACATAATTCTATAAATAGTTATATTCTGTAAGGTCTTAAACTTTACACTGTAAAGTGCCTTGAGATGACTTTTGTTGTGATTTGGCGCTGTATAAATAAACTGAATTGAAAACTGACTTGAATTGCTACCAACACATCCATGACAAGCAGAGATCCGGGATTGACTCCACCGTTGTCATGGTAATAGCCCTTTGAGATGTGCCCCTCTCTCAAAATCACATTCAGAGCTAAAGTAAACATCAGAAGCTACCAGACTGGAAAAAGTTGACTAAGTCCACAAACTTTTTGTCTCTGCACGGATACAAAACAGACATCAATAGGCCCGTCCAGTGGAACAGTCTCTGGTTTAACCCAGTAAATGGAGGAAGGCAGAAGGGATGTTTATGTATAAAAATTTACACAAAGCAATAAATTATTCTTTGTTTTAGTCTGACAAATATGAGGCAATGTTTCAAAGGGCAAACATTAGCCATTTAATATACTACACATTTTATATGATAGTGTATTGTGTTTTTGTTTCACAAGTTAATATAAACTGTATTTGATTTTTTAAATATCTTAACATAGGCTACTTTCATATAGACATGACAAAGGTGAGTAAACAATATATGGCTTTGTCTGTGCTACACACAGTATATTAGAAGGTTACAGCATAAACACTATATTAAAAGTCACTATATATTATTATATAGAAAAGTTATCAAGCTTTCACTATTCAAATAAAGCATTAAAGTTAAATTATGGTCATCACCACAGATCCTACAGTATAACCAAGCCAGTATTCGCTGCACAACAACTCAGCATGAACAGCATGAACCAGTTAGTCAACAAGATGCCACACCAACACACACACTAATTAATTGATGCCATTTCAAAATAGTGTAAAAGTCTCATTAATTAGGACTTTACCTGAGGCTGGCAGTTGCAAGAGAAATGAGAATCCTGCACAAACAGCACTATGTGCCTGTGCTGAACCTGTGAAGATGTCCTTTTGTATTCAAGACAGACAGACTCACACTGTTCACACAAACTGCGAGCACATACACGCATACACACACACAGATTTTTCTGCAGAGATACAGAGATAGGGAGAGAAAGCGACCCCACATTAAGCTTCAGTTGGGTTCTCTGATGAAAAAAATATATAAAAAATAAACTAAAAAAAAATGCAATGTCTGTGTTTTCAAAAACATCAGGCAAAAGTTGACAGTCAGATCAAAAATCAAAAACAGTTTTTACAAATGTTTACAATGTTAAGTTTATCATTGACACACATAGGACGATAGAAGTACATAATGGAATATTAAGTTCTGTATTTAAGCTTTCTGTGTTGCTGTTTTGCTTTATACTATCATGATTTTATTCTATTTGGAATATTTGTTTCTAACAGAATAAAACCAAATCAAACCGATGTGACCTTGTGACTTTGTAACAGCTAAAATGCTGAGTTTTGGTCACTAGATGTCACTCTATCATAAGTCTGTGGAGCACCTTCTCCCATGTGTTTTTAGTGAATTTTGTTCTGCTGCTAAGAAACATTGCACCTGACAAACACTGTGAATTGATGGATATCAAAGGAATTCACCCAACAAACATGATCCCTGAAAAAATAATGATAATATAATAATAATGTTTCTATGGCATTGCCGAAAAAGAAAAAGTTTTGCTGGAGCTTTTATTTTTATCACATGATCCCATCAACTGCACAATTTGCTGATCTGCTGATGAAGATCATGTGATATGACCAAAAGTTCTGGGAGGTGGTGAGATGGGGTTAACTGCTGTTTCCACTGTGAACCTCAACTCCTATTTAAGGTCTTCATGTGTCTTTTATCAAAATATTCCCTTTTTTGTTTATTACAGAAACTGTATTAACTGTATTTCTTTAACTTTATCTATCACAGTTTACATTACTTTATAATATTCAAGCCAATAAAGCTTAGGCCAGAGCGAAGTCCTTTAATCTGTTCTTAAATATCTGTCTTAGTTAAGATTTGAATACTACTGTGCTATTACCAACTGTTAACATTCAGTCAAATTAAGAAAACAAATAGTGCTATTACATCATAAAATCTTAAGTAACCTTAAGGTGAATGTGAGGACATTGTTAACTACCGACCTATGTGCTTCAACTATCATCAATCATGCTGTCCTCACTCCTCCGCTTACTAAACCAGGACCATATATGACTGAGAGTTGTGGTTTTGGCAAACAGATCTAGTCTGATGAACATCCAGTCTAATTACATGTTTCTTTTGCGCCACTGAAATCCAAAGTGAGGTTAAACAAGGAATTCTGTAATCTTCTTTTAGGCCTGACCATATAAGGATATCCAGGAAACACTTTTGAGGCTCAGGGAGGAAATATGGAGGTCTTTATTTAGGCTTTCTGCTCTATGTGCTATATATATAAGAATAAGTCTTATTTCCAAGAAAATCATGTGACACTGAGGATGTGATCGGTTACACAAAATGGTTTATATTTTTTAAATGTATGTATATGTGTGTGTGTGTGTGTGTTTGTTGTCACAAGTTCAGCCCTCTTGAAAGATCTTCACAATCAATGTCAATTTTTCTTGTCTGCACAAACATTTAAAATCTAAATTTGTGGAAAACTGTATCTCTCACCTGTTGTTTATTATTAGACAATAGATAAAGTCTAACTATTGGATAACTACATAGTAAATACAAAACACCCATTTCACCGGAAACAAAAATGATCCTGTCTGGCCCTCCTTTCCTCTCTGAGTGGGTGAGTTTGTTTTTTCAGCAGACCACAAACCCTATGGTTTAGTATGCTCCACTATATTTCACTTCAGATTTGAGAGTAGGAGGAAAGTTAGTGACTGAATAAAACAGCTCTGTGTGTGTGTGTTTGTGTGTGTTGTGTGTATGATGATGTGCAATCTTCATGCCAGCGACTGTTTTGTTTAGCACTTGCTCTCCAGAACAAATACACCTTTGCATGTTGACATGAAAGGCAGACATCCGGGAGGAAGTGATGCAATCCTCTTAATTGAAGTTCCTCATATACATAAGTCGAGTCTCGTAGAGCATATCCACATATTGTGCGTTTACTGTCGCAGTACTGCAGTTACTATCTCAACTGTCAGCTTCCATACGTGGCCAGGAATAGACACTGGGTTCATCTGTTTGCTGCTAAGGCACCACAACAACATCTTACAGCTCTGAATCTAACAGACACAAAAGGTAATTCATCTTTTATTGATTCATTTTAACAATGTACATGATTTTACATCATAACAGCATTTTTTTACTTTGTGCTTTGGTTTATATCTCATATTTTTTCTTACTATGTGTCTCTTTGTTACCATATTTCAAAAACTTTTGTTGTCATTAATTGAGCCTTGAACTTGTTTTATTTATTTGACATGTTCTTAAGTTTGTGTTAAGACATTTTTAGCAGCTCAAGTATCAGTGCAATAATACACAACTAATGAAATCTTTTACCTCTTCTCAAACAATAAACTAGTTGCTCTTTCCAATCACATTTTTAGATAATTTTTTCATTGTTTTCTTTGTCTGAAATAATTATTTCCATGTGTGTTATTCATAGTAATTCAAAGCTTGCCTTAATTTAATCTATTTAAAATGTATTATCATGAGTATTATTATTATTATTATTATTATTATTAGTAGTAGTAGTAGTAGTAGTAGTAGTAGTAGTAGTAGTATTGTTGTTGTTATTACTATTATTATTACCATTATTATTGTTGTTATTACAGAATGAAGGTTACCGTAATAACATTTTGCCTGATTGGAGCAGTTTTTGCCAACCCAGTAAGTATGAAATTCTGAAAATAATTTCTTAAAACAGGCTGTTTTTATTCAATTATGCAATTTTATGTACATTTGCTCAGCAATTTAAAATGTGTACATGCTTATTATATTGTGCAGCTGAAAAATAAAGCAGTCTCTGACCTTGAAGGCTTTAGGCAGCACTGTGCAGTCACATCCTTTTCATCTATTCAGTTTGTGCAGCTATTGCTACATAGACTCCAGTTATACTCATAAATGCACAATTTTGTAAGGTATCACCTTTGTCCTACTATATACCTACTATTAACTTGATCTTTATCCTCATATGTCTCCCTTGTGACAGATTTCATATAATGTCATTTTGGAATCAAACGAACTTGACGCAAACACGGTGAGTTTTGAGACTATCTCTATTTTGACTCTTGGTGGGGCTCTGCAACATGAATTCCACTTTGTTTACACATTAATCATCCAACCGCATTAAAGCTGTATGGCTGTGACACAGTCAGCATAAAAACTGACAATATGTGGTCACTTGAAGTTTCTCCAGCACTTAAGACATTTCAGAAACTATTGTTTACTACATTGCATGTCTGCTTCATACAGTTTACAGTCTGCAACCATTTATGCAGCAGTAGCTTGCCTGGGCAATGGCTGAAATGAATAGATCCTAAATGATTGTGATGATTGTTGATGCTGCAGTGAAACCATATAATTAAATATACTTTGTTTTTGTTTCCCAGACTGAAAGTTTGTCTCTTTCACAATCGTCAGAAAATGACACCTCAGAGCCTCAGGTACTGTATACATTTATGCCAGTAATGAGTAAATGATTATTATTGTGTCACTTTTGAATGTTCATTTTCATACAAAACGATCTGTATTTCTCTTCATGTTGCAGAGTTCTGAAGAAAATACCTCAAATCAAGTGAGTTGTGCTGATTTCTGCATTCTGCGTGACACAAAGAGCAAAATCTAATCATATATATTTAATCAAACTAATGCTGTGAGTGAATTCACCTTGTCAAAATATTTTTTCCAGAGTTCTGAGTCTGAATCGTTAGAATCCACATCAGAGGACAAGGTGGGTTGTGTTTGCACTCGGTTTTACTGTACTGTGTTATTGCTGGATCCAGAGTCTCAGATCCATCAAGTTTAACTCCCTGGAGTCTGGCATTACATTTTGACTTTAACACCTTGTAACTGTCCTTACTCCAAATGCACGGTGTTGATTTGTTTCAGCACAAACACAGATGTTTAGTGACAATTATAATAATGATAATCACAAGTTTTATTATTACAGAACAGCTCTGGTTTGTACAAATAGTTTCACTGTTTAGTCACGCATAAACAACAGACAATTTTAAAAAATGAAGTTTTAATAAAATGTATTTATAAAGATGATCTGAATCCAACTAATTAGTGTGTTTTTTTGCAAGATTTAAGACTAAAGATATAATAATCATAATTCTACATGTAACTTCATGCTCCAGAGAGGAAGATTTGTGGGTACAAAAGTGTGAAATGTAAAGAAAATATTTTAAAAAGTTTCTATAGCACAGACAAGACCACTGTAAACACAAATAAAACAAAAGACATACAGTATATTACTTTTTATTCACCTATTATTATTTTTACTCTTTCTGTATTGTCTGACTGTTTTATCTAAAATTGTATATATCTCTTCAAAAAACAGACTTCAGAGGAGAGTAACAGTCAGTCAGACGAGGATAATCAGGTAAAATCAAACCAAATCTTCTATGAAACCTAATATATTTGCCTCCTCTTAATGTATTCACCTTATTCAGGTTTCTTCCATAGCTGGTATTAATCACTGTCTTTCCACAGATCTCTCATGATTTTATCTCTGAAACCAGAGACAACAGCATGAGCAGTGAGGAGAACGTTCGAAAGGTGAGATAAACATTTTGAACACTTTATTTAGGACTGTTCTGTTTCGGCTGACTTTAAAATTGTGTAACACTATGCTCTGTTCATCCTCTGCATCAGAATTTGGTTCCAGTGTTTGAAAGTGTCGCCAAAGTCCTGAGTGCAGAGGACAACAGCAGCACAGAGGTCCAAAGTCAGTCAGACCTGAGCAAGGAGATGACTGGGAAACAGCCCGTCTCCACCACTCTCAAACAGATGACCAAGACTGTTCAGGGTGAAGCAAACATGCAACTAGTGGAGACCCCCACCGACAGCAGTGACACCACCAGCGAAAGCGCAGACAGCAGTGACATTACTAGTGTTACAGCTACCACTGGTGACAGCAGTGACAGCACCAGCAGTGACAGCACCAGCAGTGAAAGCAACGAGACCAGTGAGGACAGCAAGAGCACAGAGGACAGCAACGCCAGTGACAGCACTGAGCTGGTACAAGTCAAAACCAAAGACTGTGTGAATGGAACTCAGAGCTGCGAAAGTGAAGAGCATTTCTTCCAAAACGTAGGAGATGATGCCCATTATTCAGTGGACAATCTGGACAATCTGATGGTGCCAGATGAGGATGACAGGGAGTTAAGTCTAAGGAGATGATGGCATGCACTGCTGCAGCTTTATGTTTTCCACTATGAACTACAACACCGTTAAATGGCCTGCATGACGATTTTAGCCCATTTTGCTCATTGCTTCTGAATGTTGGTTTTGACAATATAATGTTACCTGCAGCTGACTGATTTCTGTGTGTGATTATTAATGTAATGCTGGATTTATCTTGTTTTGATAATAACCTAATAAACAAATTCTAACCTAAAACCATGGCACTGTGGGCTTGCGTGTTTTATAGCATAACAGACACAGATAGTAGTAGAAAGTGGTATTATTACTATTTCAAAGTAGTTGTGTTTGTAATGGTGTGTCGTGTACATACAATATATTTGAATTGGGCCATTTTATGAGTAACGTTATAACGACTAAAGCTAATATTACACTTTTGTAGCCTACAGTTAGCTGGCTCATAAAGCGATATTAGCTACAATGGGCTACTATTATATATGTTTAGGTGTTGAGTTAATAATTCTCTACATACAATAACTCAGATTGAAAGCATTTATGTTTACTGTGGCATGGAATACGGTTATTTTCCACCAGTTGACATGGCCGGTTAGCTCAGTTGGTTAGAGCGTGGTGCTAATAACGCCAAGGTCGCGGGTTCGACCCCCGTACGGGCCAAAGTTGCTTTTCACTTTCTGAATTTCTTTTGTTTGGCATTAATTTGGTTTTAAAAGGTAATTGTAACAAAAATCTCATTATATTACCAACTACAGTACTCACTTTGCTGAAGCCTAACTGTAATGAAACTTCTAGCTTGCAATTGAAGCTTTTAAAGCCTAATAGAACTTACAAAGGATTCATATTCATAGTCCATCATTATTTAAAAGTCTCTTGCATGTCCACTGTGGGAGAACCCCCAGATTTCACACTAGCATCCGTTAAACCACTTTCACTGGTAATATCAGACCGTTTGGCAGTGAAAGACGTGTGTAAACAGTGGAAACATTGTGAAGCACATTGTAAAACAAAAAGAGAATAATGCTGAGAATAACGCACGAGTTGATAAAATACTATTTATGTCCACGAAATTGCCGCAGCGCATGATAGAGCTGATTATGTAGCCCTGCCTTTACATAAATTGTTGCAGTAGATGGCGACAAACTCAATGCTTTAAGTTGCTGCTGCTGTTCTTGTAAAACCCTCCCTTGACGAATAGACCTCATCCTCCTCGCTCAGTTTAAACATGAACAGAACTATGACATTATAATAATGATTTTTTACGAATGTACAGGGGCTACACTTGTTTCTCCTTCTAACATTTTAATCAGGATCGTGCTCTTACAAAAACTTAATGAGTTTCAATCATAGTTTCGTAACACCTGACTGGTAATAAAACAAGATATCAGAGAAGCCATGGTCCCTCTAACACATTTTGTTGCCAGCAGACCTGACAGCAACACCACAGTACATGCTCCTCCACTTGCATCACACACTAAAGCATGTGTGATCTCTCTTATTATGAGGCAGGTTTTGAACCTCAGTCTGGAAAGGAAGATCATTACTGCTTCCTCTTTAAAACACAGTCTTAAAGCTGCCTTTGAAACAAAATGATTTGGCAACCCCTATCTTTTGACATACGAAGAATACACCAGGTTCCAAAAATAATTTACAATGTAAAAATGTCACAGCCTCCTTTCTCCACACCAGAATAAATCAAAAGCACGTATACTGTACAATCAGAACAATTACAACAAACCTTTGTTTTTATTTATTTTTAAAACCTTTTGTTTAGTTCCTACAAAACATTTAACACAGCATATTTAAACATGTTTGAGAATTTAGGAACAATAAGGGAAATCTCAGGACTTCTTTGCCCTGACATTTTGCATAAAACAGGTGACATCCAAAATGAATGAATGTGTAATGCACCTTCACAGTGATCCTCTGCTTAAACCCACTGACATATTAAAACGTAACTAAAGCTATAGATGGACACTGTGTTCTGGTCACATAACTGCAGTATTCAATTAAACACATGTAGTGTCTCGCAAAACAATAAATAAATCAGAACTATCGGGGAAAAATAACATTCAGCATGCTTCAGTTGAACCTGAGGCCCTGAACATTCTTTGAGGCCACATTCTCATCTGGGAAAATGAGACTTCAGGTGTTCCTTCAGAGCTGGTATAGTGGGAAACTCTTTGCAACACATGTGACAGCGAAGTGGTAGTTTCAGCAACTCACTGGTGCCTTCTTTGACAGTGACCCTTCCATTGGTTTCAAGCATCTGAATGACATCTGCAGATTAAGAAAAGTGTGTCAAATTAAATTTGCAGTAATCAATAAAATTAAAGACCAAAAACAGATTTGCTCTCACCATGAGACTCAATGAAATAATCAGTTGTGAATGAATTCCAGTGTTTTTTGTTTTTCAAACAAGGGGAGTCAAAGTCTTGACTGATCACATGGAGATGAACATGACTGTAAAAGAGAATACATATAAAATTAAATGTGTATCCAATTTCATAAAAAAATTTAATGTAACATAAATAATGCATTAAATGAAGCAGGAATAGAAGAATACAAGCACATAAATGAATGATGAACAATGAAAACACAAATAAAAAAAGATTAATTAAAGGGGAAAGATAAAAAAAATGCCTGACAGGTAAAACTGTAAGCGCCAGGTGAATAATGAAGATAGGAAGTGCACTGACACCTTTTTGTGACACTGAACAGCACTGAATTTACAAATTATGCTGTTTGAAAACGAAACCAGGTAGAAAAACTACACGAAAACCATCTCAAAAGAACAACGTGAATGAGAGAGATTTTTCTTCAAGTTCCTAATTTCAGAGCTTCTTTGACTTTCAAACAAAAACTCAATTCAGAATTTTAGTGTGACACAGTGCCAATCTTAAGCGAGACTCAAGTCTGTTAAGTTACATACAGTACTACATTAAACTCAATGCAATGGCTGCATGTAACATAAAAATGTTGCATATTGACTTACATGTGCATGTTGGTTTAAAAGACTGATGTAAAATGCACATTATTTGTTAAATGGGATAAAACACAAACTATTGTTACCTCATACTTGGGATGGCATGGTATCCTGTGCGAAAGTGCAGCGAGTCAGCATCTGGGCACTGCTGAATCATCTGGTCAGCAACTTGCTGCATGTGTTTCACCAGGTCACAGTGCTCCTCACGCAACGCCTTCAGGCTGGGAATGGACTGCCACGGGAGGACGAGCCAGTGGTATCGAGCTTTGGGATATTTATCTTTAATCACTACTACCGTATCATCCTTGTAAACCTACAGGTACAACAAAAGAATTGCAGTTAGTTGTAGAGAGAAGATCGTGCTAAGAGCTACGATCACGCCAATGTAAATCTTTATTTTTTTTCCACAACTGCTACCTGCATGTTTGGGTCTTGCATTGAAGTCTTCAGACCTTGGCTCCAGTGTCCAGCACTTTCCTACAACAGATTTGAAGTTAACATATTTTTTGCATAAGATACCAGTATCAGCTCTACAGGCGATGCGTAGAAGAGAAAAAGACAGGCACATCTAAATAATAAAAACAGCATTTTAACTGTGTGCACACATTGTTTTTTTCTTACACTGGTTTTTGTGGCTTCTCCGTGGCTGACCAGCACAGAGACATTTTCTGTCTGTTTAGGTACTTTCACACTCTGAGCCTCTCTCTGGCTTTTCCTGTCCTCTGAAGCTGACTCTCGTGGTCTCTTGGTGCCACACTGATTGCCAGTGGGATCCTCTTTGAACTGTACAGTGTACGGGTAGAGCTGGTTGACAATATGAAGCCGCTGTCCAGGCTTCATTCTGACCTCATTGCCTGTACCCACCACCACAGAGTCTACAGAGGTGGGGTTTAAACCCAGCTTTGGAATAAAGACAGGAAATGAGACACATTAGTATAGGAGGGTTAGAAAACATAAACAATTTATGTTCAGCTATGTGACCTACCTGTTTAACTTTGACATGACCTTTGTTGCATTCTGCTTTCAATTCAACTGGTTGAAAATAACATGGATAACATGTGCACAGGTTAAAGTTTTTAATAAGATTAGAAGACTTTTTTTACTTGATTATAAAATACATAAACACATGCAATAGTCCATGAAAGTTAATTAAACAACACTGCAGACATCAAAATAAACTATCAGATGAATTTAGTTCATTTACTCCATTCCCTTACATACTGGATGTATGTCTTATGAAATCAAGAACACTCAGCTTATCAAAACGAGGATCAAGTACACAAAATATATTTAAAAATCAATTAAAATTATAATAATCTTTTTAATATTCGCTTTTGTTAATCATTTAATATATAACAAATGTTATATTTATGGCCAGTATTTTTTATGTCATGCCAATGAAACCTAAATAAGCGGAAGGAACAACTAACATCAACTTTATTAAACTGAGTCTCATAACTTATCTAGGTAACATATATAAGCTTTTATGACTTTTTTTTTGTTTGTATTCATTTAGCTTGGTTACTTTATACGTTTAGCTATTTGCTAACGCAGCCAGTGTGTCAAATGTTTTGTTGTTACCTTGCTGCCGAGAACATTTTTTGTCCTTAATTGTCGTT
This sequence comes from Sandelia bainsii, assembly GCA_032362345.1. Lineage (NCBI taxonomy): Eukaryota > Metazoa > Chordata > Actinopteri > Anabantiformes > Anabantidae > Sandelia > Sandelia bainsii. Next base: position 11,162,662 of record JAUMHL010000001.1, on the reverse strand, counting down.
TCTGGACTTCGTCCCAGAACAACTGCCTGTAAGTGAGGCAGCTGAATAGGTTTATGATTCCCCTCCTCGCTGATAAGCCAGCAAGTGGGCATTGTATCATCTTAGGTATCACTGTTTTGTACAGAGCTACTGGTCTCGTCGCAGAGTGATGATGTCACTCAGCCACATTATTGTGGAGGCGTGTATTAGAAGATTCTCGAAGAAACGCTGTGAGCTCTAATCTGACCTGAATTTATGAGGATTCAAAGTAACGTTACTGTCTGCATATAAGGTTGGGAAATGATAATACAACTGCACATATTTATTTGATACCAGTGTACCGTTGGATGTTGTGCGTAATGTTTGAAAACAGCCTAACCAGCGTGTTAGCATTAGCCAAGCTATCATTGGCTGTGAGTAAGGCCTGATAACGAGATCTGAAAGCTCGTTATTGTTTTCATCCTGAGAACCGTTTCAGGTTTTTATTAATGTATTATTGGTAGTGTGTCAACCAAAAACAAACCTGCGGTGGTCATAACGTTATAGTTCCCGAGCCACCTCCTCACATGATCATATATCATTTATATTAAATTTACCTTTTTTATTATGAACCATTGTTTTTTGTCATGTAGACTTTAATTTGAGATGTGTTTTTTTATTTTATTTTAGGACTACCATAAAATGCAACATTTCTTCAAAGTGTTTAGTTTTATACCAAAAACTTAAAAAAATTGAAGGAAATAAACAGTAATTGTGTGCAAATTATTGTGCAAAACTGTTGGCCAGTTCAGGTGGACAAAGGCAGATAGGCCAGTACTTAGAACTCCCTCCACAGTTCTTGCAAATGCTTTTTTTGTGTCCAGCTTGCCTTTCCCTTCTCAATGTAGGAATTTTCACCCTTGTAGATCAGATCAGCATGTTTAAGTCTGCGCCAAAAACTATAGCTTGTATTTCTTGAAGTACTGAGACCCCTTTAAGTTTCAGTTTCTTTTTACTGCATGATATTTAAATCCAGACGTTGCTGGTATTTATTGGAATCCATTCTTCCCTGAAACCATGCAGTAGAGATGGGAATCACCAGAGACCCCACGATACAATATTATCACAATACTTAACTCACGATATGATATTATTGCGATTTTAAATGTTCTGCGATATGCTAAATATTGTGATACGATATATTGTGATTATCACGTTTTTTTCAACTGCAAATTATGTCCATAAAGGTAAACTTTGTCAAAATACATTTAATCTAATAAAAAAGTCCTCAGTCTTTCACTTCAATCATTTTTATTGCTGACAAACTGTCTGTATTACAGTTTATTCCAACTTAACTGAATGCAAATATGTGGACTACTGTGCAGTTACAGTTATTTTGAACACTAAAAAGTTTGATTTGTATTTTAAATTTGTATACAAACTATTGATATTTGGTGTCTCTGTAACGATACAATATCACCACGCAAAAATATCGCGATACTATGCTGTACCGATTTTTCCCCCACCACTACCGTGCAGTGTTTCCTGTGTCAGTGGCTGACAGACATTTCTGTGCTCAACAAGAAAGGGATATGAAGTTCTACTTTTATGCTGACGACAAGCACTATAAAATCTTGACATGTAGAAATACATCCTCACCGTGTCATTTTATGTCTTTGCATAGTTGTCTTTTGTATATAGACCATAGGTAAGCAGTATACGGGAGCATACAGCAAGTCATAATGGTGCAGATGATTTTTACCATGTTGTTCTGCTCTTAGTTCAGAGACCAAATATTTCAGTTCAATTTTGTTTACTTTACATATACAAAAATCATCTCAAGGCACTTTACATAGTAAGATGAAGACTTTGCAGAATAATTGTGTTTATGATTTCTATTGTTTGGTCATGGGGGTTAAGAACTAAATAGAAGCCAAATGTTTAAATATTGATTGTATTTTTCCTTTTCTTATGCTTTAATAAGGTTATCTATTAAAGGCAAACATGGTCAAGGAAACAGGCTTCTATGACATTTTGGGTGTGAAACCTAATGCTACACCTGATGAGCTGAAAAGGGCCTATCGCAAACTAGCCTTGAAATACCACCCTGACAAAAATCCAACAGAAGGAGAGAAGGTAAGTTCATAAACATTACACATTAACATTAGTGGCTGTACTTAATTCGGTGGTTCCCAAACATGGCCTTCAGGCCCCCTGCCCTGTTTGTTTTCCAACTGTCCCTGCCAAGGACCAAGTTAGGGAACCACTGACTTAAATTTCAATTGACTTAGACGGAAATGGCAAATTCTGTCATGTCATTTGTTCAACAGATGAAATGAGTTTATTTGTGAGTATGACACTGACACTGCAGCTCTAGTAGTGTCCATAATCTTAAACTCTAGTTTAAAATGATCCATTATTTATTCTAATATTTTTTGTTGCAATTGTAGACGCCATATAAAAGTCATTTGAATAAATCCTGGAAATGTTTGCCCCCACATATGTTGTATGTAGGGGTGGGCGATATAGACTCAAAATTATATCACAATATTATTATAATAAGGAAATTTGAAATAATACTATTTATGAAGATATAGGAAAAAAATACTGGACAATGTTTTATCTGTAATTGCAGCTAACTGGCTGAAGCACTTATTAGTGCAAACAAAATGATGTGCATTTTCCATGCTTCTTTTCAAGTGAGCTACTGTCTTTGACTGCATTTACATATACTCAAGTAACCAGGTTACTCAGAGAAAGGGAACAGAGTTTACATGTACTTAGGAAACCTCAATCTCATCATGGCTCACAATGCTGCTTTCTGATTTCCTTTATTTATACATTTTTTAGCTGTGTTCATGTAGCTGCAGAGTGACAGTGCAGGGAGCGAGAGAGGAAAAGAGAGTGGAGATAGACACAGCTGATATACAGCTCAGTAAAAGAAATCCATGGAGGAAAGCGACTTATTTAGAGCTCTACAGGCACTTTTGTCTTAGTCTGACTTTACGCGGCATCGCTTCAAAGTAATCTGTCCCTCATTCAGCCGTCTGCAGCCTTTTGTTATGCACGTTTGCTCTGCGGGAGAAATTTTTCATATTATTAAAGCAGCTCCCTCATCAGAGTTGCTGCTCTCGCTCTCAGACTTTGGGCTTGTGTCGTATCATTGATTGCGCAAAATTACACTTTGCTTTTATCACGCAAAGAATTATTCTGGTGTTATCGTGGAAGGAATGATATGGCACACCTCTAGTAGTATGTAAGTTTTGTTTCTTTTCTGTCATAGTTCAAGCAGATCTCACAGGCATATGAGGTGTTGTCAGATGCCAAGAAGAGAGAGCTGTATGACCGTGGAGGTGAAAAGGCGATAAAGGAAGGAGGGACTGGTGGTGGTGGTGGTGGGAGCTTTATGTCACCCATGGACATATTTGACATGTTTTTTGGAGGTGGTAGTCGGATGCACAGAGAACGAAAAGGTAAAAAAAATATTAGAGAAATATTCACTAAGCTGAGCCAGCTCTGTTGAGTAAAAAATTGCAATATTGAACACTTAGTTGTGACCCTATTGCTACAACTAACAATTAATTAACAATTGATTAATCAATTATTTTCTTGATTCGTTGATCAAGCATTTGGTTTATTACACTTCATTAAAAAATCATTGTTGCAGCCCTATAACCTTGTCATCATTCCACCTGCAGTTTTTGATTGTGTGCTGTTACATTATTGCACAAACACACAGCTGTCAAACAAGCATCTATTTCTTACGTGTGGCATCGTCAGCGTTATCGAGTGTTTTATATGTGCGTACAATTTGGCTCCAAGAAAACTATTCCGATTCTTAAATAAAGTAGTAAACACAGCTTCTCCCTGTATTGTCTACATCTGTTGTACAGTCGTGATTTCAGCGGCAGTATGATGTAACTATTTTTAAAAACTATTTTAACTTTTTATATATATATATATATATATATACAGTAATTTGGGACTATTAGCAGAAGTTTAGGTGTGTGTAAATAAGCATGTGTATAAGCAAGTTTATAAGCACATAAGAATGTAAAAACTGATATTAAGGAGGTATTCATAAATTCTTATTAACTGCCATCCTCATTCTGCTATGATTCAGTTTAGTATTTTGTCTTTTAAATTATTTGAATTACATTAGTGTATTAGTCTGCCTGTACAGGGACTGAAGATGGAAATTAGTCACTAGCTAAATCTGTTACGTCTTTTCTCTCTGAATGATAGGCGGTAGATTGTTGTTAACATTGTCCCTGACAAATAAATATGAAAAAAATGAAAATCAAGAAACAGTATTTTTTTTATTTCTCTCACAATACAATGTTTTGTTCCACCCCAGGGAAGAATATTGTTCATCAGATTACAGTGACTCTCGAAGAGCTTTATAATGGGGCTACAAGAAAACTTGCTGTCCAGAAGAATACTGTTTGTGAGAGATGTGAAGGTACGTCTTTTGCTATGTGAGTGACTTATATGCCCTCGTTAGTGTTTGTCACTTGGATTGTCTGATAATCCAAGTAGGCTTTTGAGCACACAGACATTCAAGCGAGCCATAAAAAGGCTCTTTGTCCAATAACAAAACACATCAGTCTTGTAAATGTAATCCAGTCCGTGCTTGCACACAGTTTATAACTTGTAATTAAATGTAACACAAAGCTAGCCTTTAAAGTTTTCATCAGTGCTGACTGTGATTTATTTTACTTTTTTCCTAATAGGTCGCGGGAGTCGGAAAGGAGCGGCACAGGTGTGCATGTCTTGCCATGGCACAGGCATGCAGGTCCGTGTGCACCAGCTACTTCCAGGTATGGTACAGCAAGTGTCCACAATGTGCCACGGCTGTCAAGGCCAAGGACAGAGAGTCAGCCACAAAGACCGCTGTAAAGCATGTGGAGGCCGGAAGATCATGCGACAGAAGAAGATCTTGGAGGTCCACGTCGACAAAGGTGAGAGTATAGGGAGAGCTGATCTAAATGTGACTGGTTGAAGATCAACTTAAAGTTAAACAAAAACTGTACAAACACGTGACTGCTGACTTCAATACCACAGGAATGAGAGATGGCCAGAAGATTGTTTTCCATGGAGAGGGAGACCAGGAGCCAGGACTTGAGCCAGGGGATATCATCATTGTGCTGGACCAGCGTGAACATCCACGTTTCACTAGGTAGTGTATTTTTGTTATCAAGTGTACTGATGTTATCTGTGCTAGTAGATTCAGCAGAATGTAAATGTTTTTAATACACAGAGATATATGACCTGTTTTAAAATTCAAACGTGGAGGCACAGATTCCTACTTGTCAGTAGAGTTCACATTGCTCAAGGCAACATTTGACTTTGCACTTTGCAGTGTGTTTAAAATTTAATTTGTTTAATTGACACTACAATGTTTCTAGATCTATATTCATTAATAGCTGACAGATGACCTCAAAGTACAGAGCATCCAGTCAACCAAGTAAAATCACTTCTCACAACTTGTTGTTGTCATCAGGAGAGGACAGGACCTGACGATGTCCATGGAGTTGCAGCTGGTTGAGGCTTTGTGTGGGTTCAAGAAGCCTGTTCAGACACTGGACAACAGAACTCTCCTCATCACCTCACATCCAGGTGAACAACATCATTAAATGCAGAGCTAACTCTTAACCTGACAGACATTGTCAGTTAGACTTAATGCCTGACAGTGACCTTGATTTGATTGATATTTTAATGAATTACAGTTGAGGGACAAGCCTTCTTCCATTTAAAGATTTCAACATACAAAAGAAAAGTGAATCTTTTTACATGGAAAATACAGACTTAGCACATGTACTTCTAGTGAATGTGCATGTGCCTCTTCCAAATTGGATATATAATGAATACAAATGTAGACTTAAGTTATTACCAGAAAAGAAATAACTTGCTTTTTTAGCGGCTAAGCCTAAACTTAAAGCCACTGAGGGGCTGCCAGACGGGAAGAAATAAATTGACGAGCTCAATTTGAAATTACGCTGTTCAAACACTGCTCTTCTGTCTGATGTGAAATATTTATTGCAAAGTGTCCAGTGTTTGGTGTGAAGAGTCTATACCATACCAAATCCAGTGCCATAAATCCAATAACTTACAAATAACACAATAGTTGTAGCGTGACAGAGCAGAGCAAGGTGCCAGGTGTAGCGTGGTGTGTGTCCGAGCGAGCGGTCAAAAACTGTTTGGTCCATCAAGCAGCACCTGCCACCTGCTTGATTGTTCCCACCTTTATAGAGTGGACCCAATTACATATAGTGACACCTAGTGGCACCAACGTGAAAACACCAAATAACCCCAAATGGCTCCTACAAGTGTATTTATTTATTTTAAAGTTGTGGCTTGAACTTGATAATCCGTGTCGACCACCAAATCCACCTGTGAAACTATTAAAGGTTTTTAGTTTTTTCATGACTTAGGTGATCCATGTTTTTGTTTTAATCACAGGTGAACTGATCAAACCTGGAGACACAAAGTGTGTCCTGAATGAAGGGATGCCCGCATATCGGAGACCATTTGAGAAAGGACGTCTCATTATTCACTTCTCGGTAAGACTGTTTTCAAAATACAAACATTTTTCTTATCAATCACTTACACATTAACACAGTTAAGAACAAATTTGTTTATACAAGTGGTTCTTGCATGAGGTTTAGTGTGTATGTTCTGTCATATCGGTTTAAATCAGCTGTGACATGCTTTATCCTGCTTTACCAATAAAATACTACCTAACAAAAAAGTTAGCTTTTACACTGGCCACATTGTTGAACTGTTGCCGATGCTGTGATTTGTTTTTTTCTGAGATTGTTTCTGGTTGTTTGCATTAGGTGGTGTTTCCTCAAGACAACTTCCTCCCCAAGAACAAGCTGAAGGAGCTTGAACGGTACCTCCCAGAAAAGATAGACACTGCGCAGCCAGACAGCATGGACGATGACCTGTACATCTACGCTGACCTGGAGGAGTGTGACTTTGAGAACAGAAAAAGGCACAACCATCATTACAACTACATGGATGAAGACAACTACACCAGCACTGGGGGTGTTCAGTGCCAGACGTCTTGAATAACTGGCCCGTTCTTACACCAGAAGCTCAAACCATCATCTCTAGGCAAAGCACCTTTGTGAATTTTTGTGCACTTTCAATTTTATTGCATTTCTTAAAATCCTTACTGTTTACTCGTTGATGTTTTCTTTCAAGCTGAGTCATAAAACTGCGTCCAAGCGCCCTGCTGATTTCTTGGATGGAGCAAAGCCTCTTAAAGTTCCAGGACTAAACGTGGATCCAGGTGAATGGGATATCTCATCATCTCCAGGACCTTATATTATATATATATTTCTTTTTTCCAATCACACTGTGATATAGATGAGGGCTGGTATTAACAGCAGCTTCAGAAGAAAGAAAAACTTCATTGTCTAAACAATGACTGCCTGCTTTTTATGCAGTTACACTAAAACTGTTGCCAATATTATTATGAACGTAACCTTTTCTATAGTGTCACAAAATCAGCTATTGTTGTGAACTGCTTGGTTGATGACTTGTTAAATCTGTTGTGTATGATGACCCAGTGTTCAGGTGTGTGGGGGGGGCTGTTGAAACTTGACTTTATTATGTTTCACGTTTTAAAGGGCTATTTTCTAAACAATTGTGACAATGTGACAGGAAGATGTAAAGGAAATTATGATTCAAGCAGAGGCAGTATTTAGGTTCAAGCCACTAGATTATTTAAACTAATATTATTATAAGTTTAGTTTAATGTTTTTTGCTTTTGAGCTGCAGCAAGTTGTGTGTTGTAATCCCACACAGCTGTTTTTGTTTTGGGAACCTTGAGTGGAAGGTGGTACATCTTGTGTGTATAAATATGGATGAGCCAGATATGTATGCATGGCAGGGTGGGTATTCAGAAACAAAAGGTTAAACATGAGTAAGATGTCACTTTATTTTGAAATAAATTAACAGAACGTGAGGGTTTTTAAAAAGCAGGTTATCTAGATAATTTTCCTCAAGTTCGGGAAGAGTATTTTAACACAAGTCCGTTCCACATTTTGTTTGAATTTGGTTATTACTTAGCAGAAAATTATTCAAATGAATACATGGTTAATGTTTTCCCTGTATTTAAAGTATGTCAAGTGCCAAGTTGAACGAAAGAGAGTGGTTTATATCTAGGTTATTTTTTAAAGAATGAATGATTCAAGATTTGGAAATGTTAAAACATAAATCTAGAATTTGAATAACAAATATCAATCAAACTTAAAGATGTTTCTTGCTGGTGTTGGCCCACAAGCTGTTAAGTGCGTCTTGTTAATGTGTAATCCTAATTGTAAATGCCAAATGAGTCGGTGGGAGGTTATGGTTGGGGCTTAAAATCAGTACACCACATACCTCACTGAAGCGTTTGCTGATTTTAAATCATAGCTTAACTTGAAGCTACTTGAAAATGCTTTTTTTTTTTCCGTCAAAGAAATTTGCCTTGAATATTGCAAAACATTACTCTTAGCTCTCAGAAGAGCAGCTCCTTAAATAATTTTTGACAGTTCTGGAAAGCAGATGCAAATTCACGAGTGCTCATAATAGCAGGGGAATTATCTGATGTAAGTGTTGTCAAAGTCTTAATTTGACTGCATGAGTGTTAGGACCAATGATCTACTTGTTTGTGTTCCTTTTTTCTAATTAAATGCTGTTTGATGGTCTTTCTAAATTGTGATGTTATTGTGTGTGAGATTTGTTTTTGTAGCCTGGATACATGCTGATACTTCAAATTATAACAGCAGAATTACAACACAAAACAACACTATTGCAGTTTTTAGCTTTTGTTTTTACCTGCTGCTGCTGATGAATTCAAAGTAAAACTGAAGACTTCAAACTGCACCAAGTTCAAGTTTGCTTTTATTGCCATTCCATACCATAGCACACATGGGGTTGAAGAGCAGTACGAAATTATGTTTACTCCTGGATCCTACAGTCTAAAAAAAATATAATGCAATACAACCTAATACATAAACAATACACGTTATAAATCACAGAAATCCATAGACTGGAGGTGAAAAGAAACAAATTTTAGTGCATAGTAATAACTTGCATCTGTTTGGTCCGTGTATGTGTGCCTGGGTGATAATTGAGAGAGTGGAGTCTCATCACCTGGGGGTTCTGTTTTGTTTGCAGCAGTATCACTTGGCAGAAGGCAGGAGGGTGGAGGTAGGTGGAATATCTGACAGTACTGGTGACTGTTCGTGCAGCCTTTCTGAAATATGTCATCAACTGTTGACAGAGAAGTACGGGTGATATTTCCTTAAATAAATCCAGTTTACCTTTGTAAATAATCAGTATTTAAACTTAAACACAAATTTATTTTATACCAAGACATTACAGGTTAAAAAATCATGATACTCTTCTTAAGCTCTGAACTTCTCTTCTATCAACTTTCAGCTGTATAAAAGGACATTAGACAGTCTAAACTACATCTTAAATGATTTGTTGATTGATTGATAGTAGAAATTTATTTAGTGTGCTTTGATTACTGAATAATCAGTTGACACTGATTCCAGCCTTTAACAATGAATATTTGTCTCCTCTGACATTAAATCACAATGATGATGAAGACACCACTTTTGACTCCGGGAAATTGTGAAGCACAAATACTCTGCACATTAATCTGTGATGTGTTGTAGCTCTTGTATACTGTTAACTATAAAATATTTGTGCATTCATTTACAATGTATAAACATGTCTAGTTTGTTTTTTTACATGTATTTCATACTTTGCTAAATTTCACTGTGTTGAACTATAGAAACTGTGATAAACAAATATTGTGTTTTTTTTCAATTTTATTGATCATTTTGACATGGCTGGCAGTGTTATATACAACATTATGAAGATACAAAATAGACGCAATGAGTAAACATTAGTGACAGAGAGTACTGGCAGTACAAATACTGGTAAAGGCAGTAGCTCTGTTTCATGTCATACTGATGCACAGGAACAACAATTACCGCCAATGCAAAACAAATGGCAGTAATGTGACCAAATTAATCACATTTACTATATACACACAGGTACAGAATGTGTCACTGAAGCTCCATTGAGGTTTATCATTGATCATCATGCATATTTGTACTAAAATTATGGTCAAGTCACATTTAGACAGTGTAACTGAGGTAGCATGCAGAGAGGACACAGAGAGAAGACAAAACAATTTATTACATCTGAATCAGAATCATTAAGTTAAAAAAGTATATTGTTTGTTTAAGCCCAAACAAGAAGCATTTTTTATTATAAATATTTTCACAACAGTTCAACATCATGCATTTTCATTTCTAATAAAGACATAAGAGATGAAAATGGGGATTCAAACTGCGCTGGTGAAATAGTATCCACAAAGAAGAGTGTGTACAGTATGGAGGACCCAGACAGTGCTACAAAATTCTTTAGACACAAATGAATCAATAAATAAAACAAAGTACTGTACCTATATGTGCAGATGGAGTCTGTGCAGTTTTCATTGAATGTATTGTTAAAATTGATAAGGATTTACTAAAGGGGCCAAAAAATGGGAAATTTTGACATCTACAGTTCCACGAAAACTGGGAAAATCCATCTGCTCTAAAGCAACTTCTAAATATACCTCATGTTTAGATTGTTATCTCATTTATAAGCATTTGTAAAGTGTTTTATTAATTGATCATTTTATTTTGTAATTAATTTAATTACTTAATAACCATGTGTGTGGTTCCTCTCTAGGTCCTCCATATCACAATGCAGGTGACAATTTAAGGTTTCCATAGCCTCAGGAGGCCATCCTCGCTGTATGTGGCGATCAGATTCTCATGTGGGTGGTGAGTGATGCCAATTACTTCTTTCTCGTGAACCTGTGGGTGCAGACAAACACAGATCACCACACATTCTCTGTTTCCCATCAGCCTGTCTGCTGTGGGGTCACACAGCAGCTGTGACAAGTATCAATTCACACATAGTAATGATAGCTACAGTACAGTACCTACGGTAATAAATCACACTTATATAGGAACTGCCTTCTCTCACAGATAATGAGAGCTTACGGTCAGAGTTTTTTCCAGTTTCCCCGTCGTATAGTTGAAGCAGTACAGCACCAAATCCTCTCCCACACAGTAGATCCACTCCCCACGCGGTGACAAGGCGCAGCACACAAAGTCTGCTCCTTCCTTTCTATCTGAGCTGAAGGTCTTCACCGTCTAAGAATAAAGAGAAGACACTGAGCTTCTATAAATATTTTCACTGTGTGGGTGGTAGCATACCTACATTATTAATACACACAAAATAAATACCTTTGAAAATGCTTTTCTATTAAAGGACTATTTTTTGGGCAAATTCCCATATTCACTTTCTTTTTATCAATAATATTGAGTTATATAGGAAGTCTGTTTGTTATACATATGAAACTAGAGCTAGCAGCCAGTTAGCTTAGCTTAGGATAAAGATTTCAAATAGTCAAATTTACACTTTTGTTTTTGTATACATTAAACAAAAATGAATTAACTTGTTAATTAATAATCAGAACATTAAATTCTATTTTGACTTTAGTAATCTCTCTAGCAAAAAATTTAGCTTATTTATTTATGCTTTTCTGTAATATACTGTGATATTTTGGTTCAATAAACAAGAAATCTGAGCAGTGGAGAATGATTACAGATGTTTAGCCCAACTCCTTAAACAATGGCTATGGCAGAATTGTAGTATCAAAGTAGATTTAAATAATTATTATGGAGATATGGTAAGTCACAGAACTCTCACCTGACCGTGCATGTTAATGATGACCACTGTGTTGGAGTGGTTACAAACCACAAAGTGCTCTGGGTTTTGAGGTAGAGGAACCACATTATTGACAGGGACCTCCGATGTCCAGGACAGAGATTTGAAAGTGTGGATGGATTCGCAAGTCTTTGTGCTCCAAATCTATAACAGTACACAAAGAATAATCTCACTGACGGATACATTTCACACTCCTTCCCAATTACAGGATTTCCCCAGCTACATAGTAAAATCAATGAAGTCATTATAGTCGTTTAATTAGGGTCCATACTGTACCTTTACAGTGCCATCTGTTGAGGCACTGATGATGTGAAGTCCATCTTGAGTGAAAGATGCATCATTTACAAAAGATGAGTGGCCATTTAACTCCTTTAGTGTCTTCCCTGACCTCAGTTCATGGATTCTGAAAATGATATTGTTGGATAATTGCCGACATAAAAGCCGTTAAAATAATAAATAATAACAAAATGCCAGCAGCAGCTCAGACTCATTAACACATCCACACATCCAATCCATTATTTAACTCAAGAGGGGATTTTTCTTAAGAGCAGACAAAATGTGTTGCTGAGCTGCCGTTGTTATTTTTAGATCCTGTGGAGGGACTGGGTGCAGATTAGCTAAACCATGACAAAAGACCTAATGCTCTCTGATTCACTATGGTCTCTGGGAGAATGACATAGCGTATGCAAACAATCCAGACTCCCAACATGTGGAATTCAAGCGCAGAAGCACGTTGCAGCTTTGTGCCTGAGCACATGGTATCTTTACTGCTACACCCACACTGCACATGTGCTTCCATCAGAACTGAGAGGCTCAGCCCACACCCCCCCAGTCAGAAATAGATATTCAGCTCCTCAAAAGGGGATTCAGTGTGCGTTTGTGTCTAAAAGACAAACATTCTTGCCATAAGTAAGTACTGGGTATTTATATTCAGGTGCCCTGTGCATGCAAGCAACATGTGATATCAGGCATTGACTGCTTATTGATATCTCAATGGAAAACAATTTCAAAATGTTTTATAGGGAATTAGTTCTACTTTACCTTTTGGACAACAAAGTAAATCAACAGTATTTTAAATCAATTTCATAATACATCAAAGTTTTTAGATTCAATTAAACACATGATTCTGTACAGTCTGGATTTGTTTTTTTCTTAGCCACTAACACATTGCATGCCAAGATCTCTTTCCTTTACTTTGTGAAAGTACTTTCTTTACTTTTTTCTAACATACTGTATTTTAATTAAGAGTTAGAGATAAATAGTTGGGTTGAGTTATTTAATATATTTTCCAACAAGATATCACACTTCAAAATTTGCTCTGGCAGAAAGTTTAGAGCTATTAAAAACTGTCAACTTTGCAAATATTTTGAACAGGAAATTAAAAGTTTTTTTTTATGTACCAGTTCTCTTAAATTTCTGTGGCAACATTCTGCTAATCTACTGTGGGATGTAAAAAAGATCTCACTGGCTTCAAGCTGAACTGTGTCCGCCTGTGAAACTTTTGTGAATCATGTCTGAGGTCAGTGAGAGCGTTTGCTTCCTCCCACAGTGGACTAACAAAGCTTTGCCTCAACTGGCTCCAGAAAATGAAAAAAACAAAACACCCACCATGATTTTTTTGTTTGTTTGTTTGTTTAATCTTTTAAAATAATAGCTACATCCTTTCCAAATTCAGGTACTTAATTCTCTTCTAAAACTAAAATTAGATTTATATTGTTACTCCATTTCATTTCTATTTTTACTGTACATACTGTAGATGTTTTTAATATGAAACATTCATCTGTATATTTAGTTATTTTTTGTTATAGACTTTCATTTATCTGTCTCTATATGTATGTATCTAATTCTGTAACAATTATGGCTCTCTAAGGCTGATATACAGCATATGTAGTTATAGTTAGTGCTTTAGTTAATCTAAAGGTGATTTTTTGCTTTCTCAAGTAATGTTACTACATTAATTATCCATCAGCATGTCTGCCACTAAAACAAAATAAATATACAAAACACTCCTGGCTAACAACAGCTTTAGTCTGCAGTGTGTTTACTGTTCACAGAAAACATGATAATGTTACATCCCACCTGATGGTCTGGTCAAAGGAGGCACTGAGGATCTGGTTGCTGTCCTTGGAGAAGCTGAGACAAGTCACACCTTTGTTGTGAGCATGCTCAAACCTGCGCAGGCACAGGCCACTCTGGATCTTCCACACCTTGCACACATTTTTCAGAAAGAAGCTATAATCACATTTCCACTTAATATCATTAACTCAGCTGGTACTACTACACCATGTTTCAATACTTTGATGTTGTTGTAGCATATTTCTCCATTTCCATACAAGGATAACAAGACTTAATGTTAAACTACGACACACTGATTGGTTTCATATGTTGAGAAATATACAAACTAATATCAATTGACAGTATTATAAGAAATATAGATAAGTTCAAACCTTTATTTTGCCATTCTGAGCTCCAGTTGCCAACAGATCAGTATCTTTACTGAAGCACATACACAGCACAGCATCATCCATCATCATGAAGCTGTCTTGGGCCTGGTATTTCAAATCCTATTTAATTTGTGCAAACACACACATAGAAGAGAAAAAAACAAAGTAATAAATCAGATAACTGGAACAATAATAAGCATCCATCATATGCAGTTTTTTTTTCAATATAACCCACAGGCTGTAATGTTTTTCCAGGTAAAAGTCTTGTCAAGATTAAAATCTTTATCTTTAATAAAACAATAATGTACAGACTAAGAACTTGTTACCAAAAAGTATGGACTAGATCCAGTTAAATTGCATAAACAGGTCCATACTTACCTTACTAATTTTCCCAGTGATGAAGTTCCAGACCTCGATGAACCCATCCACTGACCCAGTGATTAAATACTTTCCATCAGGAGAGAAACGAGCACATTCTACATGCGACCGTCGTCCAAACTACAGATTAAAATCAAATCCAGAAACAAACTATTAATGCTTCTCTACCTTCCAGAAAACATGCTTTCCTATGTGTTCTGCAATCAAGAAAGCATTTAATTATAATCACATAGAGAGATGTCTAACTGTCTGCTGTTGTGTGGGATGACCACACTTTTAACCTTGGGCAGAGAGAAAGCAAGGACAAAAGACTCATGCAGCTCCATGTGCATGCAAGGGATGAAAACACAGCCAGAACCCAAGACAAGTGCTTTCAGGTGAGTATAAAGCAATTACTTTTGTGTGTGTTTGCTTCAATACATTCTGGCACACAAGGGCATGCAAACCTACAGATAACTCATCAATACAACAAGTCTTATTTACTCCAAATGTACCATATAGTATTATGATGTATTTGGTGCCTCAACTCTCACAACTGCAGCAAAAACAAACTTTAAATATAAAAAGACAGTCCTAAACATTGTTATATTGACAATTTGTAGTATATATAACTCTTTGTTAATCAGAACCTTGATGTGGCGATACAGCTGTGTTGGAAAGTTGTCTTTCTCCCCGTGTTTCTCCTTATTGTCAGATGTGTTGATGGTCATGTCAGGGGAGAGACGATCTGGATAATGCTGTTGTCTCATAGTCTGTGGATACAGACGATGAAGAACAGTTAAAAGGAAACATTAAGCAGTTGTAGCTATTTTCTGCATCAATGCCAAGATCTCAAGTAAATCAGGAATACCAAAAAATACCAACTTAATCTTGAAACTGATTATTAAGTGCACAAAGGAACTTGCAGACAGGCAATATAAAATGGTTTACTGCAATTCTGTGGTCCTGCAGCAGCCCACAAACCAAAATTATAAAGTAACAGATTCTTCATATACTTGTACATTGTTTTATTTTATTGTATTTTTTTCAAATTTGACAGTGTTTCAGTCTCCATACAGCTTTTTTTTGTTTTTCAGGTGCATTTCCAACCCTTGAAATATTTGACTGGCAGCACTTCCCCTGAGAAAAAAAGTTACCACTGTCTCTGTTTAAAAATAGTAAAATATCAGTGTCTCATGATATTGTCTCATGTATATCGTGATGTAAGTTTTTGGAGTCACTAGTGTTACTGACGGTCATAAGCTCTGTGCTAAAATATTGCTGTTTCAAGGCATGTTAAGAATAAACCCGAGGATATAAAGAACACAGTCGTGAAGCAGAATGAAAAAATATGTTTCCAGTGCCTTTAAGAACCTCTAGTATACTGTATGTATACGAGACCAGTGAACAAGAAGAGAAATGAGGGAAACCGTTTCTGTGAGTCACATCATATAATCTGAGTGAGTACTGAGAGTGACATAGATGAGCATACTCACACCAACTTGCTCCAGGAGGCCCATGAGGCGAGAAGGAGGCACCACACTGACTTCTCTCACCAGTGCCTCTGCTATTGCTCTGCGTCTCTTCTCCTTGCTGCTGCCTTTTGGGTACGCCTGCAGTGGGATTTATGAATTATGTTGCTGTATAAAGCACAGTCAGTACAAATGTTTAAAAGTAAAAACCTTTAGTGCCTCACCTCATGAGGATCAAAGTAGGAGCGTGCGATCAGGTTCTCCAAGTGGATGTACCTCTCTAGCTGAGTCTGCTTCAACATGATCATCGGGTCAGTTTGTCTGATGAGTGAGCGAGCTGCACCCAGCTCCCTCATTTCAATGAGCTCCATTACAACCTGTTGGTGTAATACACACACATCATATGCTACTAATTTAAAAATCAAGCCAAGAAAAGCATTAACTGATCAATGTGAGTCTCACCTGCTCATAAAGGTCAATAAGTGTGTTGTCAGGCAACTTAAGGGACTCGATGGCCAGCAGGACGGAGTCCCAGTGGCCACAGTTAATGTCTGCAATGAAACTGTCGATACTTTCCACTGTGTTGAGTGAAACAGTAGTTTCCTCCTGTAAGGTGGTCAGCGTTCGATAGAGGTTGTTCTCCTTAAGATACTGCATTATCAGGCGGATCACACTAAAAGAACAAGAATGATAAATAAAATCACAAGTTAAGCTATAAAACTACAGAGCAATGTTTCAAATTTTAACAAGTGAGCCGGATTTGTTTAAACACTATTTGTATGCGAGGTAAACAGCACAAGTCTGAGTGCCACTGTATGACCTCTACCACATTCTGACAAATCAGCTGGAGACTGAAACAGTTTTTTCAGAGTTTGTTCCAGCTGTGGCCACAGATTGTCTGCCACAACTGTCAATAACACAAAATCATGGCATTAAAGTAAGAATAAAATAAAATGTTATTATATAAAATGTCCAGTTCAAAACAAGACAAGTACAGGGGTCCTGCTTCCTGTGGACTTTCCTGTCCCACTTCAGAGCCATCTGCTGGGCATTTTCATGACTTACTGTTGTCCCATTATGTGACTGACAACGTCACTCTGCAGGACTAAGTGCTATGGTCTTTCACATTCACTTTTGTGCAAAGACATGGATTACTGGCATTGCCTGATTACTACATTAACTGTCCACAGATGCTCTAAAACAGTTTTTATGCTAAACTTCCTCCTTCCCAATTAATCTCCCACCATAAGAAACCAAACAATCAGTTTCAATTTGACAAGAATACATACTCCATCTCCACGTTTCCTCACAGGAAGACAGAATAACTAACCAATAAAAAACCCACACTCTGACCAAGGGTGGAGAGCCTGTTAGATCAACAGGCACATGTGGGCGAAGCAGACACTATGTTTACTGAATGCAAAACAGTCTGGTCCGTCTCTCTCTCAGCAGAACCAACAAGAAAATAGGGTTAAATTGCTCAAAACAGCTGTAGCATTTCAGCAGCAACTGGCAAAGCTGAATACCTGTGCTGCACGATGACCACAATAAACTGCATGTTAGTAATGAAAGCGTGTCTGTGATTGGATGGGCGGTTCCACAACCGATCACACACCGCATGGTGTGTAAACAAATTGTGCGCAGACAATAGATAACAGCGTCATAAAAGACAGTTTTTTAACACTAAATATATAAGCACGTATGTCAGTTCCTTATCACAATAATGAACTTTTAAAATTGATTCAAACGGGACAGTTTTCCAACTTAAAGCTTAAATGTACAACTGGTTACAGTCTCACACATCTTTTTTTAAATTATGTTTTGTTTTGTTTTGTTTTTTTGTTATCATCACCAAACTATCACTGAAAACCTATTATTTACTATTAAAAACCCAACACGAAAGCACACTTACTCCGAGGGCTCCAGCTCCACAGCCATGCTGATGTTGTCTCCTGCTGTTGCAGCGCCGAACTGACGGTGCGGCGGCTCGGCTCGGGCTCGTCGCTCGCTAGAGCCACGTGAAATCCGTCTGCTGAGTACCACCCACTACACGTGCTTCTCTCGTTTTTGCGGCGGGAAGCAGTCCCAAACCTTGTGACTGGCGCTGCCACACAAGTCCTGGAACTACACCTCCTCCCTGACGCATGCCGATATATAGAAAATACATTTTGTGGGCACGTTGCGCGCAGGAGACTCTGTGTGCGCTCCGAGATGCTGCAGCGGCAGTTAGACACGACAACAACAGCAGCATCAGCACCACGGGCAGAACCTCGTGGCTCAGAGCGTGCTCGCCTTCAGAAACGGGAGCCAAAACAAAACGCTCCAAACGTCCTCTAATGGAAAATCACCTCAGCCCTGCTCATCAATATGCAGATACAGAGCTGGGTGCGTCTGTGCTTTATGAACAGCTTTGCTTTAAGTCGCCTATTATTTCCCAAACTTAATCCCTGTATACATTAGAATTGACAGCCATCACCATATTTTCCTGTGATTATAGATTGCGGCTGACAATGTTGTAACTATGTTGTTGTGATGTGATGTTATGATGTTTGCCACTTGGGGATGTTTATTGAAGCTGTCTGCCATTGTTTCTACCACGTCTCCAAATAAACCTGTTGGTGCATTGAAGAGGATTCATTAATATTCTGTGGCGTTAAGCCTGCAACCTCAGAAAAACAAACTGCACAACAGCATTGTAACAGCCAAACAAGGTACAAAGATAATATAATGTAGCCTGGAAGCTACCGTGTGAGGCATCACTACCTTTCAATTTTCACGGTAAATGCTTATTTTTAACACAGAATAAATTAACATCTACTTGACTAGAATAAAATTAGAAAACAGTTGTAATAAATTAAATCAGGTATGTCAGATAGGAGGGTATGGAAGAGGCCGATGACTTGCTTTGACTTGAGCTCTAGATTGCAGATTGTGTCCAGTTTCAGTGTCTGTTTTTGTTGATAAAATGACATTATAGAAAAGGCTAGACCTGGCCTAAGTTCCTTGATGTTACATAGCCTATCGCATTGTTCCTGGATTCACTATGCAGATGTTCACAGCTCTGCTCACAGTCCACTTGCTGCATAATAATGCCCCTAGACGAATATTTATTGAAGCTGTGTGGATCACTTGTCCATGGAGCAAAATGGTAAGCTCAGTATGTTCACTGTGTGGAGTAGAAATCAACTGCAGCTTGTGGGGATCATTATTTGATGTAGGCTATTGACTGTTCCCGAAATCCAGGACAGTAATCAAAGAGAGTGCAACCGGAATTCATCTTTCATTCCCTAAAGCCTAATGCTGATAAGAAAATCTAAATATACACATTATAAACTACACAACTCATCCTCTCAGATAGGGTAATTTGCTCGTCGGATGCACTAAGTGTTTACAGCAAAGTAAGAGCGGTGATGGCCGAGTGGTTAAGGCGTTGGACTCGAAATCCAATGGGGTTTCCCCGCGCGGGTACAAATCCTGCTCACAGCGATCTACTGCTTTGATTATCTTGAGCAGTTAGTAGGCGAACTTACTACACTCACATTGTTACAGAAGTGTAATGAATTAAGTGTGATTGCAGCCTAAATAAGTGTGACATGATAAACAGCTTTCAAAAACAATCAGCCTATTATAGCTAATTAATCAAATAATAGGTATAAATGTATATGATAAATAATCCGATTTCCTTTCCTCGGCCACAGGTTTTGTGCGTCCATATTTTAAGGATAATTTATGCTCTTTCTGACAAAGAGCTGTATAATTTGGTAGCCTACAAAATGAAAAAGCGTTTTCTGGTAGATTTACTGGTATAATTCATTTAATGTATAATAGCAAATATTTCAGTAAGTGTAGTTGGTCAATTAAACCAAAAAACATATACAGATTAAATGTTGTTAAGGAACTAAATATTGGTGAAGTAAAGATAAAAACTGAATATTTCGGATTACAGCGGCATCATGGCTCCGCGTGACATCTCGCGAGAACTACGGCTCACCATTTAGATGAACAGGTGAGCGCTAATTAACGTGCTGATCACGCAATGTGAGCAAAACCTTCCCTATGAACCAGCATTTTGCAGGGTGAGTGGTGTGTTTTTGTGATTTATTTAAAGATAAAGACTACAAAAATTTTAAATTTTAATTGTTTACTCACTAAATACGTGTTCTCTTCTAATAGTGTCGGAAACATGCCAATGAACAACAACCAGGTGTGTACGATCTAGGAAAATGACTCCTCTTGTCCTTACCTGTATTCATTCTGAATCCTGCCTGAATTCCTTAAAACCTAGCAAGTAGTGTGTTAATTTATCCCAAACATCAACTCCCATTTTGATACACAATGCAGAGCTGTGTATTAATATAATATAATAATATATAATATAAGTGGATAAAGTTAAACAATTAATTAACATTTAAACGTTACTGAAATTATGCCGATGTAAATCCCCACAGTGAGTCTGTCCGCACTACTTTTTGTTCTGCTGTTTTTCCTACAGAAGGGACCTAGTGCAGTTGCCAGACTGGCCAAGCTGCCCGTGGTTCACTCTGCTTGTAGTAAGCTTTTAGTGATGTACACTGACACTAAATGCCGTCACCCCAACCTGAAGTCAGTGTGTGAGTTGCTGGAGAACAAAGCGACAGTTTTGGGCACTGCTACCTGCCACAGAGTTTCACCTGTGATGGTTAAACTGGAGCCTCAGAGTGAGTACCGTTATGCTGTAAACTGCCTTGAATGCCAAGTGTGTTTTATGTGGAGCCCAGGGGTGCTAAAGAAAACTGTAAACTGAATTTACAGTTAAGGTTGCGCTCATTAATATTGAATCTGTTTTTGTTTTTTATTCTGTACATTTCAGAAAATAGTGAGAAGGCTCGTCACACGTTCCCAGAGCTCAATGCAATGCCATCGAAATTATTCTATTGTCAACAAGTTCAAAATTCAGAGATTAAATTTAGAATTATATAAAAGAGAGAAAAGTGGTAATATATTATTTTAAACTGAGCGGTGAGAAGCATGAACCAGCAAATATTTGGCACTTTTCCTTAGAGTGACATACATGCTAATTATTAAAATGGTTGACTAATTATGCTAAATGACAACAGGCTTGTTGTAGTACTGAGAACTTCTCCATTATTGCCTCACTCTCTGGATTATTTTCCTAGTTTCTGTTGCAAATGATGTTGCATGTAGAGGTCTGGACTGGCTGGAGACTACATTCCCTGTGCTTCATGCACCCACAGAGCAGGTAACCTTTCACTGCCTATTAAATCCTAATAAGCCCCAAAAATTGTAGAGTTCCTCTTAAAGAGTTAAAAAGGCAATTCTGTTTCAACCAGGTTGTTGCTACTGCCAAGAGCAAGATGCATGAGCTCCACGGTGCTGTCAGCATTGCAACTAATGGAACCATGGGCTGTGTACAGCACACAGTCACATGGGTGATGGAGAGGGTGCAGCAGGTTGATGATGGGACTAATCAGTCACTTGTGGAGAGAGCCATCAGTGTGGCCAGTGTGGGACTGGACTCTGCTCTGGACATGTCGGAGGCTTTGGTGGAACAGGTTCTTCCTCCCACTGAAGAAGATAAAGGTATGTACTGTAAATTGACTGGTGTGAAACGTCACAAAGTTACATTTCCAATCAAATGTACTTAACCCTCAAATCACCTTCTCATCTGGCTTTGCAGAAGAAGCAGCAGCAGCCCAGGTGGTTGGCTTTGAGGCCGCTACAGTCAGAAGTTATCCTGTGCGACTCGTTTCACTCGCTGCCAAACTGTGTCGAAGAAGTTACCACATGGTTTGGGCAAAGATGCAGTCTGTTCAGGTGTGCTGTGAGTACAGTTTATGGGAGTTGTCTGACATTTACAAGAATATGCTTGTTCACTTGCCCAGAGTTGGATGAAAAGATTAATAACACTCTGATGGCTGTCCATTCAATATATACAGTATAGTACAGATTGCAGCCATCTAGCTTAGTGCAGCATAAAGAACATTTTACCTACCAGCACCTTGAAATATCATCAATTAACATTCTGTAGTCTGTATAATCTGAACAAAATGTAAAAATTATAGACTGTGTGTGAGACCATTTCTTGGCCGAGTGAGGTGCTTCACTTTTGAGTTTAGTAGAAATGCATCTGCTTTTCCTTTCTGGAGTCTCCACTGGTTGTCTCACAACTTCAAATCCGCAATACTGCAGTGTTATCAGTCTTCTTATCTAAACTCTCAGCAACCAAACGTATGAAGACATTGTTCAAAATGTTAAACTATTCCTTTAACGAGAGAGGTGGAAGGGTGGTTGTTTGTATGACAAGGCATGGTTAGCAAAAAGAATATCAAATTATTCCTAATGCTACACCTACATCATGGAGTCAGTATCTTTGTCTTTGGCATATTGTCTGGGTTTTATTATAAACAATGTGCCAGCATCAACAGTACCAGGACCCTGAAACTGAAGCATATAAATTGAATTATACATTTTTATTTTGTTCTTTCTCTTGTGGAAAAATGGTTTTTGACACAATTGTTGTTGGTTCAAACACTTAAACATCTTTTCATATAACTTTGGCTGAAGTACATTTTGCCATGTGCTCAACAGGTTACGGCGATTTTGTCCAGGTCTTCATGTCTGGTTCCAGACCTTCAGACTACCTGTTTGACCTTGGTCTGGAGCATCCAGGGTTTGCCTCAGTATCTGCAACATCGGGTTGTGTCTGCGTTTTTCTTTATTTCCCAGATGTACAACTTGAGCTGCCCACCATCTGAACAAAACCACTCCAGCCAAGTCAGAAGTCATCTGAATACTGCAGATGCTTCATCTCACAGGGATGTGGTTGGTGTCCACCCACCGGGTATTCCTCCCTGCCGACTGAGGCCTACTAAGATGTCCATGTTTGACAACGGGTGTACTGTTAAAGGATATGTGCGTCGTTGATGCAGGCTGCTGTAACTATTTTTGTTTGCCCGATTGGATTTCAGTCTGCACAATTCCATTTGATAACTGATGTACTGTTAAGGGATATGTCTTGAGGCTATTGATATGCATTTGTGTGCTTAATTTGTCTTAAAGTGGTGAATATTCTAAATATTGGTGTAAAATAAAAGTTGAACATTCATAAACTTTATCTCCCCATCCTTGAGGTCTGGCAGGTGCTCACTTTGTAAAAACACAGCATTTACAGACTCAAGTATCACAGTAATGTTAGACTACTGTAAAAGTCAAAGCTGGGGGAACTTGTAGCTTGTATCATTGTTACACGCTGTTACCAAAAACAAGGCACCGTCAAGTTAACTTTTATACTAGTGATGGGGAAAATGAAGCCTCACGAAGCTTTGAGGCTTTCCTTCTATTTGTGCCGAAAAAGATTATGTATGAACAGTGACATCTGTTTCAGTCTCATGTCATCAGTAAAAGCTCAGTGAAGTCTTTCTTTCATTCTGCTAACGTCCTTGTCCATTTATACTATTTAACAAATACACAATCATTTGACTTTAAATAATTCATTTA
>JAUMHL010000001.1:11114176-11130649 GCA_032362345.1 Sandelia bainsii | reverse complement strand
CACAACTGAAGACATGTATCTTTTCATGAAAAACATAGTAATTCCTATGTGTGTCCAAACTTTTGACTAGTAGTGTACATCTGCTCTCACGCTTGTGAGGCTGTATTCTTAAACTGCAGCAACTACAGAGAAATCATTGTTCTTCAGGAGAAATCTACCTGGGGAAATCAGGTTTCTCAAATCCCCTACCCTGTTTGTAACGTGGTTAAGTGAGCGTAAACACACTGGTTGTTAGGATCTAGGTTTACTAAGATGTGGCTGCTGTCACATTTCACCCTGCCAGTAAACGTCTTACTCACTGATTGGATGAATAGTCTTGTTGATTGATTGATTATATTTTCCTGGTTCTGACACAATATTTAGGTGTTAGGTGGTGCTGCTTTATGAAAATAGCAGCACAGAGATTAACATGCTCTGTTGCTTGATGATCTTGCGCAGTCAGCAAAGATGACCTGACAGACAGGCCCGTTTCTGAGAGGTGTCCTTGGTAGATGTGAGGAAAAAAAACTGAGTAGCATTTAAATGGGATTCGTATGACTGACTTAGCCACAGAAACTTGAACTGTGGGTCAGATGGGAGTAAGTAGGTCATTTATTCTCTAACTGGACTGAGTAACTTTAGATTAATCTTGTCTTTGCACGTCAGAGTAGCCGCATGCCTTCTATAAAACCATGTTTGACATCAGCATTTCCAAACCAAACTTAAAGGGAAATAGAAGTAGTCTCACTGTTCCCTCACTTGTTGAAGCTTATCTGATATGTGATATTTCCTGTGCCTTGCCACAAATGACTATACTACATATATGCATAAGGAGCTCTGAGCTGGATTTGTTTTTAGGAATGTGGAGATGTGAAAACACTGCTGACAAGGGGTTACGTGGTTTTACGTGGCCGTGGTCTCTTTAGTTGGGTCAAAGTTTGGTTTGAGCAGAAAGACAAATCTTTATGTTCTAGTATAAAAACAAAATTGCTGCTTTTCTTTGGCCTTGGCCTCGGCTGACTGTGGACTGAGTCATTCATTTATGTTGGGCTGGGTGCTTTGCCTGCTAACAACACCAATACATATCCAGTGCATCCATGTAGAACTGCAATCAGTCTGCTCTTTATTTTCTCTGTTTATCATTTTGTATATATGTCAGAAAATAGAGTTTCTGATAATCCAATGTCTTGGCATCTTGACATGTCTTGTCTTTTTCTAATAATCTCTATATCACAGAAAACCAACATTTTAAAATGTCATAAACAATTAACCAGTCATAAAATAATTATTTAAGCACTCTTCCCATGGCAGTTTGTTTTGACTGCCAGTGATATTCAAGTACAGACAGTACTGACCGTTTGTCATGATTAGTAACCTCTGACTGGGAGCAGCGGTCCCTTTCGGATAAGAAGTTTGTTAAAATGTGGGACTCTCCTGCTGCGCCTGTTATGAAAACAGATTATGCAGATAATAGAAAGCCTGCTGGAGTGTGATAACAAAGGGGTGCTAATGGATCCATCCCACCAAAGCACTGCAAAACTCAGAGTTATAGTAACGCTGAGTTCCAAGTAACTATTTGTGATTAACTTTTCGCAGCAGCTCGTTGCTTGAAACTGCAGGCGCTTCTCAGCATTATCTCACTAAGCAGCTTTTGTTTTTGGTGCAAAGTGAGTTACACTGTAGATGATTGACAGTCAGTCAGTTCCTGACATCTGTGAGGTCAGTTACTTGTCTGGCTAAACATTTGACATTTTTGTTATACGTTGTTTTGACACATGTGGTGTGTTTAAATTGGTTTCTTATAGATGTTGCATTTAGATCAGTTTTGCATTGTTTTGGTTTCTTCCCTTATTTAATAAATGGAAATGGGAACATAACCATAGTTATAGTGAACAAAATACACAGTTCTGTCTTTTGGAGTTTATGGCTCCTCAAACAAACTGTCCACTCATTAACAGTGACAGACCTCTTTTGTTTTTCTTTATTAAAAGAAGCACATTTGACTATTTATTTTTCTACCCTTATTAACACACTTAATGATTTTAAAGTTCATCTCTCCTCTGACAAACACTGGTCTGCATCTCTTTCTCTCAGGTATTGGGTCAACATATTTCCATGCCACCCTCAGCTTCCTTGGCCAGATGCTGGATGAGTTGGCCATCTTATGGGTGCTCATGTGTGCTATTGCCATGTGGTTCCCCAAGAGATACCTACCCAGGATGTTCAGGCGGGATCGGTATGTAAAAGTTAGCTTAGTGTTTAGGTGGGCTCAAAGTGTGCAAATGCACAGCTGCAGGCCTCTGATGTAGTAGGGGTTGTGTTACACAAGCTTACAAGATACATTTCCCAAACTCTAGAAGGAAAGCAGTGTTGTTTTGCTGTTTTCACAATAAAATATTTTCATAACAAGACAAACATCACTTTTAATATCTATTTCAGGTACTTATACTGGGTATTTGTACGGCAGGTTCATCTGTAGGAGCTTATCATCTTGTCATATGATGTGTCCATTGCTATGACTCCCCTGTTTAATAATAGGCCTCTCTGAAATAGCTGACACCAGTAAAAGCTGCATCACATGTCTGTACTTCTCTTTCCATTGTCGCAGAGCTGTGATGGCTGCTCTTTCACTTCATGCTGTCACATATATTTTGCACAGCCTTTGTAGCAGAGTAAAGCTTGCTTATTATATGAATCAATGTATTAATTTAGTGCCTCTTGAGTCATCCCAACATTCTTTCTGTGTTTCACAATGAGTTGAGTTGCTGCAGATTCTGTTTTTCTGACTTGTTTTGCTTCTCCATCTAGGTCACGGTTCAAAGTGGTCATTGGCATCTTGTCAGGGATCACCACTGGGCTCGCCTTTGTTAAACCTGTCGTCAACTCACTGTCACTCATGACTCTGGGCATCCCATGCACAGCTCTGCTCATTACTGAGCTTAAAAGGTCGGTCAAACCTTTTTTTGTACATGTGAAGGTGTTGACCTGATCCAGAACCACTGTACCACATATTATGGTCCAGGATGCCCATCCCTTCAGTCACTTAGCAGGTCATAAAATTGCCATAAGAAGAATGTTCAAAGTAAAATCCCACCCGAAGGAAGAAATTCTTCTTATTAAATTATAACAGGGAAAAAATATGTCAGCTAATATAATTAATTTAAATTTAAATATCTGTCTGTTACAGTCTGCCACTCATTAACATGTCAGCTTTGGTACCTAGACGTTCTCTGTTCCAATCTAATTATATGAAAGAATGTTCCTGAAAACATAAAACAAGTCATTCATTATCAACCATTAATGTGTGTTTATGTGTGGGTGTGTGCGTCTCTAATGCCTTCCTCTGTCACAGTAATGTGGAGCCATGCTCTGTTGTTTCCGTTTCCCACATCCCTTACTCGCCACCATCAGTCTTGTAACCCTAAGTCATCTATTGTTCAATCTGTTGGTTATTCTTGACATTACTGCCAGTGCCAGTCATCTATTGAAGTAGCTTGTTTTTGTTCTGCTAAGTGGAAGAGCATTCCTATGACCCTGGCTGATGGTCTTTTGCCCTCAAGAAGGACAAACTGTTTTGTTGTTGTTTGTCTTTTCTTCTACAGTATAACGGTCTGCCCCTATTCAAGTCACTTCCAGTTGGACAAAAACATGTCCGGTGAATAAGATATCCCTTACAAATGTTACATAAACTGGAAGTGTTGAAGCAATCATGCCAGTCACAGAGTTATTCAAAAAATATGTGTGATCCAATCAAACCAAGTTATATTGTCTGAAAAATTAGTTTGTGGTGTGCAAAGTATATTTTGAAGGAAAATTTATGTTGAAAAGAAAAAATATTTTTACTTTAAACATCCCAGCACCAAAAAAAAAAGTTTATAAATGTCAAAGTAATTTTGAAAAAAAATTGAAAATGATTAGCAAAATTTTTACCATCTTTTAAACTAAGCAAACAGTTTACTGATGTCAGGGCTTTACTGGCAGAAATGATAGGCACAACTTTGAAAGTAAGTTCTAAGTTGTGAAAACCCTTTATTTACCCTTTTACAGTATTTGCACCAATAGCTTCTGGTCTGTCATCTCAGCTCATCATCACATTTAGTTGATAATTAGAAAGATAGTGATACTGAACATGTGGGCTCTGCCATCTTACCATCAACATCAGTTCATAAAGAGCTACTGTGTCTTCAGTATTTTCTGTATGAAGTATCAGGCTTTGAATCACTGATTATATGGAGCCTCTTCCTTTCTATTCCCTTGAGTGAGCAAAGCGTCACTGCAGGGCTCCACCCCAGATAGACAGGCCGGGCCTTTCCTTATCAGTGCCTTCAACAGTCAAACTCTATATCACACTGTCGCCGAGGAGAAATCCTGGTTTCGTGTTGTGTTTTTTTTATCTTACATGCTTCTGCCCGGGCTGAAACACAGAGGATTCCAGATATCCTGTTCTGTGGTGATCGTTTTGTCATTGTGTATTATTTGTTGGCAGGAAGGGGAGCTGCCTGACTTATGGAAGCTGTACATATATGTATGTAAAGGAAGGTGCTAATCTTAGCCGGCTTAGACTGGGGTCACTTTGATACATTCTCAAGTTTCATTCTTGTATCCAGTGAAATCTGCACAGTGTAGAGCCCAGCTGTTGTTAAGGAGAGCAACCCCTACCACTTACAGGATGAGGTGGAGAAAACACAGCAAACACCAGAGTTCAGTCAAGGAATGAACAATTTTGGATTAGCTCGGGACATATCTATCAGAATTCAAATAACTAGTTTAATGTCAAATATGTCGTTTATTGAGGCAAACTCAAAAACACCACCTGACTTGGCTCTTTTAGCTCATTATTTTGTTTTTGCAGCCTGCCGCTTTCCACTCATCATCCTCATTTCCAGGGGCAAAAAATCTCAAATAAATCCTCTGTCCCCTACCTGTCAACACACAAAACCAGAAAGTTAGCAACTAGATATTTCTTCAGACCTTTCCGTGACATATGCAACTGACTAATGGTGGTTGTTTTTCTGTATCAAACTGTGTTATTGTGCTTTCAGAACGAGTCTTTCCAACATTCCTTTCAGGTCTGAACAATCTTAACACAAAGTAAAGACTTGTAACATGGTATGACTTCATCAAAAGCTATGTCTTAAGGGGAGTTGACAAACTGTGTCACAGTGCATCATCAACACAGTTTAGTCAGCCTTCCTCGTCCCTGTCTTTGTTTTGGCACTGAACACTCTGCTGTATCTAAGGAAGACCAGGCTAAGAATAGTTTATCAACAGCACTTTGGATTAGCTTGTATATGTGTAGGTCAGTAGTGTGTCCACTAGGAGACATTTGTATGGAGTAGACCAGAAAAAGAAAGAGCTGATAATCCACTTATCTAAAGCTGAATGTGCTGGCCAAGATGCTGATACAGACATTGTAACTAGAATTTATCTCTAACTTAAATATGAAATAGCTTTTTTAACAGTTTCTGATACTGTTTGGTGACTGTTTATGTCCTAATGTTGTATTGTACTGTACAATACAACTTTTTTTCCCACCATATTCACACCTAATGACAGCTGGGATTACTATTATCATTTAATAAACAAAAAACAGTGTTGATGATGAATAAATAATAGAGATGATGACAATATATACTGCATGTAAGAAATAAATGGGTAAGACATCTGCTCATGGTTGTTTTCCAGTAAAGCACATTTTGAGCAAAAACTTTTTGTGTTTGTAAGTGAGTGTGTTTTCACACTTGTACACATTTTTTAGTGCTCTGTTTGGTCATTGCAGGTGTGAAAACCCACGGGTGTTCAAGCTGGGCCTGATCTCAGGGATCTGGTGGGCGCTGGCCCTGCTTTGCTGGATCAGTGACAAGATATTCTGTGAAATGTGGTCATCTGTCAACTTTCCCTACTTACACTGTGCTTGGTAAGCTGAAAGCCAACTCAGAAAACTGTGCAGTAAGAGATGTTGTAAGACTTAAAATTTACCAAAAGGGAAAATAGTACAATAAAAACTATTGCTGTTACAGTTCATTGCAAATTCTTTTTAAACAAGAGAATAAGTCTACCACTGTCCCTTTCCAGGTTTCAGCAAGATTTTTCCAGAAAAAAACTATGGGTCTCACATTAAAAATTGAGGTAGATTGTTTCACTAGAACGAATAAAAATAATAAATGAAATAAATACTGAAAACAAAATTCTTACTGCTTTGAGATTATTTTTGCTTGTTTTAAAAATGAGACTGTAAAAACTACATTTTTCAATTACAGACAACTTTATGATAAGGGATTTATGCACTGTAGACATTGTTAATCTTTCACAGATGTACCTGTAAACACAGATATTTTTATTTATTTTACAACTGTGAGTTTGGGCGTCTGGTTCATTCAAACTCTTCTAACTCTTACAGGCACATTCTTATTTGTCTGGCATCCTACCTGGGTTGTGTTTGCTTCGCCTACTTTGATGTTGCAACTGAGGCCCCTGAGCGAGGACCCGTCATCATGTTCTGGCCCAATGAGAAGTGGGCCTTCATCGGTGTACCCTATGTCTCGTTCCTCTTTGTCCACAAGAAATCTACTGTCAAGGTGACTTAAAGTGCCCTGAGTCTGCTGCTACACTCTTCAACAAAATGTGTCCATGACATCCCACTGGTGCTCTTCAGGCTGCACGGTGTAGGTGATGCACATTTTGGCCAACTGTGAGAATTTATATTTTCATATTTCCTGCCTTGTCTTCATTAGACAACAGTATTTATGCAACTCAAAGCTGTCGCAAAGTTGGTCCAACATGACACAGGGTGACTTTTCAAATAACACAGTAGAAAGCTAAGAAACCTTTACAGTGTTCAAAACTCATTCTCAGGCTTTGCATAAAAGATCATGTCTCCTTAAGATCTCCTTAAGAATGAAATTATTAGTATTATACATTTCAGGCCTCTTTTTGTACCTTTTATAGCAACTCAGAAAACCTCATTGTAAAGCATTATATTGCCTTTAAATATAAAACTATAACATCTCACAGGTGCAGCCAGGCCGTTATGAATCTATGTTTAGAAACAAGAAAGCAGTGGGTTCATTAACTTAATGCATATACATACATACATACAACTCAAGGAATCCACAAGCTGGGTCATGTTACCAAAGTGTTATGAGAAGGTAATTCACACAAAGCCTTATGTGTTTTAAATAGAACACATAATCCGTTCATGCCTGTTCATACCTGTCGTCCATGTTGAAATGTAAAAGAAATTTTTAATGAAAAGCATCAGAAACAAAGAAGGCTTCTTTCTAATATGGGTGTGTCATGTTTTACTTCCAGCATGCCTCTGTGATTGTTAAAGATAGTACATGAGAAATGTGTTTAATATATTCTTGTATATATTTTGAAAACTAAGAATGTAATATGCAGTTATTTTCCTAGGAAAAGCATATTATTTACGTACTATTAAATGAATAGGTAGCCTTTGGTATTTGCCAAAACCCAAAGTAAACAAAGCAGAGTTTTAAAAAAAATTTTTAGGACATGATTGACAATTCAGTGATTTTTTTTGTACAATGGTTGGCTTTAAGTGCACAATCTTCATAATATAAGAGTACTATTTACTCAGAAAAATTGCTTGCCACAGCTGTTAATGCACAAATATGTTTATCACATATTTCTTTAACACAGACATTTGCACTCTTAGACTGTTCTTATGTATTTCACACTCAGTAATATAGACTTTGTGCTAACTATGCAAAGAGCCTTAATCAAACAGGATAAGGGATTATAAAGGCAAGTGAACATGCATTGTCTTAAACCTTGTCACGTAATTGAGTGCATTATTTAAAACAGTTGATTGGTGAAATGTGTAGCATACAGCACGTTAAATAGTGAGTTAAATTAGTTTGTATTACCTCTGACCTAAAACTAAAGCTCTAATTTATCAGTGTTCATTGGACAACAAAACAATAGAGATTCTGTATGTAGAGGTGAAAGGGAAGCATGCTGCAAAACAAAACACTAACCCTAAAAGACAAAGATTACCAAAACATTTTCACATCATTGTTTCACATGTTGTTCTTGAGAACTGCCTCAAGCTATTTTGTCCTGCTAAAGACTGCTAAAATAACTCTCACATGAAGGGTCAATTGAAGGTTTGTGATGATATTTTACTGACATTCCTAGTTGAAATTTTTTAACAACATGAAGTATTTTGTTAAATCCAAAAGAGTGTGTATTTTTGTAAGTGATGTGCAGCCAAAACTGAAGCAAATGTATTATTTTGATATTGCATTATTACTACTTTTGTATTGCCAAATATTAGTACAAACTGTTTCTTTTTGACTGTGTCTTCAGGAGAAACTTTGGAGACAGTATTGACAATGTGCACAAAGTAGTTGTAGTGCTTGACAGTACAGATTTTGCTGCAGATCATGTGTAATCATACATCCGATTATGAGATAGTGGGTTGTTTGTATTATGCATCAGATTTGTGTGAGCAGAGCAGTCAGTTAATTGCTGTTCTCTATATCACAGTGTTTGTCTTGGAATGAGGTATGAATATGATCTCATAACAGTGAGTTATGGGCTTAAATCTTTGTGTAAATTTTTTTTTTTTCTTGCATTGACAATAACAAAAAACAAACGCACAGAATATTTATTTTGATAATTTATCCTGTTTTGTAAACAAACTTTGTCGTAGAATATAACATTTAGTACTTCATTTTGTGCAATAAACCAAGCCAATATGCAAAATGAGAGTGGTGTTTATTTAGATCATCTTGGAATAAGGCATACACCAACAACATTATGTATCTGCAAATACATATTTTATAACTATGTCATATATTGACAAACAGTCGTTGGACTCGGTAAGATTCACGTGACAGTTTTTACCATAAGGGGGCACAGTTTTCCACATCTACTAAATTTTATTTCTCAGTACAGAGAAACTGAGAACAGCTTTCAATTTTTCAGTATAAAAATAAAATAGTCAAAAATATTTAATACATTAATACACAGAGCTACCGAGTCTCTTCACAGAAAAGCTTACAAATATACATATTTCTAAATTATATTGAACATGTGATACAGGATGCATCTTTAAAATGGTTTTTAATACCTGTTTGCATCATAGGATACTGTGTTGCAAACCAATGTACAGATGAACTCAATGCAACATATAGAAAATAGAGAGAATACAAGAACAATAAATGAAAACAGAAATACAGGCACCCTGTATCATGTTATTTTATTCTGCTAATTTTCACAAAAATGTATCGCAAATCACTTCTATTTGATCACTTTTAATGCACTGCATTGACAAAAACATTGAATTATTTTACATCACACTTTTACCTGGATTAATCCACTATTTCATAATTCTTTATTTGTTTTACATGAAACCATTTGTCTTCAGCCTAAGGTTACTTATGTGGATGAATGAAACTGCCTGACACATCACATATTTGGCAGTGTTTTAATCATCATGTTTACTCTTTTACTCTGA
Source organism: Sandelia bainsii (assembly GCA_032362345.1). Lineage (NCBI taxonomy): Eukaryota > Metazoa > Chordata > Actinopteri > Anabantiformes > Anabantidae > Sandelia > Sandelia bainsii. The sequence goes on along the minus strand of JAUMHL010000001.1, from coordinate 11,121,186 downwards.
TATAGTAACCAGCACCCTAGCACTTTGTCATATTTTAGCATTTAGATTAAATCTTTCGCGCCTTATAAATTATGCAATTTATGCCAAATTAATTTCATATATTCAGTAGCAATTTTAGAATGACAAATAACCTGCAATGAACTACTAAAGTAAAAAGAAGGGCTCATTAATCTTTCTAAATAATGGGGTGGTGTTGTGTTTAGACTTTTAACCTAATGTTTGCTCATTTATTAATTAAATATTGAATCTTTTAGCTCTCCATACACTTATAGGCGTAATAAAATTTTCATTTTAGAGTCAGATATTATATTAAAAGCCTAATTCATTAGACCGTGATGAATAAATTATGTTCTAACATGTTGCAGCCTATTTAGTGTCATAAGAGGCCCCTCTCCTGGAGGAAGTTCCGCCTCCGCTGGCAACCGAAGACTCTGATTGGTTCCCGCACGTGTCAATCAAATAACAGCCATGTCTAGATTATGGGTCAGATAGGAGACCATTGGCTTTAATCTTTAGTGGATTTATTTCACCGTTTTACCTTTTGGAGGTACGTAGTGGAATAAACTTATACCGTCAGAGGGACGCTGGCAGATAAAACGCCGCTCTGCGGATCATCTGCGCCTTTTGTCAGCGGAGATAAAGGATGATGTTTATAATTAGACGTTGAAACAATTGACCGCACGTTAGTTGTTGAGCTTTAAAAAAAATACCAGGGTGTTTCCGCATCCAGGCTGTGAAACATAAAGAGGACCATAGATGTGATTCCTTTCCGGTAAGAGTGGCGTTTAAGGAAAAAAAAAATCCATCCAAATGATGTCAGGAAAGCATTTCAAGGCTCATGAAGTGAGCTGCTGCATCAAGTATTTCATCTTCGGGTTCAACATCATATTCTGGGTAAGTCCGCTATATGTGGTGTGTGCGACTTCGGGCCTGGTGTAACCTCAGTTTAACACATTGACATTATATGATTTTGTTCTCCATCAGCAGCAGGTTTAATTTCTATATAGTCGTTGTGTGTTTTATTCTGCTGGTTTTCATAGGAGACTTGGATGATTTCCATCCCTACCGTAAGCTTCCTGCTGCTGTGCACTTGCTCCCACTGTCAGCTCTCAGCACGCTTTTGTTTTTGCATTGCGTTGCATCAGTGTTTGAGGAGCTTTGATGAAGGGATTTCCTGACTTGTTTACATCCTGGTACCTTCATCTGAGAATATGTCACTGCATTGTATCAGTGATGTTTGGGTGGGAGTAGTCACTCATCCTTGATCATGCTCGATGCTGAGTGAAATCACAGGAAAACTTAACATCTCCGACCAATCAGTAACCTCATCGTGAAGAGCACCTTGTTACTTTACTCAAACTGGAGAAGAAGCAGGATAAAACCTTTTGATTATTTAGATGTTAGGAATGACAGATGGCCTTTTGGTATTTTGAATACTTACATTTCAATCTGACAAATATGAACTGAAGCAGCCAGGTGAGACTCAGTCATCATAGATTTTTATTGTTTACTTTTTCTACTGTCATTCTCATCTTTGCCATGAAGAACCTGTTTTTCACAAAATGGTGAGCTAAAACCCATCGTTGCTTGCAGCTAATTTAAGTCCAGTTCACAATTTAGTTTAGTCATTTATAGACTAAATAATTCATAGTTTAATCTATATTTAATTTAGAATAAATTTTTTGTTTTGTTTTAAATGCTATTAATGCTTTTACTCCTCACTTTTCCAATCAAAAATGTGGCTTTGAATTTATACACTGAAGATGAAAGCTTGTATCTTGATAATGCGTTGATAATAAACTAATGCGTAATAGCTGATTAAAGATGTCTTCTGATGTGGGAGACTCCTGCTGATTCTGCAGACTGAGACGAGAAATATTTAGTAAATGGACCACTGCCAGGAAAGGAAAATCTCGGTGGTTTCTTTCTCTGTACGTCTGTGTGATGACTACACGCTGCAGTCACAGCAAAAATAATCCTGCTGTCTCATCTCTTTCTTCTTTATTCCTGTCAGTTCCTTGGTGTGGCGTTCCTTGGCATTGGGCTGTGGGCATGGAGTGAAAAGGTGAGTTTTATGCATCAGTGTGATGAGAAGTTGCATTAACTGTATGTTTTCATATCAGAACATCTGCAAACAATTCATAAACTAAGTGGCTTACTCACCACTTCTGTCAGTCTGCAAGAAATAGTAGCAGTGGCTTTACTGAATCATAAAGGAATGTCCTGCTTTCCGGTGGGGCGCCGCTCTGAACAATAGACTGAATGAATCTGATGCATTTCACAGATTCATTCGTTTTGTAATCTCAGTATTGGGGGTGTAAAAAGAGTCTAGTGAGAGTGACTTTGCTTTCGGTGAAGAAATTCTGAAGATCAAAATGTTCTCTTCTTGATTTTTGCTTCTTCCTTCACACACAGATGCAAGTAATGAGAATTTCTATTATTTATTAGTCTGATGATTATAATATTTATTACTCAATTGATAGTTGGGTCAATAAAATATCAAAAAGTAGTGAAGAGCACTCATCACAAATCCAACAGTCCACAACCCAAAGACATTTAATTTACCACAACATAAAACACAAAAGTGGAAATCCTCACATTTGAGAACCATGTGAACCATATGTTATTTTTGAATAATAAATTACTTAAAATAGTTAAAGGAATAGTTTCAGGCTGCCACCTTATTGATAAGGGAGGATAATGTTTCTTGGCACTGAAAACATATAAAAAGAAATGTTGAAAAAGCAACTCCATAGGCAGCAGTAAGTGCAATAACGTGGCATTTTAAACAAATATAATAATTGAGCAAAGGCAGAAAAGCTGCTAGAAAGAGCAACCAAAAACTAGAATTGCCGCATTGTGGTTGCCTCTATTAACCAGTGACATGAACTTCTTCAAATTTGTGCCAAATTTAAAGAAATTCCATCGAGGCATTCCTTTACAACGAGAACTGGATGAGCATGAGGTGACTGTGACCTTGACCTTTGACCTTTGGCCACCAAAACCTAAACATTTCATCACGCAGAAAATCCTTCAAAACGTTCTTCATATATCGTGTTCTGAGAATGAGCCACAAGAACTGGATGAACCTTCACAGATGATTATAACTCTAATCTTTGCAGCAGCTCGTTAGCTTAGCTTAGTACAAACACTAGAAATAGGCAACATGTTGCCTGGCCCTGTGCAAAGGTAACAAAATTCACCTGTCGGCACCGTTGAAGCTCATTAATGAACACGTTAACTGTCAGTTATTTAACCAAAGACCAACTCAAGTGTAACAGGTGTTTATGTGCCATGCTCTGTCTTGGCCTGGAGGAGATCTCTGGCAAACAGTGTAGACTCTACTGCTACTGCTGGAAATAATCTGGCTTATAAAACCACATCTTGCCATTTTTACACTTTGTTTAAAAGTGTATTGTATTCCTTTACATGGAAATTAATAAGAAGAGTTTACTTTTATGTTACGAGCCGTTCACCTAAGCTAAAGGGCTGCTGCCTACTACACACAGTATTTACTATGTACGTCATATATATGAGTGGTATCAATCACTTTAATGTAAAACGAGTCATTTAAGCAATTAGCAAAATAGTTCAAATTTATGGAGCTTAAATTTAATTTTATGGAGGGTGTAGAAATTTTAGAACTCGAATTAATTTTGGCTACCGTGAGTAAACAATAGAACAACATATTCCACAATGTTTCTCTTGTAATAATTTCAACCCTCTAACCTGTTCGCTTTTCTCCAGGGTGTCCTCTCCAACATCTCGTCCATCACAGATCTGGGGGGTTTCGACCCTGTTTGGCTCTTCCTTGTGGTGGGTGGTGTGATGTTCATCCTTGGATTTGCTGGTTGCATTGGAGCACTGCGAGAAAACTCTTTCCTGCTCAAGTTTGTACGTTCCCTAAACTCTTTCCTGCTCGAGTTTCTATGTTCCCTAAATCTTTCCTCCTTGGTTGCATAAAAACATGTTTTAAATTAAGAGAACTGTGATGTTTATGTGTTTCCAGTTTTCTGTGTTCCTTGGTATAATCTTTTTCCTGGAGCTGACTGCCGGAGTCCTGGCCTTTGTCTTCAAAGATTGGATCAAGGATCAGCTCAACTTTTTCATTAACAACAACATTCGGGCCTACAGGGACGACATTGATCTGCAGAACCTGATAGACTTCACCCAAGAATATGTGAGCACTATGTTTCTTTGTATTCATTTACATCCACTGATTTCAGAATCATGGTTGTTCATTTCTGGTGTTGACATGCGGTGTCATTTAATTAACCTTATAGTGGGAATGTTGTGGAGCTTTTGGAGCCGATGACTGGAATTTGAACATCTACTTCAACTGTACAGATTCAAACCCAAGTCGAGAAAAGTGTGGAGTTCCCTTTTCCTGCTGCACCAAAGATCCAGCGGTATGTCTTTCCCACCCAAAAAAAACAAAAGGTTCACAGCCAGTCAATTCCCATTTATGATTAAGTAAAGGGAGCTCATGGGTGTAACTTGGTGTTTTGTATCTTAGAGTTGGAATTTAAGTTGAATAGGTCAGTTTCTAACATGCTGAAACATTTACACTGCTGGTAGTTGGAGGGGAAATTGTGAAAGTCATTTCTATGACAGATAGCTTGGTTATCTGTGTTCTCCATAAGGTCATGGCTGACTTCCAACAGGACATCCAGGCCTCAATGTTTAGTCCGTTCAGACTCTGCCAGCACAGCAAAGTCTGAAAGCATTTGGGTGGAGGTGTCTTGGCCAAGAAATTTGCCTGAATTTGCCTGAGAAATACTAACTAAATACAAACTAACTAATACTAATACTAACTAAATACTAACTCACTCACTCACTGTGCAAATAGTGACAGCACTCTGCTTCAGCAAAGCAGATTTACTGTAATTAAAGTTGCACAAGAGTCTGTTTTTATTTGCTGACCTAAGGGCATGCTGTTCCACTAAGGTCATCTAGTCTTACCAAAGACTAAATATTTAAAAAAGGGTCACACACATCTATAACATACAGCTTACTCCTGGAAATGATTAAAAACACATAAATAGAAGTTTTTCTAATCTGTATTATCTCATTTTGGCATAAGTCCAAATGTTAAGTCTCACGTCATGACTACAGCTGTGATCCAGCACATATTTTTAAAGGTTTAGTTCAGTTTAGTTCAGTTGGAGAACTGTTTGTCCAATCCTTTTCTAATACACAATACAACACACTTGTCAACAATTCTGTTGGTAATGTAATGGAACAGCATGTTCATTTTGACAGTGACAAAAAGTGAAAAAAACGTACAAAGTTTTTCCCTAAATGAACTTTTTGAAGAATGCATAAATAAAAAAACATTTTGTCTTCACAGGAGGACGTCATCAACACTCAGTGTGGATACGACATTCGAGCAAAAACGGTGAAGTAACTTTTTATAACACAGACTGAGAACTTCATCTAAAACTAAGCCAATATAAAACAGCTATATGCTGTGAAACAGAATGGATAGTAGAAATTGTTCTTTCTTATTTTGCCTCAGGCAAGTTTATTTGACTGCATGAGGTCATCAAGTACTCCACCCTGGACACAGTAATCGTCCACCACTATGTTTCCCAATTCCTCACTCTTCAAAATGCGACAGCTGGCTCTCCATCAGTGCTTTGGGCCGTGTGGTATTACTCATGCAGCAGAAATGCAATGGGAATTGAAAGACCTCCTCCATCATTAGCTTTGGCCTTACTCCATAGTTACATAATGTAAGGAAAAGGCTGAGTTTGTTTTCTTGACTTTAAATGTGAGGAAAAGGCCAGAATGAAGCAGTTTTAAGAAGCAGAAAACAGCGAGCTGAGTGTGTGTGTTTGAACAACTGGGTAACATTAGTTCAGAGAGATTTTTATTGTGAAGGGTTTACGAGAATCATGTGTTAAACATAACTATGTTGTAAAGTGTTGAAAAGAAAATTATATCCATTCATGACTGCATACTATAAAGATTTTTAAAACATTTGATTATTAGTCTGTAAGATTTGTTCGACTTGTGCTTCCAGGATTCTGAGCAGCGAACCTTCATCTATATCAAAGGCTGTGTGCCTCAGTTTGAGAAGTGGCTTCAGGACAACCTGACAGTGGTGGCAGGCATCTTTATTGGGATTGCATTACTTCAGGTGAGCAGAAGTGTCTGCTGTTTACTATTACTCCTGATCTTTTTGAATTTTTCATGAACCTAGTGGGTTTGTTTTTGTTTTTCAGATTTTTGGCATCTGTTTAGCACAGAATCTTGTGAGCGACATTGAAGCTGTGAGAGAAAGTTGGTATGTAACAACAATTCATTAATTCAATTGCAATTTCACTGGGAACAGTTATTATAAATAATCAGCAGAGGTGTATAAAGTACACAAACTCAATACTGAAATACAAGTGCAAGTACTTAGAATTATTAAATACATTAAATAAAATCTATTCTAACCTAGTCAAACTGAGCATCAGAATGAAGAAGAAAGGTGATTTAAGGTTAGATTTAGTCAGAGGTTAGAGAAAAATGGCCAGACTAGTTTGAGCTGATAGGAAGGCAACAGTAACTCAAATAACCACTTGTTACAACTGAGGTATGCAGAAGAGCATCTCTGAACGCGCAACACGTCAAACCTTGAAGCAGAAGAGAACACACGAGGTGATATCTTGTTTGCTAAGAACAGAAAACTGATGCTAAAATTTGCACAGGCTGGTAAAAATTGGACAATAGAAGATTAGAAAAACACTGCCTGGTTTGATGAGTCTTGATTTCTGCTGCAACATTCAAATGGTGGAGTTTGGTGTAAACAACATGAAAACATGGATCCATCCTACCTTGCATTAATGGTTCAGGCATGTGATGATGGTGTGGGGGATATAGTGATAAATCTTTGGGGCCCATAGTACCAATTGTGTGTTGTTTAAATGCTACAGCCTACCTGAGATTATGCCTAAGGCCACCTCCTCTGTTTAACGAGGGTTGTTCAATCTTGCAGTAAACTGCTTCTCTCACACCTCGTT
>JAUMHL010000001.1:11065424-11114076 GCA_032362345.1 Sandelia bainsii | reverse complement strand
CACCAATTGCCAACAACTTGAGGATTCCACAGGGTTTATAAACCTGCAACTCCTACCAGTCAGTCAGACTTGAAAAAAAGCCCTCTGGAATGGAGGGTGAAACGTAGTCAAGGAACTAAAACAAGTCCAGTTGCCACTGAACATGTCTATCCCTTTAAGACCACAATGTACCTATCTTCTGATAGCTGTTCCTGCAGGATAATGCTAAAACCATCTCAGACTGGTTTCTTGAACATCACAATGAATTCACTGTACTCAAATAGCCTCCACAGTTACTAGACCTCAGTCCTATAGAGCATGTTTGGTGTGTGGTGGACTGGGAGATTTGCATCATGGATGTGCATCCAACAAATTTGCAGCAACTGCACGATGCATGATATGGAACAAAATGTCTGACGAATGTTTGCAGTTGAATCCATGCTGCGAAGAATTTAGGCAGTTCTGAAGGGAAAAAAGGGAGTCCAACGGTACAAGCAAAGTGTATCTAATATAAATAACTGAGTGTAAAGATCAGCATTGTCATTTTGAGTATTTTACCATGTGAATGTTAGCATTTAGCTTTTTAAACTCTTTTCTCCAAATGTAAAAAGGGTAAAAACTCTGAAGTAAAACGGATGCATTTCACCTAGTGACTTTTAGCAGGGTCCATTCACTTTAGAGGTGTGCAAAGTCAGTCTCACAGAGCTGTTAGCAGGTCTATTATATATGTATACACTTGTTCTTAAATCTGTCTCGTTTTTGTGCAGCTTGTTTACTTAGGACCTCCACAGATGCTCCAAAGGCAAGAAGGATGTAACAGGTAAGCACTATTTAATGTTGTCATCCACACTGGAGTATAAGCTATGGATCTCTGCTCCCATGCATTTTGTGGTTGTACTGAAATGATTTTTTTCCTCCCAAAGGACGGTTTGGACGCCGGCAACGAAGGGAAATAAATGAATCAGCTGATGTGGCCAAAAGTCTCTTTCATATGTACATAGTAAATTTATAGTTATTTTTAGAGTTATTTGGGGCCATGTTTTTGAATGAAGCACAGCCTCTAAAATGTATTGTAGCTCTCTTACAGTAAAAATAGGAAGAAATGCAGTATAAGCAGACATGATAACAATATAACACTCAGTTCTGTGGGGAAGCCTGGAATGATGGAGGAGGGGATTATAACACACTTTGATTTGAAAGGTAGATTTTCTCTGGGGTTAATCGAGGTAGCGCTTCATTTATAAGAGGGTCTTGGTTTTATATGTCTCTCTGCTGCAGTTTAATGCTACATGTAAGGGGTGTGTACAAAGCTAAAGTGATTCTGGAAATGCACTGCATGCCTATTGTCTACTAGTAGGACATTGGCTCTCCTAAATGTGTTTCATTAATGTTAAGTATTTTAAAAAACTTGTAAAATAGCCACTGGTTTAGGGTGAATTGGCTGGTTAGCACTTTGTTGAATGTTTAATGGGAGCTACTAATGCTAAGGAGAATTCATTGTAAGTTTATTTCTATCCTTGAGATGATTTCACTCATGTCATACAGATGCATACAGTTTGTAAGCAGAGTTTTGTGGGACTGAGGTGAATATAGTAACATGCAGGGAAATCATAGATGTGGTAGGTTTGTAAAGTTGCAGTTTGTTGACTGAACAACATGTACTGAAAAGAAGCAGAAGATGTGGCATCTAACTCAAAGGTCAGCCTTAAGCACTTTAATCCTCATACAAGAATGACAAAGCTTATTGCAGCCACTCGGCGTTTGTCATGATGGACTGTTATTGTAGTGAAGCAGCAACCACACCAGGGGACACTTTCTTATAAAAACTTCCAAACTACATCTGTAACATGTTTGGTGCTCCTTAATTATGAAATTCACTTTGACTTTATCCATAAGCAGCTTGACAGAAAAAAATGTTTCAGCACAAGTTTTGTGCTCTTCCTTGCACATTGTGTTAGTTTACAGTATCAACATAGATTAATTTTCTTGTATTTTTTGTTTGTGGTCAATGAGTTTATTTAATTAACTTGGCCTCATTAATGATATACAGTAGCTTTTGTTGGTTGTATTTTGTCTCCTGTTTTGATCTGGAGGTTTTCACTGTTAAATTAGGCAACAAGCTATTTCCAAGACTATTAATGAATTTCATGCAGGTAGCTCTTTGTGGCACTTAACAGAAGATAGAAATAATTTATAGCCTAGATACATAAAATATTTAAGGAGGAGCAAAAGCACCATCAGCATAATTTAATGCAAATGTGGAAACTAAGATACAGTCTATTTGTTATTCTTTCTTGGAAGCATGTAAGTTATTGTCAACCTCTAACAGAACAGCATAGCATAGAGGTAAAAGCCATTTTATTTAAACTCAGTGAACTTGCAGGTCACACAACTTTTCCTTGGCAGTCAAATCTTCTGCAGCCTTGAAGAGCAAAACATTCTTACACTAAGGCTGTTGAACAATGTATTTCTGCATTTTGAAATCTTATAATAAATGTATAACGCAGTGATGGTGTCAAATATCCTTTTCCCCACTAAAAGCTTCATATGATTGTTGTTTACTGATCACTCTTTCTTACCAGTCAGTGCCATACTTGTAATTTCTATGTACTCCTGATTATAACTTCACTCTTGTTTCGTGTACTCCTGACTTGTAAATAACTGGATTGTGACAAGTTGTAAATATATATCTGAATAAATGTTCTTTGTACACTTTTGTATGTGTATACTTCTCCTAGATTTAATATGTTTTAATGACCTTCACATGGATAAACAAGTAAAAACATGTATACACTTATACAGACCACCTGCCTGCAGGACAATATGCCCATCAACAAATTAAAGTTTCATAATGTCTCCACTGTCAGTGAGTGAGTCATCTTTGTGTATTGTCTCAATTTAACAATGATGCAATTGTTAAAATAAATTAACAAAGTGCACTTTAATGTCAGAACTGCTGATTAATTTTGCTTTTGTGACAGTTGCTCGATGAAGAGTTTATGTTCCTCATGGCCTCCATCTAGTGTTGATTCCAAACTGACTCACTGTTGTCCTGCAAGTCTGAGAAAATATAAATCACAACACTTATTGTATATATTATTGTATACGACACAAGTGCTGTATAATCTATAAGGTAGACTCGGCTGTGACCCACCCAGAGTGGGAGAGTGGCTCGAGCAGATTACGAGAGCAACGTCTGAGATCTCTGTTCAGAGGAGACCTGGTACAGGACCTGAGCCTGCAGGGGCAAGTGGGGATTTTTCTTTAATAAACATTAAGTGCATTATTATGTGATCTATAGAGTGTAACATATAATGTATTTTATATATCGGGTATCGAACAGTCAAAGACTATAATAACTGAATTTAACCCTCACCTCCATAAGAACAACACACCCAGACTGTTGTGGTTTTACATCTCTTTTGATGTTGTGTCACTTATGTCACCATGTAATATTAGCTCCACTGAAACTTTTGTTTAAAAAAAAACCTTGGGATGCATCAGATTTTGTGAAAAGTTGGGATAAACATGCATGGAAGTGAGAGCAGGGTGTCACCTCTCATTTGTTGTCTTAGTGTTTTCAGTTCCCTTGTTGAATAGACTGACGCCAGGGAGGAGAAGCCAAATTACAGTTTCTTTCTCTGAAAGTAAACCTTATTCACAGACAGGTCAATAACAGTTGGTCAGTTGAGCACACACACTTTTCTCTCAAGACAACACAATTTATTTGCAATTTGGATAAGCTTTGATAAGTGTATCTGTTTCTGTGTTATCAGGGATTGATTGCAAACCTCGGATTCTACCTTTGGCCAGATGCCTCAGTGGTGCTTCCGGTGCTTTTCTAGACTCTGTAGAGAACAACAACAGACTGGTGATGAGTGATGTAATCTACTTTCTTCTCAAACACGTCAATAGAAATGTTGGGTTCCCTAATAACAACTTTCATACAATAAATATCAGTTGAACTATTGTCCCCCTGAAACACTCAGGATCCTTTTCCCAACTGGGAACTGCTATAACAAGTGACCTTTCAAATTGATTTGAAAGTTTTATTGTTGGTTGATAATGCGATTCATTGTCTTTTTGTATTTGTAATCTCTTGTAGTCCACCAAAACCTATGACCAGGGTTCATGAACAGATTGTATGAAAATGGGCCCCTCAACCCTCTTATATAGGATCCGCAGACTGAAAGATTTGTTTGTGGTGATTTTGTACTGCTGTGTCCACTCTTCATAACCATCAAGAAATGAAGATTATTCTTATTATTATTATTCATTGTAGCTCACTGTGTGGCTCTTAAATTAGCCATTTGTTTTGTCCCTAAATGTTCTTTATGTACAGTAATTTCTTATATTCTTCTTTGTATTACATTTTATTTGTTTGTATAATTTGCAAAGTAAAAAAAAAAAAAGGCATATACGCATTTCCCTGCACTTGGTATATTTGCATGTCTGATTAATTAAATTTAAATCTGGCTTGAATTTATTGTATTCTATTGTCCTGTATCTACAGTGGTTCTGTACTGCGTATGTTGATCTGTTGTTCAGTATATTTGGTACTGCATATAGTGATTCTTCATTCAGTATTCTTTCCTGTGTTTGCAATCATTTTGACCAGAACCATTTTCATCCAGCAATCAAAAGTGTTGTTACTGTTGGAGATGTCTTTCTTCACAGAGTGAATAAATCATCAGACAAGGACTCCAGGGATGATGTCTGTGGGTTGGAGAAGGTTGCACAGTCTCATATTAAAGAGATAAACACTCTGTAAAGGCGTCAACACTAAAGTGATGTTCGGTCTGTCTGGATGCAGTTTGTGAGCAGATTCAGAAAGTGGTAACCACCTCTGGAGCTGACAAACACTGACACCCACTGGCTGCTCACTGTATTTTATCTGAATAGTGATACTGGGGTTCAGTGATAACATGTAACTAAGTTCATTTGCTGTACTTGAGATGCTTGTACTTTACTAGAATATGTCCATTTTATGGTACTTTATACTTTTACACCACTACATTTGAGAGACATATTTCAAGCTTTACCCATCCTCATTTATTTGACAACTTTTTGCACATTTTACATACAAACATATGACCAGATTAACATTTTTTATATTACCTGTTCCTTAACAAGCCGCATCAATGCAAAGCTGCTTAATCATAATATATGTGATAATACTCCACTGAAATGAGTACTTTATTTTTGAAGCGACATATGTTCTTTAAGTACAGTCTTCTGATAATACTTAATATCTTATTTTCACACTGTGCTTCCTGTATAATATATATTATATACACTTAAATATTATCTGCATTACTCATATGTATGGCCCTATAGTTATGTGAATGGTTTTGGATGTGAAGATACAATGCTCAGTAAGAGAATCAACCTGATGTTAAGAGGCCTAAAGCTGTTTCATCAACTATGATGAGAACAGGTCATAAGATCACACACTCTGCAGAATCCAAATAAAGACAGTAAGTAACAGGTGTGAAATAGTCCTGCTGATTGAAATGATCAATCAGTGATGAGGACCTTTCATAACAACATTATCATTATCCTACATTAAACAAACGGAGGCAGAAAAATCTTCAAACACGCAACTTTTATTTCTGTGATCAAAAGTTAATACATAACAATAAAGTGTAGTGTTATATAAAATATGTGAAAATACTCTTTGTGTTACACAGACTGATCATCATGTGAAGGTTTCCTGAGTTTTGGTCCTCCCGAGATGCTGTAATTTGAGCTAGAGGGTTGGTTTCTCTGACAGACTGCCCATTTCCTCCAGCCAAGGCACAAACACAAAGTAGCGACTGTTCATCTAAAAAGAAATTAGGTGAAAGGCGTCTAACATGAAGAAGCCTCACCAGCACCTCTTGGTAAATATAAACACTCTTTTTTTCCATTAAAAGCAACAATAACAGCAATGTTTGTTGACTTGTCCGGACATGCACTTGAAACCTGAAATTCAGACATCAAGTTTCGCTTGATGAATTGAATCAATCAGATAATCCCATTTCATTGACTGATCAATCACATGTCCGTGCGCAGACGCAGCCACTGCCGCGCGTTATTAAGGAGTCTGGCTGCGTTTATCAATAGCAGAAGTTCCTGTCAAATCTGTGCTGCTCAGGTTAATGATTTGCTGGTTATCTCGTACTTAGTACTTGAGCGTGGAGTTTGGAGTCTGCCCTCCCCTCCGATAAAACATAATAGGAGTAGCTTGGACTTGCTTTGCCTTTCTTTTTGCCTTCTTCAGCCTCTGACTCTTTGTTGGTCCCGGGTTTGATCCATCTGGCTGCGAGGAGAGGACGCACAATGTTAACTCTTGTTGTGTTCTTGCTTTGTACAGCCTCCTCTTTCTCAGCTTCTACCAAAGGTGAGTGGATGGGTTGTTGTGACCCTTTTTCTGTGTGTGGATATAATATGTTTGGTTTCAACAGGAGCATTTAGCAAATCACTTAATTAAACTTAAATTACTGTATTTTGTACACGTACAAATCTACTTTGTCCTCAGTTTGTGGACAATCAGTACCTGGATTGATTTACAGCAGCACTTGTCTGCTCTGGATTTTCACAGATAGGCTACAAAATCTGAAAGTAGTAGTGTCTGTGGCTTTGTAAGGCTTCAGAATATATTTTTTGTGCTGCAGAATCTCTAAAATCCCAAATGAATGAATCGTGGCAGGAAGTGATGTGACAGAGCTGATAATGTCAATGTCCAATTCATTGTCAGTGGAGTAGCTTCAGTGCTGCTTGGTGACATCACTAATTGATAAGAAGTGAAAGAGCAAGACAGACAAACATAAAATATAACAAATCATACACAAAATATTATTATTTCTATTGATGTTCTCTCTCTGATGTCCCTCAAATATCTCGACCTATTGACAAAAGACAAACTGACCCAGAATTTGTATTTGTTGAATCAGCTCCACATCCCTCAGTGACCTGTGATGAAATCAAATAGTGACACGTCAGTCTGTCTTCCCTCGTAGCCTACTGTCATATCTGTGAAATCTTGTCATTAAAAAACTGAGCAGAGATTTGTTATCTTCTCTCAATTCGAACACACCCAGTTAAATAGAGACTGATTCAATCATTTCAGAAAGGAAATTATTGAAAAGGTTACTTTTAACTTCAGACTTGGTGTCTTTGCTTATTCATTTAAAAAGAAAACTACTCAGTGGTATAACTTATTTTTTAAAATGTAGATCTATCTTGTCACACGATCATTCAGGACAACGGCAATAGTGATGCATGTGTTTGTAAGCTGTTTGATTTAAAAACTGTAAATGATGATTTGGTCACAGGTTTCAGTAATTCTCATCATAAAATGATCTACATTGTAAAAATAGATTTACTGTAAGCTCTCAGGTCTGTTCCATTTTTATTTATAATATTCCAGGTTTGATTGTCTGACAACACAGCCACTGCTTAACAGCAGATCAGGGGACAATGCACTAAGACTGAAAGGTTTTTCAAACAATCACTTCTAAAAACAGTGTCAATGTCATTAGGATACATGAGAGACAAATATAAAGGTGACTGAATGGCTCCTGTGATTACTATTTGTCTAGTTTCAGTTAGCTACTAATTAATATTTACAATAAAAGGTGCTGACAGAAAATCCAAATAAATATTTGGTTGGAATAATAAAATTGTCTAAAGACATATTGGATAATAAGGGTAAAGTAAAATGAAAATAAATATAAATGAAACCAAAAAGTCTGTATAATCAGACCTAAGATATCTTCATACATCAACATCAACAAAGCTGAGTTCTCTCATTTTCTCCGCTCATGTTTGTTCACCAGCTGTGTTTCCTGTGTTGCTTCAGGTGGTGCTACTGGACCCCGGCTGAACAACAACCAGCTGTACAAATTCAGCTACACTACTGAGGTGCTGCTGGACAGGACCAAGGGGTCAAAAGAGGGCAGTGCCGGCTACAAGATCTCAAGTGATGTGCACGTCAACCTTGTGTGGAGAGATCCCAGCAGCAAGGATGACCAACTAATTCAACTGGCGGTATGTCGGTCCAGTGAGAGATGATGTGGCGTCACTGCATTATACTATATTTCTGACTACAAATACACTTTTGATAAAACTTGTAGAAAGTCTGCATGCTTTCTTTTTGTCACTGGAGCGGGTGGTGTGTTGCCAAGGCTCTAAAATAATTGTTGAAATTAATTAATGTCTCCTTCATATCTTAAAAGATTTCAAATGTGATAATCCAACCTGCATCCCCTCGACCTGTGAAGAAGAACGTCCTGCATGGATCCACAGCTGAAAGTATTTTTGGGAAGACCACACTAGCAGCTCTGACAAAGCCTTTCTTGGTGCATCTAAAAAATGGAAAGGTGAGAGCATTATGTGCCATTGTCTGTCAATCTTGACACTTTTTTTTTAACCAGTTTACACTATAAAGGCTTAGATTCTTTGTATACATACGTAAAGAAAACATATTATGTGATTATGTAGTTTTTAAAATGATCAAGATTCTGTTTGAAGATACTAAAGTTAGAAAGTCATTATTCAGCACGTCAGGCACTGTTACCATCTTCAGAGAACTAATGAGCTTACTTTCATAGTGCTGGGGTGATGATGCTGGCAGGGAAAATACCAGGCAGATGTGTGTGTGTACGTGTGTGTGTGAGCAAAGGTCAACGGGTTCAGAGGGTCAGTGAATGAAAGAACGAGCCTGACGTCAGGAATGGCTCCGGGTTGGTGGATAAGGCTCATACTGGTTGTGAGATGTTTGAGCTGGAGCCAAACGCACTCTGTTATCATGTCATTATCACTGTATGCTATGCTATATTGGGTAGTATAATTGCCCATAAGGGAATAATAGTAAGCTGATTTTTAGATATTTCATTTAAAGGTACAGGAGAAGAATGATATGACAGCAGTTTATTGATGAAGAAACTGCGAGTAAAGACTCTTTACACAATATTTTATGCCTGTGATTACCTGTTGGTCCATACATGCAGTAAACATTTCTGCACCGTCCATTTATTAGCAACTAGTAAAACATTTAGTAATGGATTACAACATGTATAATTGCATTATTATAGAATAAAACTGATCAACACCAGCCCAAAATACCTTTCTACATCATAAAGCATGAGTAAATGCTTTATCAACATTCTTTTAAAATGATGCTATATTAGAAAGTGGTACCAAGATTTCCAATGTATATCATGAAGTGCAGTATCTTAAACACAATACAATAACTTCAGTGGTGTATATACATTCTAACATCTTACTGGCTATAACTTTTCCTTCCTTAAAATGTTTCTGTTTAATGTTTGTGCCATATGCTGAAGCTTTACCAAATCTTGACTTAAATGTCATCTTTTAGGAGTAATGTTGGTGGAGCGTGGAGTAAAGTTTGGACGAAGGAGCCATTAGTGTGTGTGAAACAGGATTGAGCAGTGTCTCCCCTGGTGTTGTTAGGTTATTTATACTGATTGCAGGCTGTGGCAGGAAAAATACAGAGTAGCAGTCTATTTATGGTGGTCCTATCTGATATTGTGGTTGAGCGCCACAAATAAATTACATACTGTACAGGAGACACTGTAGGATGATGTAATCTTCTGCTTTCTACACTCATGGGCAGGACACAGAGTCCATTATTGAACGGGACTGAAGTCTCATTGGATAAATTTGTGGTGTGATATTGTGATATGATATTTTTCAGGGCTGGTTCAGCCTAAGGTGTCATTTGAGCTGATTGGGATGCATTATGACTTAAAAGCAAGTAAAATCTGATAACAGTAAACTACTTTAACACATCAATCCACAGCTCTTCATACAGGTCAGAGCAGTGTACTAATGGATTGAATTTACTGTAAAGCCCAACTGTAGTAGTGTGGCTCATAATATATTTTAGCCATAACTGAAAACTGTGATGTATAGAAATCAAAGATATGTTTAAGGTAATTATAAAGAATTTGAAGTTTCAAACACAGCACATATCTTGGTCACAAATCTTATCTAAAATATAAGAAACATTCCTTTCTGCTTATTTTGAAAACAATATAAGTTATCATTATTATTGCTGGATTAACCTCATTAAATATGACCATCAGCCTCAAAAATCCACTATTGACTGGACTGTAAATTATAGCGTGCCAGGGTGGGATTGATTTGTTTTAATGTTAACATGCTAATACCAAAGTATTTGTGTTTTGTTTTTGATCTGCACTTCAAAGAACCTATTTTATTTTTGTATGTAATGTAAATAGCCTATGATGTCATTACGGTGCACATGTGTGCAAAGGAAAACTGACACCCTGAAAGCTTTTGTGAGTTTCAGCACGTAGGTTGTTTGCCTCAGTAGCTGTTTTAGCTACAGGTCAACTTAACTTAATATCCATTGTTTGAAAGCATGAAATTCTGTTTTACATGTTGCTTTATTTTTTCACATCTTCTAGGCAAAAGGATTTTATTCCTACAGGGCCGAACCTGCAACTATCAAGAACCTAAAGCGAGGGCTGGCCAGCTTACTGCAAGTGCAGCTAAATACTGGGAAGGTTATAGAGGTGAACATCATGATAGTTCTCATCACAATTATTTCGTTTTTTGTTTTTTGTGTGTCAATATTGTAAATATTCTTGACTTATGTCTTTAAACAGAATGATGTGTCTGGAAGGTGCACAGTCGAGTATAAAGCAGTAAAAGGTCAAGTGACCAGGACCAAGCGTCTGGAGACATGTAAGACTGAAGAGACTGGATTCACTACACACAGTCAGGTTAGTTAGCACACAGGGTGACTCACTTTACCGAAATATTACTGAATCTTTATTACACTACATCTCAACATGTCCCTCCTCAGGTACTGGGTGTGAGCAAGAAGTCCAGTTCTGTTACAGTGTTCACACTTGAGGATGGTTTCATCCGCTCAGCTGTGTCTGAAGAAACGCACTCATTGGCTGTTAATGCTCGCAGATCTGCTGCAGCTAAAGTTGTCTCCAGGTAAAAGGCTTAACAGAGAATTAATTTTCCGTGTCTGATAAGTGCACACTTTAATTGTATTTTCGCAATTTCTAGGCAAACTCTCACGTTGGTAGGCACAGAGGCTGGACCCCTGGAGGCTGCTGGGAAAGATGTTGCTGGTGTTGTCAAGTCAATTGATGCCAAACTGGCAGCTGTTGGTATCGTGGCTGAGACGGTCCAATCCCAGTGCAAAGGCTGTCCATCAGTGAGTAGCTGTTAACTTTCATGCACCAAATCTTCACTTTCATACTGATGCACAAACACAGCTTTGTCTTGCTATCACATTATAGTCATTGTACATACATTGTGGCAGTTCTCTGTCTGTGGCCACTTTCTTGTGGCAAAGCATTTAAAAGATGGTCTCAGAGACAGATTTTAGATCCTTCCTCCAATACTTTGCCTTTGAAAGGATTTGTGATTTTTATTTTTTTAGTTTTGACAATGGAGAAACAAGAACAAAGGCTCATTCAGGTTTTAAACAAGTAGACACTCTACTTGCCAGATTGTCTGAACTATTGTCTAAACTAAATAGTTTTACACAAAAATGAAAGTGAGCACACCTGAAGTGTTGAGAATAATCCCTCTGCACGTGAAATATGTGCATGTTAGATCAAAGGTGAACAAGGAACTGCAATATTTCTTTGTTCATATTATTATTATCCATATGTTATTATAAATAAATGACACTGAAGTATTAGGTTACACACAGTATATCAAGATATTTATTATGGGAAAGCTACAGGACGCTATCATGTCGTTCTTGCCAGCACCAAGAAATTATCTCTTAACAGCTACTATTTTTGAATTTGTACAAGTCATTATAACTTGCAGGTTAGCAAAAAGACGTGTACCAGCGTCTAACATTTCAGTGTCTTTAAACCTTCATCAGAGTATAAAGAAGGTCCAGGATGAGTTGTCCACATTTGTATAAACTGATTCCTAAATAACTCTGCATAAGTAAACAGATACTGTATATTTTTGTACTGTAATTGACTGGAGACGATCTGTCTTCTAATCCCTTCTCCCCTGTGTTTTCTCTCTTAGCTTTTTGACCATTGGCAGACTCAACAGAAGCAGCTGGAGCCAGAGAGCCTGTCCAAAGCCATGGCTCCCCGTAGCTTCCTGGCCCTCGTCCAGAGCATTAGGAAGGCATCCAAGGACGAGATCCTCAAAGTGCTGAAGAGTGCCAGCAAGACATCTCTGTAAACAGGCCCCCCCCCTCTTTTTCTACATCTTATTTTACTTCCTAATTCATCTAATATTGAAAATATCAGAAACCCAGAGGATCAACTCACTGTCCTTCTGCTATCAGACCTCAGGTGGTGGATGCTGTGACCTCCTCCCAGACCACTGCATCTCTGGATGCCATACTTGAGTTTCTTAACTTCACTGATGCCAAAGGTTTGATTCTGCAAGAGAGGTTCCTTTATGCAAGTGGCTTTGCTTCACATCCCAATGAGAGAATGCTCGAGGCTCTGCTGGTGAGAGCCGTGTGCATGTTAATGACAGAACTGAAAATTATAACACCTCATCTAGTATCTATAAATGCACTTTATAAATAAAAATATATAAAAATAAAAATGAGCAATGCATATATATATATATATATAATATGTTGCTTTTTTTCCACTAGTGTGCTGCCTCTTCACACATTTGTTTATATGTTAGGTTAGGAACTTAAACTGCAGAACATAAACTTCAGCTTCATCACAAAGTTAAAAAAAACAACACAATACGTGGTCACAGAGAATACAGCACACAGCACACAAAATGACAAAAACATGAGATTTTAACTTAAGAATATAGAATATGATGGGTGATGAATATGAGGCCTGTTCCCGTTTCAGGATATTTCTAAGGGAAAGATTGGCAGCACTGACATCAGAGAGTCTGTGGTGATCATTATGGGAGCCTTGGTCAACAAACTGTGTCAGAAAGGAGGGTGCAACTTACCGGTAAGCATCCAAGAAGATAACAAAAGACAAGACACTCTAAATCAAAATGTAGTACTTACTATAAGCTGTGTGTACATAGACCAGAAACTAAAATGTCTTGTGTGGAATAAACTGGAAATGAACTGTAACCAAACTTGAATGAACATCGGCTGCCTAATGCTGATCTCCTGTATGTTTACCTCTCAGACAGTGGTGCAGGTGAAGAAAATTATTTTAGACGGTCCTGACAGCACACAGGTTGAATCTGAGGTTCAGATGTACCTTTTGGCTCTGAAAAACTCACTGCTTCCCGAGGCCATTCCTGTCTTTATCAAATATGCAGAGTCTGAGGTCGGCGTTTATAACACCATCGCCCTCAGTGCCCTGCAGAAATATGACGTTAGTCTCATCACGGACGAGGTACATAGCGGTTTTCACATTTTCTTATAACATCATGTTCACAATATATAGATTTAATTTGCATGCAACAGTAACTGAAATTCCCCTGTTACCTCAGGTAAAACAGACAGTGAACAGGGTTTACCACCAGAATCAACGGATCTATGAGAAAAATGTGAGAGCTGCTGCTGCTGACGTCATCCTCAGTAGTAACCCCTCATACATCGAGGTCAAGAATCTACTGCTGTCTATCGGTAACCTGCCCCATGAAATGAACAAATACATGCTGTCTAAAATCCAGGACATCCTCCGCTTCCAGTTGCCTGCCAGGTGTGTTATCAGGCATTCCAAAAATAAAACTTACTTTTTTTTACTGAAAAAAAGGATTTACGCTGATACTTACTATACTTACACACTGTACAAACAACCATACAAACTGTTTTCTTCATTTTTCAGCAAAGTCGTACGCCAAGCTATGAAGGACATGATTTCCCATAACTACGAACGCTTTGCAAAAATTGGGTCATCATCTTCATTCTCAGGATTCATGGCCCGTAAGTAATTCACCATCATCTCATTGCCTGCAAAGGGACACATTTAGGCTGGTGGAATAACTTGCCCCTGGCCTTGTCCCTGGCTGGTGGGATAACTTGCCCTGCTCCATTCGACTAGCCGAGACTTGTAAGTCGCTTTGGATAAAAGCGTCTGCCAAGTAAAGTAAAGTAAAGGCTCAATGTGGAGTCTAACTCCTGCATAATCTAAGCAATATGATTGCTTACGTTACAGCTACTGTATATTCATGCCTATTGAGCACTTTGATGACTACCTTAAGCATCTGAATATGTAAGTAACAAAAAAAAACTCTACTCTCTACAGAATCTGCTGACGTGACCTCCACATACAGTTTGGATATCTTGTATTCAGGCTCTGGAATCATGAGAAGAAGCGTAATGAATATTTATGGTGCTAGTAATGGAGCAGTGCTGCATGGACTACAGGTAAAGAAAATTAAAAAAAACAAGGACTTAGAACTACATATATGAAATTCTCAAGTATCGCAGGTCAAATTGGAGAACACATAAAATTATTTGGATATTCCTTGTGTCTTCTAGGTTGCTATTGAGGCTCAGGGTCTGGAGTCCCTAATTGCTGCCACACCTGATGAGGGGGAGGGAGACCTGGAGTCGTTTGCTGGGATGTCGGCTCTGCTGTTCGATGTACAGCTGAGGCCCGTCACCTTCTTCAAGGGTTACAGTGACCTCATGTCCAAAATGTTCTCAATGTCCGGGGATCCCATTAATGTAGTGAAGGGTCTCATCCTGCTGACTGATCATTCTGAGGTAAGACATTTCTGCAGTGTAGCACATTAAAAGCTCACTCACATGGTTGCGACTTCATCTTAAATTTACATTTGGTATAATTAATTTTTTTCATAGGATTTGATGACAATAAGAAAATAAAGACATTAAGTCACTTAACGTTATTCTTATGAATCTTTATTTTCACTGTCAAAAAATCGAGTGAGACATGACCAAGTCTTCCACTGTGTGTTTTCTTCTCATCTTTGGTCTGCAGGTCGTCCAGCTGCAGTCTGGTTTGAGGGCAAGTGCAGAGTTTCAAGGAGGGTTAGCTATTGACATTTCTGGAGGCATGGAGATAAGTCTGTGGTACAGAGAGTCCAAAACAAGCATCAACAACAGGTACAGTTCACACAGTAAAATAAAGCTGATGTTTCATGTGTTTATGTCTTGTAGCTGGGGCAGCAGCAAACCTTTAACCTCATGTAATGTGCTACATATTTGGGTCACAGCCTGTACAACCGTGTAATGATAAACTATCTCCCTTTGTGAAGTAATGAATGTACAATGTTGTGACATACAAGTCATAGAAAATAACCTTTGTGAGTGAAAGGAAAGTTGTTTTAGGTGCTTAAGCCATGCCACCACACTACTAATAGATTTCTGTTGATGTTGGATTCGTGTGAAGCTATAAGTGTTGTCTGTTTCATTTGTTCCGCTGGCACGTTGGACATACTCCTATAATGTGTCTCACGCCTGTCACATTTCTAGGTTTGTGTAGATATGACATCAGCTCTGTCTGGTTCTCTGTTTTAAAACATTATAGTCAATGCAGCAGTAGCTGCTGAAAATGGATCACGTCAACATGCTGTGGTCGGTTAGCTCACGGCATCTAGTGATGAAACAGGTTTAACCTGCTATGCAGATTTTTAACTAATCTATTTTTATCCATAACAGTATCAAAAGCTACGAAGATTTGACACAGAAGTTTTTATTCACTGATTCTTAATGCATTTGATGATGCTTTTGAGAAATTGGAAGTTGTTTTAAGTTCTTGGAACTTGGTAAATGTTTGTACTGTTTTGTACATTGGGTATCATGTCTTATAATTATACTTACATTAGTGACACATTTAATGTACAGCTCTGTATGTATGATAATTTCCACTATGAATGGTTTACAAAACATGGAACAGCAAAGATCATTTTAATGAGGCTCTAGGTTAAGGTGAAAGAACACGTCATGCTTTGTTGGAACAACATCACAAGAAAAAAAAAAGTATATTAAGACAGAAGAAAGAGCTTCTGCACACCTGTTACTAGTATTTTCTCATACTTTTCAACCACTGTTAAGGTTAACATGTTTTTTTTGCACTTTATGATAATTTGAATTGGGCGTGCAGGAAAGTGGCAGAAGCAGGTGAATTGATCAGCATAGCTGTACCTCTTCCACTCTGATAATAGACTGGCAGGCTATCTATAGAAGCAGAGCAAACCACACTGGCATCTTTGCCAAGCCATATATCCACGGGCAAAGTTACACTGGATGGATTTTCAACTGGTTGGCACAGACTTTGACTTGAAACATAGAGAAATGTTGTTGCATGGTAGTTAAACTCCACTTGTTAGCATTAGCATCAGCTTCACTCTCGTGTCAGTGATACAAAATCATGAATGCAAACAAAGTCTTGCAGTATATGTCTCAGATGTTAAGGCTAAAGAAAATTTGCCATTGCTGATTGTCTGGAAGGCATCTGTTACAAGCCTACACAGTGCAGGTAACTATTGCAACATCTGTATACATGTTTCTATGCTACTAGTTAAGTGGTGCTTTGCTACATTTAATGAAACAGGGTTTTAAAGCAGCCTTCATTTTAGGCAACAATACTGCACTCTGAAATGTCCAAAAAGAAAATACTCTGGACAATATAGATTCAGTTTTCACTTCTTCACCCTCATAATGACCTTACAAAATACATCAAATATTAATCGAAACATCTGAAACATTTTTCCCAAACCCATGTTTTTAAGAAATGGAACGTGAAGTCACACACACTGGCATGTGTATGTGGCTTTTTTGAACATGTAAAATATTATTATTTTTATATGAACTTTAATCGCTGCAATATTTCACATGAAACCACGAGATTTACTTTTTTCATTCTTCATTCATTATTCTTTGTCTGTGGACCACATTTTGATTAGGTTTTCACTTGTTGTTTCAGGGGAGCTTTAGTGGTCACTGGTAACATCACTGTGGACATGGACTTCATGAGAGCAGGTGTGGAAGTCAGCTTTGAAACAGAGGCATCGCTGGACTTCATCACAACTGTCCAGTTCTCCGAATATCCCTTCCTAGTGTGCATACAGATGGACAAAACTACCTTCCCCATCAGGTAACTGTAATACCTCCACATTAATGACAAAATTCATTACTCTTTGGTGTTCAGTAATTGAACCAGCTCATAAAAAACTTCTATTCTTAATGTTCTGTTTTCAGTGAATATGTGACCAAGTATGAGAGCCTGGCATCAGGAAAGAGTGTTGTGTTCCGTAGGAGCAGGAAGCAGATCATCCCCGGCTCTGAATTCCCTCTTCACCAGGAGAACTCAAACATGTGCAAGAGGGTTTTTGACTCCAGTTGGTAGAGCTACCAGGATTCTCCAGGATTGAGCCTTCATTCTTAAGGGCAGGGTATTTTAACTCAGGAGGGTTCATTGCATTCAGGGACAGCTATAACACCTCAGCCTCAAGCAGTGAAAGAGAGAAGAGAAAAAAGTGGTGCATGTTTTTTTTTTAACAACTTATGCAATGTTTACATTCCTGTGAGTATTTAAGTCAATTTAATTTGGCATTTTGTTTGAAAACAGGAATTCTTGCATTGTCTTTTTATGGATTTTGTTGAAAATGTATTTATGATGGGCACATACAGGATGCCGGTTTTATGTGATGAATAATACTAAGCATGAAAGCTGTGATCCCCCCCCCAAAAAACAGTAAACACATACATGTAAATATCACACTGGAGACAATGAATAAAATTTCCCATGAATAGAAACGCTCCTTCCTGTCAGCATTCCCTTGTTTTTTTGGTTTTTTTAATTAAATGCGTTTACTGTGGAGGAGCAGTGTATTGTTTTATGTAACTGTATGACTGCTCACACACTTGAAATAACTTATGGACCAGAGTGATGACATTCATCAATTCAATATTTTTTACAATTATGTTGGTGATTTCTTTTAATTGCTCCTATAAACTGCATACATTGTCTTTACACTGTACTTGCAATTGGAGATGAAAACTTAAAAGTGAATCTATTTGAATATATTTTTTGTATGTCACTGTAATTTCTGTGTATCTGAAAATGTGTGTGTGGGTATTGTAAAGTAATTTACGCTACTCTGAACTTGTGTTTCCATATTTAGGGATCAATTTGTTAGATTTGTAATTGGTTAACAATAAACACTGCAAACTACACTGGTAACATCATGCTTGTTCATGTCTTATGGATTTAGATTCAGTAAAACTCTCGTGCAATCTGTACAACAGGGCTGTATTAACCCTGGAGGGAAATTAATTAAGGGAGCTTTGCTCATCTTGACTCTAACGGGGCACCTTGTCAATTTTACATGTCAAAGAAAGGTTATTTTTTTCACAAGTGGTGCTACTAAGTTTATGAAAACGGTTCTTTGTCCCTCATAAGTACAGCACACATGACTTATTTTCAGTATTAGGTCTAGAGTCTCAGTAATCCTTGTTGGAATAGTACCCCAGGTTTATGATATTTCATCTAGTTTTGATTAAACTCACAGCATTACGCATGATGTAAATGAGCAAAATAGCACAAACAAGACATAAAAAGTCATTGAAGACACCAAAAAAATAGAGGTTTTATCAATGGTGGGGGTGTTACTGCAAATTAGCAAATGTTAGCATGCTAGCAGGCTAGAATATGACAAATATCATACTCTCTAAATGCCAGCATGTTATCACAGTCATTGTGTGACATTATTGTACACTATAAACACTGATGTGTCTAAGTACAGCCTCTTAGACACTTGAGGGGCGTCTGGTGACCCAGTATGAAACGTTTGTCTGTCAGATCATTTCAAAATGAGAAACTCCTAAATTTGAACCTGTAATTTTGTTAAACGTCTCTGTTAAAGTAAACCCCTACAGTGCTCATTTGTAGTATTTGTTCATAGTTTGTGTTATGAGAACCTTAGCAGCCTACAGTAAATGCAACACACACTCGTTGATCCAGGTGAGCCAATAAATCTCAACTCTTCTTGTGTTGCAGCTGTGACATCAGACCTCCTGTTGGCATCCAAACACAACAACTGGTCCTTAATGTAGATTCTTCAGAACCCACCGAGAGCAGCTGGGGGCAAACCAGTGTCTGCCAGTCTCGCTGCATCCACGGCAACCAAGTAAACACTGCAGCAAACTGTCAGGTTAAACTTAAGCCTCGACCCGGGTGATGTTTCAGTGTCACCAGAAAGCTAGCCTTGCACGCTGGCAGATGCCAAATATGTACTTCTGTTGGCATAAATCTGTTTGATTGCCTTTGACCCATGCCATTTATTTATTTTTTTATCTTTTTAGCGGTGAAACTTTATTAACTATCTATCAAACAAGCAAGCCACAACATTAATTCGATCAGGGAGGTAAAAGCAAATAAGATGCAAATATGGTCAAAGCAGATGGCAACACAATAAAAATATGTACTATATGTTCCAAAACAAGCCATTAAATGTCCATAATTATGGTAGGCAAATATGTTGAAAAAGAATATCAACCAGTGCGTGAGTAGTGGGGGATGAAAGATCATGAATATTGGTCATACACTGAAACCTTTGCAGGAAAACACAGTAACAGTAATTTATTAATTATCTAAAGAACATTTATAAGCTGGTAATATGGATAACTTCTGGGTATCCATTTTGTGAAAAATACCGTTGTCTCTTCAGTTTGACCAACCAAACATATGTTTTTACTGGTTTTTACATTTTTCCTGCACCAGACGCTCCATGCATAAACATTGATATGACATTCTTCTACATTTTCATAACATCCTTGTGTCTTGATGATAACTCTAACAAGAATAAAGTGGTTTATTTGTGTATATACTGTTCATATTTATTTATACTTTCTAATTTCTCTAATGCAAGGTGCAGTTGTTTTAAGGAATCAAATTACAGCAAGCAGCAAAAGTGCATTATTGGAATCCAAAGTGATTCAAATTAATGGACATAAAAGATTAAAAAGATTTCAAAAGATTCAGTAGCTTGCATTTTGAATTTATTGCAAACATGTAGGCTTGTCAGTCTACATTACACTCATTCATCATAATCATTACTTTCAAGCTTGTAAGCACAATCACAGCACTTACTTCTCCTTTCAAGGTATGTCTCTGCTGTCATCCTGACCTCTGTCTTTTTCTTGGGCAGCCATGCAAGATGAGGCATAAACATATACAGTGCCACTTTATGACTGTATAGCCATTAAACAATTTCATTAAAATATGTGCCCTTTCACTTTGAGCATTCACATACTCTATACACTTATCTCAAACCATCTCACATTCAGTTAGCCCTTTTTCTTTATACAAAAGCAAGCTTTGATAGTCAGTTTTCCATATTTAACGTCAAAGTCAGCAGGTTTGTTTCAGCACATCTGGAAGGACGTTTTAAAACAAATTACAGTATATCAATGTTACAGTGCATCTTGTGGTGAAATTCACCAGAAACAATTATAAATGTTTCCCTTCATATTATGAACTTCACATAGAGCTCCTGCTGTCACCAAGGTTTACAGCCATTCATCACTGTCAGTGTTGGTGACAAAATCCAAGTGCATTAGCTACATTATAATTCACAGATAAACGTCATACAAGTAACTACCAATATGGTGATGATAATAATAATTGAGTCATGTTTATAACAGCATTAGTTAGAAATTAGTTAATTAGATCATCCGTTTTTTTTTATTTTATAGATTAAAATATCTTTCTCCTTTATGTTATTCTTCACATAGTTTCAAAATGATATGTAAATGTGAAAAGAATTAACAATCAAATAAATAAAATATGTTTTCTTTTAATCTTCCACCTTTGGACAATGGCTGTTGAAGAACAAACTATGATTGGAGGTAGAGGACCACATCACTCAGTTTGGACTTGTTAATGCTAATAAAAGTCGCTTTGATATGTTTCTTTGGATAATGTGGACTTTTTTTTTTTTTTTGCATGACTTTTCTATATAACAGATCTTATTGTTTCTATATGAATAACCATTTTATTTGCACTGCAAATTAATTTAGTCATAATTAAAATACTATTAAGAATGACACTAATTAAATGTACAAATTTAAGTTACATGTCACCTCAAAATATATTAAATTTTGCAAAATGAAGTTGCTCTAAAGAGCAAACTATTTCAAATCTACTGCACAGTCAACAAGAAATCTTCCAAATCACTGCATGAATTCATACAATTTATAACAAAATCTCATAGGGCAAATCTTCTAAGTCTGTTGTCACAGAAAGCATAACATGTATTTTCATAGAATTAAGGTACATAGACTGACCAGCAGCTCCAAATACCCTTTAATATGCATTTAGCTTTGAAACATGCTAAAAAATAGCAATAGTTATTCCTACAGATGATGCAGGTGTAACTGAATAAAGCACAGTGACCTGCGATGCCCCACTGCATATTCAAAAGGAAACAGGACAGTAAAAAGAAAATAACCTCAGAATATCATTGTACAGAAAGCATAAATAAATAAAAATTTCATTCTAGTCTTGATGTATCTTTAATCACATTTAAGCCAAAGAGATCAAGGGGTTTAAAGAAGAGAAACAGACATTGCTGTGTACAGTTTGTATGTTCCTGTCTACAGTCAAGTAAAGTGACTCCTTGTTGTATGCTCACAGAATGCTGAAGACTGCCACACGTAACTCAACATGCACACACTCAGAGCCACGCACACTAACTCCCCTCTCATTACACAAAAGTGTAAAATAAAACAACACAAATAGAGGAAGTTATCCCCTAAATGCCTCCGCTGGCTCTAACTCATTAGGCTCAACACTAAGTACACTGTTAAACCAGAGTTCCAGCTCTTCCACATCTGAGCAACGCACTTTGTGTGTTTCTCTTTTTTCTCACCATAACAAAGGAGTTACACAAGTTTACACATACATCGCCTCATTCGTTTGCAGGTATTAACAGCATTTTGCAAGTGATGTAACAAAGAACACAAACACTTAAAGTAGAACATGTTGCCACAGGCTCCTTAAAAATATAGAAATGCTACATTGAATGTGGAAAAATAGTGTTGAGTAGTAGTATTGTACACATCAATGTCAGATATTTATAATTTGACTAATATTTACTCATCACTATAACTAACTGTATGACTTGCAAATGAAATGAAATGCAATAATACTGACTGTAAATTTGTGGAGTTTGTTAATTTATTACAGTTATGTGGTCCCTGTCCTCAGAAAACTCTGGAAAATACCCATTGTAAGGTAGGTTGTATTCACCATAATTAACGGCCTGTGAATTAAAGTAAGACTATGAAACTTTTAGTGAACAACGGCATTTGTCACATTGAATTCCCTAATATTTCTCAAGAGAGTTGTGAGTTACTTGCATTAAAGACGTCACCATAATCATCCTTTCTCAGAACCATAGATTTCTTATGACAACCAAAATTGAACTCTCTTTCTGGTGTGTAGCCCATTGCACATGTACTGTACATTACTCCTTGTTTGGAGTCTGTGGTGTCACATTAACTGTTTTACTGGAGACCGTCATCCATTTTCCACCACTGATCCAGTTCCATGATGACTCCAACCTTAACCCCAACCCAATAGTTGGACCACACCTTCCGGTTCCCTTTAAAAAAAAAGAGAAACATATTCCTGATCTGCCAATGCACATGCACTGTGTAAGACTTCCACATGAAATTGAGGAGAAAGTCCCATAATACACAACTTGCACAGAACTGCTGAGCTGGACACTGACAGAGACAGAGTAGACAGAGCTCAAAAGCTCAGGGGTAACTTTATCAACTTCACTAGTAGAAGTCACTGAGGTTATCAAAAAGCCCCAAAATGACAAGGCGCCAGGATTGGATGAGATTTGCCCTCGCACCACGACACAAAAAGATGACATTCTGGCTACAACTCTGAGCAGTCACTTTGAACATGGGCCACTCTGATGTCCCAAGCTTTCTCTGGAAATCTTACAGATGTCTCTTTAATAATCCTTAATAATAATAAAACCACTCATACAATTATTGTAGCACAAGAAGAAGTCACATAGTCTAACTTTAAACACATGGTAATACTAAACTCATAATAATACATTGTTGGCTTAGCTGATATTAAACAGGGATCAGCAAAACTGACTTGTAATAAAAGACCCACCAGCCTGTTTCCTTTTGAATAGACATTTTGCAGGGACCAAGTAGTAGATCAGAGTTCTGGACAACAGCTGTATGGAAAGTATTACAAAGCTGATTCATATAGCAACATGGCAGAGCATCAGCCAGAGGACGTGGCCGAATGCATTTACCCTACAAAGTGCTGCGATGCATATAGAATACAGTAATATCTGCGGCAAGGATAAACAACACAACAGAGTGGGGATACAAATTGCTGTTGTTGGATGTTGTCCTGGGGAGAAGATCACAGGGTGGAGTGACACAGGTGAAAACTGCATTTATGGTGAATGAAGGCAGATTCCTCATGGAAGATGTCTAGAAGTGATAAAGAAGACATGAGTGTTCAAGTAAGATGGATGCAAACATGTAAACGAAGTGAGTTTTTACAGCAGAAAACAGTTTTGTTATTGCCGTTTTTTTGCTTTAAGCTGTTTACATAAGTCATTATAATGCAGTGAGTTTTCAGTCTGCAGTTCCTGGTTCTGAAGCTCACTAGACTCTGCCAGATCACTGCCGGGGCCATCCGACACATGATTTGTTTACGTAGGTGTGCTGGAGTTCACCAGAGCTCTCCACGTCCTTTTCCACATTTAGGAAAAAGCAGAGGGGGGAGGGGACTATAAAAAGTTGACCCTATCTCAGACCCGCAGACTCGCTTCCAAGCTGGAGCAGCAGCAGCATCTGATCTCTCCAAGCAGCTGTCCTCTCCCTGCATCAGCACAACAAATACTTTACATTGCCTGACCTTTTCCTCCTGCATCTCTATCCTAGCCATGCCCCCATATCCCTCCGCCCCAAACCCCACCTACACCAGCAGCTACGCACACACCATGTGCTCGCCTTACCACCACGACTCAACCCCATGCTAGGCCCCAGCCTGCCACGCACCCAGCTGACATGTATCCCTCACAGTCATGCAGTTGTATTATGGCACTGACATTTTAGCTGAGAATGGCCTGGGACTAGTTGTAAATGTGAATCTAATAGTGTATGAGAAACCAACAATGAATTTTAGGTTTTCTGAAGCTGTGGATGCTGTGTGTTAAAATCTGTTTCAGAACAGGCTAATCTTAAATGTTTACACTTAAGTATTGGTGTTGAACATGGTGCGCTCGTTTTCACTGCGATACCTAAATGGAACAGAGGCCTCATTGTTATTATTAGTTACAACTGTATTTTTCCTGCTATGAAACATCTCTGATAAATTTAACTCAGAAGTGTAAATCACCACAAATCAAAATGACGGACTACTGGAACTATGTTGACTGTCCAGAGAGTGAAGAATTGAAGTTTATATTTAAGAATATAAATTATTTAATTAATTTGTGAACATGTCATTGTAAACTTAAAATAACATTCAGTTGTTCTGGTAGCAGCAATGAAGGGTTAATAAATGATAAGTAAAAGAAGAATGAAACAAATTTCGGTTCCAAAATATGCTAACATACAGCAAGAGTTGAGTTTCCACTTTTCTTTTGTACCTTGTAGATGTGCATCTTTAAAAAGTCTCATTTTTAATTTTTACATTTTCTTTTCTCCATTAAAGGGTTTCTTTTCTTATTGAGGCTCTAAGGACGGAGGATGGCCTTATTGTACAAACCCACTGAGGCAAATTAGTGAGTTAGGCATTGTGCTGTACACGTACATTTTTTTATTTAATTTGATTTGGTAAAAAAAAAAATTGCATGTTATACATAAGTTTTAAGATCAAGTACTCCTGATACTCACAAATACAGCTTACAAAGAAAGCAGAATAAACAAAATTACTACTACTACTACTATGCTACTAGTGTAAGTGGAAAATTTACCCTTTATACAGTGTATGTAGTGTTTTATTTCAGTAGCTCCATGTAAGTGAACCCGTGAACAAGGCAGCATCTATACTGCTGAAAAGAGCCAGTTACAAAAAACTGCTGCGGTTATTTGTCAAAAACAAAAAAAATATTTGGCTGAGATAGAATGTATTGTATGTATTATCCATGTTTTAATATTTTTAGTACTTGAGGACTGAGGATTTTGTGTCAGTATATAAGAAAAATGGTATAGAAAAAGGACTGTTTCAACTAATTCAGATGGGAGAAATTTTTAGAAATGTCACAAACAAGGAATTAGCACATTAGCTAATTGTAATGCTATCTGAGTAATTAAAGCATTTATAACACTGATTAAGAATGACTCGATGTAAGGTGTGACTGGCTGAAGAGTTTCCTGTGACACTTTCCAACCCTGAGAATAAACCATGTAAACAAACTTGTCTCACACTATAAAAATATCCCGACGATGTGTAATGCAGAGAAACGGGAACTCAAGCGACTTGCTGTGAGCCATGGCTGAAAATCCAACCTCCCAGCCGGAGCTCAGTGGAGTCAGGTTACCTGTCATGAAGCAACTGCATGTCTATTAACACTGACATACCACTGCTGCAGGAGCAAGACTTCTGATTTACCAACATTTTCAATGCAGAAATAAAAAACAAAAGTCATGTAAAAATTCAGGTCAAGTACTTTATGAAGATGCAGTACCTATTTGATCATCATGCTACTAGACTACAAGATCACAAGCTTCATCAAACTGTGTGAAGAAAGACTAAAATCCCACAGATACATAAATGGTTTATGTATATGAAAGTCACTTTTTTGAGATCTTACAGGGAACATAAACAATGACACTGCTGTATTCAAATGTCCAGGTAAACCATGAACATTAGTTCATGTAGTTTATTGTTAAGTTCTGTTATTTTTCTGTGAGGCCATATCAAAGTATCCTCTGTTAAACAACAGCATAGAACAGCATTGTGTTTTCATAGAATATCAAAGTTGCCTTAATACAGCCTTAATAAGAGTTTAGTTCAGTTGAATTTTTTTTAGATATGATTAATTCAGAAAAACGTAGAAATAGACCTGAAATCAGTAAATCGATTAGTCGTTTGATTGAAAAATAACTGACAACTATTTTGATGACCAATTCCAGGAAAAAAATAGTGAATCAATGCCAAACATTTCTGATTACAGGCTCTCAAAAGAGAGAATAGTTTACTTTTATTTTGTCATATTTCATTGGATATTAAATATTTTTGCACACTTGGACAAAGATGTCAAGTTTGGCTCAGCAACTTTGCGATCAGCATTTTTCTTTTACCATTTCTTGACATGAACCGAACAATTATTCAATTAAAAGAAATTATTCGCTTAATTAATTCATTAGAAGCTGTTACACAATGTCACTTAGTCAAGGCTATTTATATGCAAATGAAGCTATTTTTAACTTTTAGATAATTAAACTAAACTTACTTGTGCTTGAGCAATATTCAATGCTGCTCATATACTGTTTCCTTCCCTCACTGACATACTTCAGTAAACTGGATGGCAAACTTGCCTTACAATGGCTAATGCAACATATATCACTAGTGCACACAAATACAAAATCAGGTTTCAGTGAACACAGAAAGGTTGACAGTGCACTCATCTGCAACAAAAACACTAAATATTTAACATGTTGAAAAATCATAAACACAAAGATGAAGAGTAGTAGCAGGACAAAGGTGACAGGTCATATGGATGTGTGTCTATCTTTCACACAGCAACCTTACTCTAAATGTGGAATTTGTGCAAACTTACATGTATGTCAAGATATTTTCTTGGTCACCGATGCTCCACTACAAAACTCATTGTTGTTCCATCAAAGGAAGGAGGGGCGATGATTCTTGGACCTTGTTGCGACGTGATGCTGATAACCGGCTTCCTCTCAGAGCTCGCTGCACCTCCTCTAGTGGTCACATGTCCTAAAGTCACAGGTGGCTGCAGTGGCCCCTGTGGAGCTTCTCCTGTTGGACTGTAATATGCACTTTCTGCACCTGTTGTGTTAGTTTCCAGCCTAGGATTTCTGTTACTTTTTACTTTTTCTCCACCTCCATCCTCAGAATGACACAGAGACTGTGGCAACACCGCCTGAGCTGGGAGAGTGGGTGAGGGGATGAAGCTTGGGTAGATCATGTAGGTGGGGGCGTACGCTCCTGGGCTCAGTGCCAGGGGGGACAAGGAGAGAGGCACAGGGGTAACAGGTGCTACAGGCGAATGGGGCATGGGTACATCCACATACTGGCCTGTCTCAGGGTCAAATAATCTCTTAGTGGTGGCCTGTATGGGAGTGTCCACCAGGTAATAATGTCCTGTAGTGGGGTCCAAAAGCATCTTCCGCTGGGTCTGTGGGACTGTCTCTCCAGTAGAAGGTGTTGGTGACACAGTTGGGACAGAGGGAGAGAAGCACAACACCTGCTGCTGAGTTTGTGGCCCTGCTACAGGGTGATGGTAGATGCTTGCAACTGGGTACTCCATGATTAATGGAGAGCTTTTCTGCTCAGGTGTCTTGTTGTCACCTGTGTTGTGGGATTGACTGACATTTGAATTCCTCTCCTTCGAATCAGGCTCCTGATTCAGCAGTTTGATTTCATTTGTATACCCCAGTCCTGGTATGGTCAAATAGTCTGAGCAGCCCTGTGTGACAGCACGATGAGTGGGACTGTTTTTGACCTTTCCCTGCTCCACCTGGCTATGTTTCGGGGGCTCTATTTTTACCGACAGTGGAGCCACCAGTGTCTTAGAGCTTTTCATAGTTGATGATGTTTGCAGCACGGAGCTTTGTGAAATAGGGTTACTTACTGAACTAATGCTGACGGGCGCCTTGTTGCTGTCGCCAAAATGAAGGACACTTTTGTTACTAAATGTTTTACTTTGCTGTGATTGTGTTTTAATAGTCTCATTGTTATAAGCGACATGTATGATATTCTGAGGTCCTTTACTGTCCTGTGGTTTGCCTGTTTCTGTGGTATTTGTAAAAGGCTGAGGATTCCTGTCAGTGTTTGTCTCCAGCTCCTCTGCTCCCTGCTTCTCACTGGCTATAAGTGAAAGCACGTGGCTGTCTGCGATGGGCTGAAGAGCATGAGTTTTCCGCTTCCATTCATTTTTATCAAAGTCATAAAGCTGCTCCATTGTTTTGACTGCAGCTTTAAGTTTCTCTATCGCAGCCTGTTTTGGTAGTGTAGGCTCATTTCTCCTCTCAGCTGTCTCACCTGTGAACTTGTCTAAGTGCCTACGTTTCATGAGTTTGCTGTCAGTATTTTGTTGAATTTCTAAGTGGTCAGGATGTCGCTGTTTGGATACAGTGGGTGGCACCCTGCTATTTGTGCAATGTGATGATGTATTTTCACTGTGGGATGTTTCAGATGGGATGCCTGCCTCTGCTTGTTTCTGTGATGCCTCAGTTGTCTCTGATTTAACATTTGTTTTAACAGAGTGACATTTAATGACTATAGGAGATGGTAATAAATGTTTAACTGGTTCCTTTTTGGACTTTTCATCAAGTTTATCAACTACTGTGGGACATTTACTGTCACTATTATCCAGAGAAACAAAGCGATACGAACTTTTTACCAATTTGCGCACATCCCTGACATGATATATTGGTGTTTGAAACTTGCACTTTGTGTCTCTTATGTCTCTGACTGTGAAGTTTGGAACTTTATCGGTAGCTGTTAAAATATGGCATTTAGCATTATCTGCTGACCTGAACGTGTTAACACTGTTGTAACTTATTTTAGGGGTTAACAAGTTGGCAATATTCAATGTACAGCCTTTATTTTCATTCACATTTCTCAGGCATATTTTTATCTCAGGTGTTTTCCCCTTTTTCTCATTGTCTTCTTTGCCTACTATGTTTCCATTATTGCCTGTTCTAAACTCTTTCTCACACTTCTGTGGGCCTGCAGATGTGCCTGTCACAGGTGTGTTACTAGTTAAGTCTTCTGTAAAATCTTTCCTTTTTGAAAGAAGCTGACAGCTTGGAACAAAAAGAAGTTTTGTCAGAATGCTGCTGGTGTCTACTTCTTCCTTTGCTGTGGTCTGTGTGTCACTTACAGCTGTGGGCTCAGCGTCCTTTACAGGTTCTGGATCATCTTCTTTCAGTGCACTACTTTGACTGTGGCAGAGTGGTGCTTTTGGAGGTTCATGTTCTCCTTTTTCTGATCTATCTGGAGTTTTGTGTTTTTTCTGCTCCTCTGTAGGCTCACAGGAACTAGTTCTGCTTCCCTCCAGGTGTTGATCATCAGCAGAATTACCAATGAATCCAAAGCCTGATTCTGAGGTTTGTCTTTGCAAACCCCTTCCCACACTCTTTTCTTTCATCCCATCTTTATCTTTTAACTGTAAGCATGAAGAAAGTGGTGGGTACGTGTCACGAAGTTCACCCCTCTCCATTTTGCGCTCCTGTTCGAACTGCATCTTTTTGGAAATCACATTTTTTAACAGACTTGATGCAAAAATTGCCCTCTTGTGTGTGTCTCCCGTGCTGTCTGTGTGATGATATTGCACCTCGCATCCTGACCTGGACAACACAGTCCCAGTGACCTCATTGCATGAGTTCTTGGAGAATTTTGAAAGTCGCGTTCCTTCAGGTGCTTCCACATTACAGCGTAAGTTCAGCGTCACTCCACGCTGCTTTGATTGAAGGGGATCTTTCAATTCTATCTTTTTGCAAGAGGTTGACGCTTGTTTAGAATTTGTTCTCTTTCCCGCTTCATACGTTTTGGTTTGTGGAGCTTTTTTGCCTGTGATAGACTTGCCATGCCTCTTACTGGACACAGTCTTCATTTCCAGTGTTGCGCTCGAAGTCTTGTGCTCAATTACACTCCGCTCTCCTCCCCGCGACATGTTTCCATAATTCCAGTCCACATAGGCTGACCATTTATTCAGGCCATATTCCGAAACAGATGACTCACTAGATGTGCTAAGATTTATGGCATCGAAGTATGGACACGCCAAGCTCCGGAAAGATTTGGCGGTTAAATTACGCACCTCTTTATCGGCGTCATCCAGCTCACTGATGGAGCTGGACGCTCCGCTGGAGTACTCATTAATATCTTTCCGTCTCAGTTTGGTTGCAAGGTGCTGACGGCCCGGCGCAGGGATGAAATATTGGGCTCCATCGCACAAGGGGCCAGCTCTGGCGCCAGAGCTCACAAAAGAGAAGTGGCTCCTGTCTCCAAAATGTTCTGCGTAACCACTGGTGCTGTTGTCAATGATTTTGACGGGGTCGTTCACCGCTCTAGTAGAGGTCTGTATTGATAAATGAAATTTCCCTTCATTTGCGTCCCCACTTTCGTTTTTGCACACGCTTTCGTCTGAGCTGGCGCATTTGTCCGAGTCACAAAGATCACTCTCGTCCTGCTCGGTGGTGACAACTGGTCCACCAAGATTAGACTGCACTTTCGCCTGGCTCCTGCCCTCCAGTATCAAAGTCCCCTCCTGCGTTTCATCACTTTCAAAAGAGGCGTAATCCACAAACGAATAAACCAGGTTGTCGTCTTCAAAATCCCAACAGGTCCCTCGCCCCAGATCGTAATCTACATCGTGGTCGAGCTCAGTGAGCTGGATTTCGTGTGTCGTGATATAGTGAGACTCGTCCTCCACGGTGTCGGAGCCGCAGTGGTCCGACAGCACGGCGCTGACACTATCATCAGACTCTGTTATACTGTTCAGATACATATCTGTGTACTGGAGCTCATCACTCTCGCTGCACACATGTTCACTGCAGTCACTCGGGTCGAGCTCGTCCGGGCGCTGCTTCTCGTTCTCTGCGTATTGATCAGTGTTGGGAAGTTTGGTCAGTGTTTCCGATGGAGGCTCACCCGAAATGGGCCCGGGTACGGTGTCATCGGAAATGATTTTACTCTCCTTTTCGTGCTCCCCCTGCTTTGAACTGTCACATTTAATAACAGACAGCTGATTTCCATTACTAGTGAAACTCACTTTCACTGTTTTTGCGCCGTCTGGCTTCATGTCCAGATCCACATAATTTGACTCGTCGCTTTTTGTCTCGGTGGCGTGGATCTTACTCTTCGTATTGTCCTTATCCTTGTCTTCTGGGAGCAGCTTCCTGTGAAGTCCGGTGTCATCTCGGTAAGTGAGAGTTTCCTCCGCTGCTTCCATTTAGTCCGGTCTTACCGTCAGGTGGTCCTCGTTTACGATGTTATCCTGACACAGGACGGAAAACTCTGCAGACTGGAGCGAAGAGATGGCAGAGAGCGAGGAGGGTGAGTGAGAGAGAGAGGGGGGGGGGGTGACAGGGAGGGGTGTGTGTGAGAGTGAGAGAAAGAGAGGGGAGAGAGGTATGAGGAGAGTCCATTTGAATATCCCATAATGATTCCTCTCTGATGTGGACAAACTGTTTTTAAACTCCGTGTAAGTTTTACAGTCACTTTTACTTTTTACAGTCAGACCTTTTTTTGTTAAAGGAGCAGGTTGTTATCAAACTAGCCTCCAAAAAGTCCCACGATTCAGCACCTTTCCATTAAGAACAGCTCCTCTTCATTAAACCTTTATAAATATAATCTTTTCTCCAGGTACCTGTAATATTGGCATTAAAAGAGTTCATCAGTGTTCTGCCCAGTTGTTGAGACAGCTGTTTGCCCTTGATAAAAAGAAGGATTCACCACCAGCTGGTGCCAGTCAGCTAAATAAGTCCATACATTCATCTGCAGATGTAGTACAAGTGTTGTGTCTTTTCTGTCCAGCACTTAGTCTCCCTTCAAACCTCTTTGCCAATGCAGGGACTAAAATGAGTAAAATGAGTAAGTGTTTGATAAGGATGTTTGCCATCAGGGAACAATGCTGAATCAGACTGTCTTGCATAATAATGACACAGTTATTGGAGCTCTGTCTAACTGTTGAAGTGGACAAGTGTTGTTTCTGGACTGGACGGCCCCAGACTGGTGGTATGCAGCAGGGAGGGGTTGGGCCAACAGTTGCTGCATGTGGAGGGCACATTGACAGCAATATCAAGGACAGATGCCACCAGTATAAAGCATTTGTCACCCTCAAATCCCATCTTTACCCTCAGTAAGGAATAAACAACTCCACTTTTCAGGAGGACTATTGCACTTTTTATTACAGCACTAATTTTATTTGAAAGATGTACACTCTTGGACATTGCTGTTACTTTACTTATACAGTATACAGTATATTCCTGTAATCTACAAATGCAACACATTACTGTTAATTTTTCTTGGTGACATGGATTATAACAGTATTTCACAATACCATTGCTCAGGGGAGAGAGAAAACAGTACTTTACCTTTTTTTCTTGCATGCTGAGTTGAGCTTGTTTGCTAATATTAGCTTGCTTGTTAAAGAAAAAAACTATACCAAATTATTCACAATTCACAGCAATTGATGTCAAAAGAACTCACATTACCTGCACCGCCTCATCTGTTACTTTTTGGTATGTATATATTTTCTTATTTTACTTTTATCCTTTTCTGTTTTTGTTATAGGACAGGGGAAAACTTCAGATAAACCACAGGAACTAAGATAATTTCACAATACACAATATACACATAATAAAACTTTAAACTTCAGT
The DNA here is from genome assembly GCA_032362345.1 of Sandelia bainsii. Taxonomy (NCBI): domain Eukaryota; kingdom Metazoa; phylum Chordata; class Actinopteri; order Anabantiformes; family Anabantidae; genus Sandelia; species Sandelia bainsii. Next base: position 11,081,597 of record JAUMHL010000001.1, on the reverse strand, counting down.
CTTTCAGTTCAGAGTCATTTGATCATCGTCATGAATCTATAGAGCAGACATGAGGCAGCTGATCACCACAACTGAGTTCAAGATTTTACCAAGACTTTACCAATTTATAGTGTGCACAGCCTGGTAGCCATAGTCTGGTTCTGTGCGCTGAGGGTTTTGAGGACCCAGTGTTCAGAAATGGTTCATATCATTATTGTGTATAAAATTTTCTTTCTAAAAACAGACTTGTTTTTCCAGATAGTTCATGCACCAAGGCTGCCTGTTACTACTTTGCGTTACTAAAAAACACTTTTACAAAAGTTTCTTAAAGGATTAATAAAGAGAAGCATGGTTTGAAAAGACATCTGAATGCTTAATTATTTGTTTTAAAAACTAAAGTCACAATTTTGTGACCTTTATGACATGTTTATTCAGTGCTGTAATATGTGGTTTAACAGAAAGAAAAATTGGTCATTTATCACATAAAAACTTTGAGAAGTATCTAATCTAAAATCTAAATCTAAAATCTAACAAATTCAATACAGACTTTTTGCTGGCAGTCAAGCTCATACAGTACCATGTTGTGTAGGTTCCAAACTGTAAATTTTAGCTGCAGCAAGTTACTGTTACTTTTACAGTCAATTCTTTACTGTTTTTAACAGCAAAAAGTTTAGAAATGTAGTTAATGGAATAGTGCTTTACATTTAAAATATGATAAACTTATAAGCTGTTAGAGCCCCTTCTCACTTTTCATGTCTGTGTTTTTTTGGTTCTACCAAAAAGACATATCCCCTCTAAACTTTTTAAATGGGTTTATATAAATAAGGGGGGAAATGTATCCAGTATTTACCTCACAACCTATCAGATTTATCTTGTGACCATTTGGAGTAGCCTGATCCCTCAGTCATTAACCACTGGACTAAAATATGCAACTGTATATGGTATAAAGTAATTAAAGGTGGCTCTGCCAACAGTAAAAGTGCTCATGTAGTAAATACTTACTACAGTAAGTACTCAAGTAGTGTATTTGGGTAAAATTTTTGAGGTATTTGATATTTCATGTTTCTGCAGAACAAATAATTTTATACTCGTTTTATACTGTATTTTTCCTCGAGGATGACTTTAATGAAGGATGTTTACCTGCAACTGAGTATTTCTGAATTAGTGTATTACTAAGTAGAAGAGCTCAGTAGTTCTTCTGTCACTGTTTTATTATAGATATTTACCCAATAGATGTTATGCTATCCTTATATTGCCTAAAGACAACAAGATTTAATTTTACACCAATACATTTTAGCTGTAGTTGCCTTTAGATCACATTACGTTACTTTACTTTACTTTTTTTTTTACTAGTAATCCTCTTAGTCTATCGAATAGGTAATCATATTCATTAAATTAAACTTACTTTCATCATAAAATTACTGATACTGATATTACTGACATAAAAATACTTCTCTAGTCTGTGCTGTTGAGCAAATCTCTTGGAAAACACTGTACATGTGGTATTCATTTCCTCAAACTCAGAGCTACTAAAGTTTTAATTTCTTCTTTCTGTGCCAAATCATAAACACAGGTTGAACTGACTGAAGCTGATAAATTTAGGTAGCTATTTAAAATGGGGACACCGCTCACGCAAGCATCTTGAGATCAGTTTCTTACAGTGGCTACATTAAAACAGCAGGTGTTAAATCATGAGCACCATTAATCAGCGCAGTCAACAGTTCATGTGAAGAGCTTTTAAACCGTCATTGTCACACTCACACATCAGATGTCGATACACAAGAGTCGCTGCTTGAACCACAGTGTGTACCTGCCCTAAAAAGTGTGAGTTTGAAGGATACGTTGAACAGTAACACAGCAAATCTTCCAGCATTAACAAGTGTTAAAAGAGTTTTAGAGCTGGTTGTCAGTTGTTTGTCCGTTCACAGAGCAAATGTGAGTCTGAATGGGCTGCTCCAAAGTGTTTGACAAACTCTCTGCTTACAGAGGACTGAAACGTACAACTGGGGTAGTTGTGGACTTTTCACAAGTGGTGGAAAGTAATTAAGTTCTGTACTTAAGTTTAATTTTGGGATACTTGTACTTTCTACTTGAGTATTTCCATTGTACTTTTTAAAAACTTAATTACATTTATTTGACAGATTTAGTTACTTTACAGATTTACAAACTGATGACGTATTACATCATTTTCACCTGTGGGAAAAGGCAATAATATAATATACATGCATAAGAGGTGCACGTAACCTACTTTCAGTATAAGAGCTAGTACTCAGTGCTAATACTTAAGGTAAATTTGAATGCATGACGTTTACTTGTAACAAAGTATTTTTAAACTGTGGTATTGCGACTTTTACTTAGTTTTTTTCTTCCAGCAGTTATTTATAAAAAAGGTAAAAAATTAAACCACTCTGCAGACTACTACCAACAGCTGGTTAAATGACACACATCTATTCAGCAGCAAATGCACATTAGTAAGAAGTTGCTATTGCAGTGCTTTCTAAAAAAATACATTTTGTAATTCCATGTAATCAATATTTATTATTTTGATATTCATAATACTATACTATATTCATAATAATTCATCATCATTGAAATATAAAGGTGATTAATCTGTTAATAATTTGTTTGTAATCAATTTATTAATTGTTATAATTCAACACATCTGAGGCTATAATTATTCCAGACACTAAATATTCTGTGGTGTGATGTAATAGTTCATTTAAAATACTTTATCACACTAATATTTAATATTTTATTATGTCATTATTCATTAACTAAATAGCATAATGAAAAAACACTTGATTGACTAAAAATATCTTTACCATTAAATAACAAAACAAAGCAAATATTTCTGAAATTTGATTTGAGTAAGTGGTTGAAGGTTTTATAATATGCAGGTCACAAAGATGCATAGTTTGAAATTAACCTCTTAAGACTTGAAAAGTCACTTACATGGCAGAAATCCAGACATTAATGGTGGAAGAAGAATTGACATGCTTTGTTTTAGAGTGGCAATAACCAAATAAAAATAAATAAATAATGATTAATAATGATTATAATTCAAAATGATACTTTTTCACCTACATGTTGACACACTTTTGCTGGATGATAATAATAATGGAAAACGTCAGCTGAAATATGAGAATTTGACAGAGTAGAACACACTAGTAATATTTAACCCAGATCAGTACATCATTCACTATATTGCCAACAGCATTAGGACACTCCTCCAAATCAATGAATCCAGTGCACAAAGGTCTATAAGGACATGGATGAGTGAGTTTGGTGTGGAGGAACTTGACTGGCCTGCATAGAGCCCTGACCTCACCTTGATAGAACACCTTTGGGATGAATTAGAGCAGAGACTGTGAGCCAGGCCTTCTCATCCAACATCAGTGCCTGACCTCACAAATGCTCTCCTGGACGAATGGTCAAATATTCCCATAAACACACTTCTAAACCTTGTGGACAGCCTTCCCAGAAGAGTTGTAGCCATTAAAGTTCATATGTGTGTAAAGGCAAGCGTCCCAATACTTTTGGCAATATAGTGTAGGTATCATTCCACAATGATATTTCAATTTAGTCTTTTGTGTAGTTGTACCACAAATTAATTAGCAGTGAGTTTCTGATATAAAACCTCTGAGTCTTCTGCAGCTTCTGAGCGGGAACTGGAGAAGTTGGTTGGAGTTTGACAGTACACCTGCTGTGAAGCAGGCACAACACTCCTTCAGGTTTCCACCACCCCCTCAAACCCCCCACTGATTTTTACATTTGAAAATGTCATATGTGAGCTTGTTTACAGGATGTAAGACTTTACACAAACTACCAATAATGACAGTGTTGTTTTTGATTTATGTTACATTTACTGACCTCCTGACCAAAGGTTCAGTGGATTTTCCAGTTTACAAATATTACATTGTGAAGGTAAAACACATTTATGTCAAGATCAACCATATAGGCTATAGTAAAAAAATATTTTATTATACAGGATTGTCACTTCAGTATTTTTAAACAGCTCAAAATCAAACATTCAAACTTTTCTTTAAACCATTTAATCTCTACTCATAGACACTTAACTGTGTTTATTCCAGCTTTCAAAAATACAGATGGTTATGTTTGAGCTGTCAGGTGTGAGCTTGCATCAGAGAGTTTAGAACTGACTGGTGCTACTTTCTAGTAAAACAGCGATTATAAAGGGTTTATAAGATGTTACAAACTGCTTCAGTAAAGTTTAACAAATCGTTCACTAATGCTTGATAGATAATTAATAAAATAAAATAAATTTAGTAACAACTTAATAATATTTACAACGTATGGTTCAGTGCATTATTTTAATATTCTATCATGACTTAAAGACTTAATGTTTAAAATACTGAAAATCAATCAATCAATCAATCATCAACAACTTTATTGTCCCTGGGGGGCAGTTTGTGTAACAGCAAATGTATTAATGCATACATGCATAAAACAATATTGATATTATTCTGGAATACAACTTTTCTTTCTCTGTTTTCAGTGTTTCATGTTTTTATGACAGTGATCAGTTTGGATAAACTGATAAAGTGCTTTCTCACAAGTAATGTTAGCCGTTGTGTTTTGATTTGAGAGTATCCAAAAGAAAACTTGTTCCCTTTATTGCATTTATAAAATTTTACAGACATCCAAGACATTCAAAATGTAATAATATGACATTCACCGTGTCAGAGGTCACAAGTTACACCATCAACATTTCTGCATGTACAGTATGTTAGAGACAAATGGCTCTGCTTAATATGAGTTATTTGTATTTTACAGAGACTAAATAAAAATACTTCTTAACGTAGGTGTTTGCAGTTCCTTAATCACATTTTGATGGTTGTCTAGAAAGAAATAGCGAGGAGATGTCTTCTGTGGCCTCATCTGGTTTCAGTTTGCACGTGTCCTGAGTGTTTCAGGGATACTCTAGCCTAAAAACAGCAATGCTAGATGCAGAGCTGTCATGAATTATGCCAGCAATGGCAGACATGTACGGTTGCGCCCTTCTGGCAATGGGTATTTGGTTTCACTCATGCTCATAGACTACTGGTCCTCCAGCAAAGGTCAGCACCTTGTTAGGACCTGCTGCCACAACTAACAACCCTATTGTTTACTTCTTTCTATGAATAATGACACTAGACTCCATTCACAAGAGAATAAATGTAGTTGAGAAGTTAATTTAATTCCATATACAATGACTGAAGAGACATTGTGTAGTTAAAGTTATAAAACAGACATGAACAACACAAACACTAAACACACTTAAAACCCTAAATTGCTCCTGTCAAACTGCTTTATTCACTAAGTCTGCTATTGTGTCAGAGATATCCTGCAATATTATTATAATGTCTTATACTGTATAACACAATTATTATGTATTGTTTTGTCACTTTTTATAATATAATTGTATCTTATAATAATTTTTTTATAATATAAATTTATATTTATAATTTTAATTTTTAGTTCTTCTACATAGTGTAATTGCTCTGTTCTTATCTCCAATTACAATGTATTTTTAAAGTAGTTTCTTCTCTAATTTCAAAGATGAAAACTGCAAAATATACTGTAACAAGGAAAATGAAGTAAACACCTAACCTTTTTGTGTGCTGCATAGCAATTGGTATTTCAAATACAACAAGGTGAAATACATTTGTGTGCAGTGTTGTTCTCAGTGGTGTTGAGGTGTTGCTTTTACTTTAAAATACTAAACCTGGGAAAATCAGATATTGAGGAATCAGAGCATCCTACAGTGTGCTAGAGTACTGTGGTAGATGTATCATTTATTTTTTCCATATCACGTTATGATACATATTCATTTATTATATATATATATAATTTAAATATAAGTCATACACAATACACAATCATTTAAATCCCTGATTTATATGTTCAGAGAAACTCTAGGGTTATCAGCAGCTTCCCTCTAGTGGTACAATCATGTAACATCACACATACAGCACCTCAGCACTGTGTGGGGAGTTTGGTCACACGTAGAGCTCCTAACACACACATACAGATGTTTTTTTAATTAAATGAATGCATCAGTTATATTTATATCAGATTAGATTTTGAGAAGGAAGATGTTTTGGTACTTAAGGTAACAAATGTTGACGCCTTACAGTCTGTGGAGTTTTTTTGTTTTTTTTTTGTTTTTTTCAACACTTTATTGATCCCCTTGGGGAAATTGTTGTTTGGACAGCTGCTAGACCTGTGTCAGCGCTACTACGGGGTTTCGGTGTCTTGTCCAAGGACACCTCGACATGTAGCTTGCTGGGGTCGTCCTCCAACCCAAGGGTTAGCGGTTGTGTGTGTTACATGGTGAATGATGCATTTTCCTGTTTATGTGCATTTCTGTGCTGATCAGGTTGAAATTGCTCGTTGATGTAAATTGTGTCACGTGATAAACTCATGGCCAACGGGTTTAAAAAAAAAAAAAACGTTAACTCTCTCCATGGTGCTGAACTTGTTGTTTTGGTGTTTATATTACGAATCTCTGGACCTTTCATTCAAATCGTTATACGTGCTGTTTTTCAGTCTTCTCCCATAAAAAAAACTACCATTGTGGTAACAGATCAATTGACGTTTTTGTTTCTTCCCCCCTGTCCGAAACCGAAGCAGCCTTCCGGGACACAGCTGCAGCCGTATCAGCCTGTGTCAGGGGTTTCCACTATACTGCTGCATTTTGATGTCGCCAGACGGACTAAATAAACTGCTGCTAGACTGACCTCGGTGTTATTTACCATTATTAAGACTCAGCATGACATCTAATAAGCGGTGGCTAATAGCCTGTTTTGCGCTTCTGTATATTTATGGAGCAGTTGAATCGAAAAGAAATTTCAAATGTCCTTCAGGATGCTCCTGCTCCAAGGAGACGATCATCTGCGTCGGTACCTCACAGATACCACGGACTATACCGAATGAGATTAACTCACTGTGAGTAACAATATTATTTCCACGGCTAAAGTAGCTTTAGTTGTTTAATAAAGCATCGATGCATTCATGGACACAGTTTCTTTGCCAGTCTGTGCCTCCCCGCAGAATTGGCACTTGCTGTGTCTGGTACAGAGTGTTAAAATGTGCCAGTTTGACTCTGACTTTGATTTGTTTCTTGTCTCTTTCCAAACAGGAGCATGGTAAATGGATCAATCGCTGAAATTACGGAGGGAATGTTTTCACTTATGCCTTCTCTGCAGCTGCTGTAAGTCATGTGAAACTGCCATTGATTTATTAGTGATTAATTATTATTCTAACATTTAAGAGTTTTCTTGTTTAGTCAGTGACAAATAAGTAGACAGCAATAATACAAACCTTTCTGTGATGTTTTGATTTTTAGTTTCACATTTTTAGTGACTAGCATAGATCAGGGATGGATTTTTCTTTTTCATTGCAGGCTTCTAAATGCAAATTCTCTCACCACAATCAAAGATGATTCTTTTACTGGTCTTCCACATCTAGAATATTTGTGAGTATTATTTTGTGAACATACTTCTTTCTTATTGTAATGTGACATCATGTCTTGTGTTGCAATTGATTGTTGTTGTTTTTTGCAGTTTTGCAGGGGGATATTCTATTAAATATAGTTAACATAAATATACCACATAATAGCTATGTTAACAGACATGATTGTTTAATTACTACAGTGTTATTACACATAAATAAAACCATAATGTTCCACTATATATTTCAAAAGTAAAAATAGCAGTATAGAGTCAGATGTGTGTATCTTCCCAATGTCTACAAATTTATGAGCACATACACATATATTGGATGTGACATAATATGTTAAACCATTGTTTTACTTTCCACTAAACAGATTTATCGAAGGGAACAAAATTGAAACAATCACCAAAAATGCTTTTCGGGGTCTGCGAGATTTGACTCATCTGTAAGTATGTCTACCAATCAATAAATCTTAAACATATGGCATGCAGCATCTGCAGCACCCGTATCTAACAATTACAGAGGAAAATGCTACAACACTGAAATGACAGAAGTGTCTTTTTTTGGTCTCCTTCTCTCTCTGGTTCAGCTCTCTTGCCAATAACCAGCTGAGGTTTCTGCCAAGAAATCTTTTTTTTGACTTGGACTCGTTGCTGGAACTGTGAGTAAGCAGTTTTGCTGTCAACAGTGTGTGTTTGTGTGTTTCTCTTTGTGTGTGTCTTTTTTCCATACTGCACTCTAATGTGAAGCTGACTCAGGCTGTGCTTTGTGTTCAGCCACATTTCATTCCATGGGAATAATATTGACAGCAAAAAACATCAATTTGTGTGTCTCTCCACATCAATATTAGAGCATCACTGCTGCAGAGTGACTTTTATTTATCGATGAAATTTTTGTTTTTTTTTAACACTTCTATAAATTGTTCTTGCAACATAACATAATAACCTTTTTGTAAGAAAAATGCAGATAAAAGTATTTTATATACATATGACACATATTCCTTGTACCCTGCAGTATACAGCACTGTTTGATGGATTCACTTTGAACCTTGTTTTACTTAAATATTGTATTGTTTCTTTAAGGGAATGTGTCCAAAACTGATTTTGCAGCCTAAACATTGTCGATTCCCTCTCTGTCATGTGTCAGTGATCTACGAGGCAACTCTTTCCAGTGCAGTTGTGAGAACAAGTGGCTGATGACCTGGCTGAAAAACACAAACGCCACAGTATCAGATGTCTTCTGCGCAGGCCCCAGTGACATGAAGGGCAAGCGGCTCAATGACCTTCCTATTTCACCTGGCGAGTGTATCTCCACGGGTAAAATGACCAGTGCACCATCAAAGACGTTTATGAATGGTCACAGGCACATGTTAAAATGTCATGTTAGAAGAAAGACAATAACAAATCAATAAAGATGAATAATTAAACAAGGCACTACCACACAGTATTCTTCACCAAAAAGCTCCAGGCCTGCTAACACACACAAAAATGTATACACACATATTCATACATACACACACATGTATAATGAAAAGACATGAAAACAAAAGGAAAAAGGCACAATGAAAAAAACTATCATGCTTTTCTTTTTTAGTCTGAACTATTTTGAAATAATTAATCTTCCTCAAAATGGTGCTACTATTGTGTGTTTTCCCATTTATCAGTTATACTAACTCATTACAATATTAAATGTTTCTATATGAAATGATTTGTAAATGGGTTTTTCAGTACTTTGTATGGTTTACTTACTTACTTTACTTACATAAGAGAAGTAAACGTATTACATTTATTTTTAAATTCACATTAGTTTAATTTCTGTTTACTAGAATGAACTATCGTACAGCTCAAATCATTGCAAAGTATTGCCTTATAAGCAAATATAAACTCTAACAATGAATTCTGCTGTATTCAATTCAAAATATTAAAACCAAAATAGATGAAAACTATGCACATTAAATGATATGGTTGCCCTGACTCTACACAGATGTGTCACCCAGAAGCTTTTCACAGCATAAAAAATGTAATTTAAGCAGTGTGGTCCTAAATGTTGACTCTTTCACTTTGTCAGCAGACTAACACTTTCTGCGTTTGTCTGCATCTCACAGACTTTGTGCATCATCAGTCCATTCCCATTCAGTCCATGTCAGCAGACATTTTCTCCTTTAAAGAGGACATCTATGTGGCGATGGCTGCACAAAACACCAATAGCTGTGTGATCATGGAGTGGGATCACATTGAAATGAATTTCAGAAAATTTGACAATATAACAGGTTTGACAAAACCCATTCTGAGTCGTTTTTAAATGATAACTCTTTGATATTCTGTGTTTTCCCATTACAAAAAAACAACAATGAATTGATCCTCTACCTGTTTTCCTCATAGGGAAGTCTGTTGCTGGATGCAAGTCGGTTCTGATCGATGACCTTGTCTTGGTAATTGTCACCCAGCTCTTTGGTGGCTCCCACGTTTATAAGTTTGATGCTCAGCAAAACAAGTTCACGAAATTTCAAACCATTGAGGTCTTCAATATATCAAAGCCAAATGATATTGAGGTTTTCCAAATAGATGGAGATTGGTACTTTGTGATTGTGGACAGCTCCAAGGCAGGACTGTCAACTCTGTACAAGTGGACTGACCAACCAGACCACAACGAAACTGGTTTCTATTCCTACCAGTTTCTCCATGAGTGGTTTCGTGATACGGATGCTGAATATGTTGAGGCAGATGGGAAGTTCTACCTCATCTTAACCAGTTGCTCTCAGTTACCTGTCATCTACGTGTGGAACAAAAGCACCCAGAAGTTTGTACTTAATGGTGAAATCCCAAATGTCGATGATGTGGTGGCAGTCAAAGCTTTTCGTTTGGAAGCCGAGTTGTATCTGGCCATGACGTGCTACATCGGTGACTCCAAAGTCCTCAAATGGACCAACAAGCAGTTCTCAGAGGTGCAGGCTCTGCCCTCTCGAGGAGCAATGATCCTCCAACCTTTCACCATTGCAGACAGACACTATCTGGCTCTTGGCAGTGATTACTCTTTCACACAGATCTATCTCTGGGATGTGGAGACCAAAACCTTTCACAAGTTCAAGGACATTTATGTGCAGTCGCCCCGGTCGTTTACAGTGGTGACGACTGATCGGAGGAATTTCATTTTCTCCTCCAGCTTCAAGGGCAAATCATTGGTTTTTGAGCATATTATAGTAGATCTAAGCTTGTAATGCCTTGTATGAATAAAGACTAATCACAGTATGAAGTAGCGAGTTATATCAGTATTGCATATATGCCTCAAGGGAGTCTCAAATGCTATATGTCTTCCTTATGCAACTAGATATGGCTTTCTTCTTTTGAGGCAAACATCTTTGGCATTTTTGTGCAAGTCACGTGCATTTTGAAACCAATTATAGAGATACAGTTAATGACAGACCCCAGATAGCTAACTGAAGGCTGACAGACATATAAAACAATGCTAAATCCTAAATAGTAAATAATAATAATAATGAATACTTTATTGATCCCTTGGGGAAATTGTTGTTACATATTCACTAAAGGTTATAGAATGTAAAATCTATTATGATTTCTTAGTGTGAACTTGAAAACTTGAAGCCAGGGTGAAAAGCTTGCTGTCACAAAGAGGAGTGAGATTCAATAATATAGAATAATACAGGAACAATGGTGTGCGTTTTCAGACAGTCTTTCCTGAATGGTATTTACAGTGTTGTGTTTGGTTATACACATAAACAATTAACAGAATTGTAAAGAGAAGTCTAGCCTTACCCCTACATTATTGTACTCTCATTTTCACACACTTGTATGGACATGGCCCAAAAAATGCAGATGTTAGAATGTGTGGAGGGAGCAGGCCACTGCAAACAAAACCTCAAAGACTACCAAAAAAATACTGAAGCCATCTCATTCCAGTAGCTGTTATGACTCACAGTATGATTTGAATGTGCATGACACACGTTTTCTTATTCACCAAAAAAACAGCAGAATGTTTTAGCTAAATATTATGAGCTTGAGATTAACTGCACAACATTTATAACAAGCTACTGAATGAGCTGAGTGCCTGATTATAAACTATGATTTACTCTTGATTCCTATGCAAAACAATACTATGGGTTGCTCTGAATTACAATCACAAGGTTGTTTGCTGCTATAAGACTTAAAATAACATTTACATGGTCCATTTTTCTTTACTGATATTTTGATATTTTTCATGTGTTGTACAGATTTCATTGCAGTTTGTTTGGCTTGGAATAAAAATATTTTTCACATAACTAAAAATGGCATGATATGCAATCTACAACCTTCAGTCCCATGTAAGAATGAGTTTGTGGTAATGCATTAAAGAACATTTAACCACATGAATTGTGAGCATCTGTTTTTCACTCTGTCCTTCTTTCTGATGCAGATGCAGGCAGTGAAATGTGGCCATGAAGCAAAGACAAAGTGCCTCAGACAGTAGGTTTGAAATTGATAGTCCTGTCAGCATGTGGCATTTTACACTGCATTTTATTGAAGTAGCAACACAGGACAAATGCTCAGACCACATGATTTATTTAGAGGAATAAATGGTCTATTACAGTTTGCGAATGTATTTGTTAAGATGTTTTTGTACAAAATCACTTGGTCTCTCAATGTAAACTTGTCAGATTTCTCCCCATTACTGCCAAGTAGGCTACACATATTTTCTATCCATTGTTTTCTATCAGTAGTAGGTTACTTGAATGATGAATGTGATGAATGTACTGTGTTTGTGCGTTTACCACATACTTTAAAAAGACCTAATAAAGAGATATAGTTAATGGAATAGTCAATTTACACTCTATGAGAATATTATAATCTCATAATTAAATTTATACAAATTTAAAAATATATACAAACATGAATTTACTTTCTCCCACTGAATCTGATCAGGCAGAAAAATGCGCCAGTGAGTGACTTCACAAAATCAGGATTCAAGGGTCAAATGACATGAAATCCTAATATATATCCTGAAATGACTGCTGCTTTGATTTTTTTAAATACTGGAGACTTTGCATGTATTAAGGAATACATGCTTCGCCTGAAGAAGAAAACAGTTTGCTTCGTCCGTCTAGGAACACCTGTCACTGCATTGGTAGTTCCTACCTACGTTGAGTGAACCCAATTACGTTTGCTGACACCTAGTGGACTTAATAGTGAATAACAGCAAAAGAATGTTCATAAAACCCAAATTGGCTTTTACTCCCCGGTTAGAGGTAACAGACATATTCCCATTACTCATAAATTAAGGCGCCATAATGACAATAATACAACACACATTTCACTATATCATGTACGGTACAACCTGCTAAACAGAAGCCTCATACAGTAACGTTAGGACAGTGCCATTTCGAGACAAGCGCGTCATTTGCTTTTTACCCGTCTAGCAGCCCCTCAGTAGCTTTACGTTTAGGTTTAGCTGCTATAATTTCACTAAGTTATTCCACATGGAACAAATGTCTCGTCTGTGGAGCTTTTTCTTTTCCTTTTTTTTTTTTTAAATCTTTCGTTCCCAGTTTTACGAGCGTCTCCAAATGCGTCGCGATGGGCTCTCTGACGTCGAGACGGACGGAAGTGATGCAGCCCGTGTTTCTCGATCACCTAATCCGATTTGACGATGCATACGGTCTGTGAACACAGCACAGGCAGTGTGGACGTGGTTATTTGAAACGATCCTTTTCGTGATTATTAATTAACCTTTGTTCTGCAACACGGAGGCAGATGGATCCGTCCAGGAGGAGCGAGAGCGACTGGCAGGCGCTGGTCAATGAGGTGAGACTGTAAAGACGCAGAGGGAAGACGGAGTAAAAGAGCGTGAAAATAAAACATATTTAAAAATAACACCTGCTCTGATGATGAGACAAATGTCCTGTGCACCGGACTGTTATATTTGCTGTACATTTGTGTTGTTTTACGCTACTTGTTTGAACACAGATAGTTAAATTAAATGGTCCACATTAAACAAACAGGATTACTTCTCTGGTTTCTCTCAGCGTGTAATGTGCACAAGGAAGAAGATTTTTTCTTCCTTTTTCCTTGTACCTGCAGAGCTGAGTGCCTTATGAAGTCACTGAGATGTAAAACAATATGCACTACACTGCAAGTAGTTATTACAGATAATCTGTAATATTTAATACTTTTTGATGGTAGTTGTGGAGGGTAAATTTACTCAAATCGTGCACATGGGTACAGTTTTGAGTTACACATAATTTACTTCAATATTTACTTTTTATGCTTCTTTATACTTGAACTCCACCACATTTCAAAAAGAGAACATTTATGAGACAGTTAAACTGCAGTGATAAAAAAAATTGGTATTTTTTAATAAAACATTATCTGGTTCCAGCTTCTTTGATTTTCTCAGATCTCTGTTTTCACAGTCTTTACAAAAGTAATTTGAATATCTACAGGTTTTGGAAGACAGCACTTTAGGTTCAATAACATTATTCAGAACTGAAAGTTGCCACAGCACTAAACAGGTGACTTCTGATATTTATTAGTATTCAAGCTACTTCGTTATATACTTTAATCAACAACTGAGATATACTTAAATATTATTCAGTTAACATAAACATTAAACTTTTTTCCTTTCTAACATAAAACACTTGTTTCTACTGCAGTTTGTAATTTGCAAACGGAAGCTAGAGAGCAAGAAAGAAGCTCTTCTGATTCTGTCTAAGGAGTTGGACACGTGTCAGCAGGAGAGGGATCAGTACAAACTTATGGCCAACCAGCTCCGTGAGCAACATCAAGGACTCAAGAAGAAGTACAGAGAGCTCATTGTAAGAAATCTTACTCTGTGTGCTGAACTAATACAGTCCTAAAGATGTTTTGTGAGTTTAAATTATTATTTTTGAATCATAGGCAGCAAAATGGAGGGTAAAACTATTCTTGTCTTGTACAATTACTGTTTTAGGATGAGAATTCAATGACAATGTCCTTTGTTTTCATGACTTACAGGATGGGGATCCCTCTCTTCCTCCTGAGAAAAGGAATCAAGTAGGTGACTTTAACCTGCTGACAAACAAAATGCTCACTGTGGTACTTAAACTAGTTGAAGTTCAGAAATTGTGCAGTACACATAACTTAATGATATATTCATTTAACAGCGGCATTAAGGCAGCGTGTTTTTTATTCTGTGACCTGTTCATGTGTTCTTCAGGTGAATTTAGCTCAGTTACTAAGAGACTCCAGAGAAAGAAGTAATCAACTTTCTGAGGAGGTGAAGGAGCTGAAACAACGACTGGTAGAAGCTCAGGGTGATAACAAGGTACCAGGTCACACTTTCTTAAATACTAAGACATTTCAAAACATTAAATTAAGATATGATGTTATCTTTTATTTTTGAATACATCTCCAGCATATTCAGTATTTTCCAGTTAGGAATCAGTTTGTCTGATTTAAGTGAGAAGCATTAAAGTTAACTTGAATGTAATAAAATCATCAGGCAAAATAAGATAGAATCATAGTTTGTTAGCTGCAGAAAAAAAAGATGGAAAGCTTGACAGATCACTGCTGGGTCTTTCTGTTTACACAGCTTCTGAGGATGACCATCACTAAACAGAGGCTCGGAGACAAGGAGGTTGGTGCTCGACACTTTCCTGCACATGAGCGAGAGGATCTTGTCAAACAGTTAGAACGAGCGAGAGAACAGGTGACAACTGAGGCTCACTGCCTGATTTTCTTCATGTTGTAATGTTCATGTCTTTTGTTTTTTATGGAAGTAATTCAGACTATTCAGGTTATTTTCTGACAATAGTTTGGACTCAGTAAACGATCGTGTGACATTTACATGTAACAACATTCAGTTAACTGCAGCGTGAGCAGCTCTGCTGGTTCAAAGTCATCACCTCTCATTGTTAGATTTTTTTAAATTACTTTGAAACTAATCTTTCATCCTCTTGTAGTACCCAGTAATCTGAGTTATTTTAAAGTAAAGGACAAGTTAAAGGTACTTGTTATATTGTATCCATTACTTACATTTCAGCAAGATGTTTTGTTATTTGAAGCAGAGTTTGAACAAATTTGTTCTCAAATCAAATTCAAAATGAGCTTTTCATGAAAAATGCTGTGTGATCTAGGAGACCAAGTACTCTGTATTTCACCTGCACAGGTTCTACAGATACATTTACTTTTGACAGATACTGTATATGAGCATAAATAAGTGGGGTTGTGCCCTTGATTGATCAGTAAAAAGATGTGTTAATAATAAAATATATTGTCAGTGTTGGTGTGAAATATGAGTTCAGTGGAGGTAAGAATGAAACATGATACACATGTTGTGTGTTGACTCTCTTCAGAAAGTCAAAGTAAACAAAACGTGATCTGATGAAATATTAAACCTATAAATAAGGAAAAACAACTATTTTTAGATGACATGACGGTTTCTGTAAGTTGTGTTTCTGTAGAACGAGGTGTTCGAGCACAGCGTGAAGTCGCTCACAGACGAGCTGCAGGATGTTCGAGCAGAGCGAGGCGTGTTTCAGCAGAAGGCTCATCGTCTCAATGTAGAAATGAACCACATAGTAGGAAATGACGACGTTCGGATTCTAGACATCGATGCACTTTGTATGGAGAACAGGTTGGTCACTTTTTTCAGAATCAGAAAACTTTATTCATCCCGGAGGAAATTGCTTACTTCACGACTGCAGTCACACAAGACAATCACACAAAGACACAGAAAACATCACACAAGGACTCAAACAAGAACAATACA
>JAUMHL010000001.1:11041831-11057758 GCA_032362345.1 Sandelia bainsii | reverse complement strand
GTTGTGTAAAAAGTACTGAAACATTGAACAGTTGGACATGTGCATTCAAAAGTTTAGGAAAGGTCACATTAAGTTCAGCTGTGGAGATGAGCATTTTAGGTTCATCCTGAAATTTCACTCGAAAGCCGAATATCCCAAACTTTTTGTGAGTAGTGTATATAGCTTAATATTCTCTGATTTTTAAAACCCACTATAAGTCGGACTATAATGTGCATATACCATATTAAAGCTGCATTCATATCATATCAGCAATTTCCAGCCTTTAAATAACATAACCTTCACCCAGAAAGAAAAAGTCCATATACAGTCAACCTGCTGTTTAATGATACCTGGATCTGTAGATCCTAAAGTCTCAAAATGCTCTGCATTTAGTTTCCTCAAAGTCCTTAATAGCGATTTAAAAGTTTTGATGATCTCTGCAACCCTAAATAAAAATGCATGGAACCAACCAAACACAAATGCTTCACATTAGCCAAAGTATGAACATTTCTGTGTCACATCATACAACTTTAAGTTAACGTAAACACTTGGGAGTCCACATGGGAACTTGTTCCATCTCTGCTATCCATCCTACATGATGTGAATAAGCTCTATTAATACTTTTCCATTGCAGTTGTGACAATAGTATAGGTGGAAAATCACCAAATGGCTTTTAACTTTTATACAATGGAAATGTTTACAGGAGAGACCGGGACCGTGACAGAGACCGAGAGGAACGCTCCAGGGACCGGGATAGGGATCGGGACAGTGACAGAGACCGTGACAGAGACTCAAAACCAACTAGTGTGCCGTCTAACAGCACAGCACCTGCGATAAGCTTACCGCCTCTCAAGCAAATGGCTGTGCACCAGCAGATCAATCCATTCACCAACCTACCGCACACACCGCGCTACTATGAGATCCTGAAGAAGAGGTTACAGCTTCCAGTGTGGGAGTACAAGGAACGCTTCAACGATATCATCACACGTCGTCAGAGCTTTGTCCTTGTCGGAGAGACTGGCTCTGGGAAAACAACACAGGTCTAAAATGAAATAAATTAGCCTGCCTCTCATGTGCTGGATAGTTGAAGTACCACAATATCCCATATGATGGCACATTGTCACTGCATGTTTAAAATTTTAAGTGATATTCTACTGTTAAATTATTTTATCTTAATTCATTGTAACCTTTGCTTTAATGTCCAGATCCCACAGTGGTGTGTGGACATGGTGAGAGGCTTGCCTGGTCCTAAGAGAGCAGTGGCTTGTACTCAGCCCAGGAGAGTGGCAGCCATGAGTGTGGCTCAAAGGGTGGCAGACGAAATGGACGTCATGCTCGGACAGGAAGTCGGTTACTCCATCCGATTTGAGGACTGCAGCTCTGCCAAGACTATTCTCAAGTAAGTGAGGTTTGACAACATTTATAGACACAGAACAATTGGTGTTTAAATCCATAACATTTTGATATAACAAATAATATCTTTCGTTTCTTAAGGTATATGACAGACGGTATGTTACTAAGAGAGGCTATGAATGACCCGCTGCTGGAGCGATACGGCGTGATCATTCTGGATGAGGCCCACGAGCGTACTCTGGCTACAGACATCCTGATGGGAGTACTCAAGGAGGTGGTGCGTCAAAGACAGGATCTGAAGGTATTTTTTTTGCAATTTTTGAATGAGATTAATAATTTGCTTGCCTTGTTCTTTGTGAATGTTAGTCTTGCTTCTGCCAGGTGCTTCAAATATCAGAAAAGTAATGATACCACTTTAAAAAATTATTGATTTATTTAAATTACAGTTGATTCTTCATCACATTTTTATTTCCTCGAGCACTTTTTAAAAACACCATACTGAGGATAGTTTATTGGATGACAAAGAGGGCAGTAGTTTACACCTAATAAAACAGACTTTGGAGTCTTTCAGAAGAATAGTCACTACTACATAATTACTGTGAACTGTCACGTTTCAACAGTTTCCTTATAGAAGTACATACCATATATCAAATGTACTTTTTCTCTTTGAAAATGGTCAACAAAACCTTTAAGTGTTAAGAGATTTTGCAGTTGAAGTTGAAAACACAAATTTGTGGCCCTTTTGAAACAGAAGAAGGAAAAAGAGCAATGTTTCCTTCATTTACAGGTGATCGTCATGAGCGCCACACTAGATGCTGGCAAGTTCCAGGTGTACTTTGACAACTGTCCTCTGCTGACTATTCCTGGACGTACCCACCCTGTGGAGATCTTCTACACACCTGAACCAGAGCGGGACTACCTCGAGGCAGCAATCCGCACTGTCATCCAGATTCATATGTGTGAGGAAGATGAAGGTGACTGCCTTCTCTTCCTCACAGGTCAAGAGGTAAGATTTGTGGTGCTTCTATTACTGATCCAGGGGGGAAGCATCATTATCATCATGTCAACCTGTTTGTTGTGAGGCAAAATTGAATCAATCTCTCTTTCAGGAAATTGATGAGGCCTGCAAACGGATCAAGCGTGAGGTAGATGACCTCGGACCTGAAGTTGGAGACATCAAAATCATTCCACTGTATTCCACGTTGCCCCCACAGCAGCAGCAAAGGATATTTGAGCCTCCCCCTCCAAGGAAGCCCAACGGTGCAATAGGAAGAAAGGTACATGTAAACTGAAAATATACATTTCAGTTTGAATGTAAAACTATTTTTAACCTTAATCAAATTACTTTACTCTTAAATGATGCATCCTTTTACTCTTATTTATCAGATTATGATAATAAATGTCTGACAGACTGCTGCTTCTTGTTCTTCTTAGGTTGTGGTGTCGACAAACATTGCTGAGACCTCTCTGACAATTGATGGTGTGGTGTTTGTCATTGATCCTGGATTTGCCAAACAAAAAGTGAGTGACTCACCTCACTGCTGTTTTGATTTCATTCTGTGTGTAGTTTTCTCTGCTGGTTATAATTTAATCTTAGCTGGGGGTTTTTCACACCTGACATTTGGTCCAGGTCATTTAGTACAAATGTCAGTATGTTTTGTTGTTTTTCCTCTTGTTACATGAACATTTAAGGTCAACTGCTTTTGCCTAAATTGCCTTTTACATGTGTGTGCAGGTGTACAATCCTCGTATCAGAGTTGAGTCCTTGCTTGTCACGGCCATCAGTAAGGCGTCTGCCCAGCAGAGGGCGGGACGAGCCGGCAGAACACGTCCAGGAAAATGTTTCCGGCTCTACACAGAGAAGGCCTACAAAACAGAGATGCAGGCAAGTGGTTTTAGTTTTGAGATTTGAGAGTAGGTACAAAAAATACCAAAAATCACCCAACAATGTACTGGAGTTGAATGATTGTAATCATTCTCTCTAGGATAACACATACCCTGAGATACTTCGGTCCAACTTGGGATCTGTTGTGCTACAGCTGAAAAAGCTTGGTATCGATGACCTGGTACACTTTGACTTCATGGATCCACCAGGTGAGTCAGCCTGCAATAAAAAAAATATTAAACAACCGAAGCTGTCTAGTTATACACAACCTTCTGACCTTTCTATGTGTCCCCTCACTCTGTCGCACTACAGCTCCTGAAACACTGATGAGGGCTCTTGAACTTCTGAATTACCTCGCGGCACTCAACGATGACGGTGACCTCACGGAGCTGGGCTCCATGATGGCAGAATTTCCACTGGACCCACAGCTGGCTAAGATGGTCATTGCCAGCTGCGAGTTTAACTGCTCTAATGAGATCCTTTCCATTACTGCCATGCTGTCAGGTAATGCCCAGGACTGGGCTGACCTCTTCCTTGCCTTCTCTAGGCCTCGGGGTTAAAAATACTACTAATAACTGGTGGTACTGGGGGGGGAAAGCTAAACTTAAAAACTAGAATTTAGTTTGTGCGCAACATTTTGGAAAACACGTGATTAAAGGCAGAACATTTTACCCCACATAACTTGATATTTCATTAACTGTATATTATTTGGTACCAAGATTTAACACTTTGGCTCTGTTGCCTAATAGTAAGGCCAAATTTCACTAAAGAGTTTTATTCTTCCTAAGTAAACGTATATGGAATTTATCCCTGTATGTCATTGTCAAAGAAGTCCACATATCCACAAATTTGGCTTTTAGTTTTATCTGTGGACAACTTTAAAACTCTCCTTGAATTATTAGTCAATTTTGTATTATTTTTTAATTACCCTGTGTTTATTGAATAGTGAGCAAGCTTTTTCAAAAGTGTTTCATAATCAGAGCATGTGGATAGGGCAGGCACCACTTAAATGTTGTCGTAGTTGTCACATTTATGAGAATTTTTTTTTCATTGAAATGATGTATTCTAAACTATAAAGTTGACTATTATAGTTATTGTGTGTACCTGGACATACTTTAGTTACGTGCTTTCTTAAAGGCCAAGTCTTCATGCCTCTATACCAAAAAGTAAAATATCTGAACCATGAAACCGTTAAACGTTGCTGCTGTCCCTAACACTCTGTAGTTGTGTGAAAACTTTTGTTTTACAGATGTGGTTAAATGACCCCCTCCCTCTACGAACTAATAGCCAGTACAGTTGGGAATGACCATGAGAAAAGACTGCAGCCCCCTTTCATAGAGCTTGTGGTCCTGCCCTGTCCCAGCGCAGTGTCGAGTGCCCTAGCATCATAGGCTTTGCTCCATTTTTCTGTGAATGTTTGACTCATCCCTATGGGCGGCTTTGTTGGGGCCCATACCAACCTTGTTTAGTCCCACAGTGTTTTGTCCGGCCCACGGAGGCTAAGAAGGCAGCAGATGAATCCAAGATGAGGTTTGCTCACATCGATGGAGACCACTTGACGCTGCTCAATGTCTACCACGCCTTCAAACAAAGTGAGCACCAGCCAAAGTTCTGCGTCATGTTTTTTATTTTCTTTATGCATTATGTTGCAGCTGACTTTTTTACACATCCACCATGAAGCAAAATACCTCTTTCACATAACACATATGTTTTGTTAAAAATAAATTAACAATAGCACAACAAATCTGATTTGTTGTAAAAAAAATTACACCAAACATACAAGTTATGAATTTAAATGCAACTCAATAACTGAATCTTTGTTAAACTTTTTCCAGACCACGAATCTAACCAGTGGTGCTATGACAACTTTGTCAACTACCGTTCACTGATGTCTGCGGACAACGTGCGGCAGCAGCTGTCCAGGATCATGGACCGCTTCAACCTGCCTCGTCGGAGCACAGAGTTCACCAGCAGAGATTATTACATCAACATCCGCCGGGCGCTCTGCACTGGCTTCTTCATGCAGGTGAATACACACGCTCAGGCACTAGCTCGCACATTAACAACACTGGTAACACTTTACTGCAGTTCTCCCTGTTTAGCTTTTGTAAGCTGAATATAAACATGAAGTACTCTAATGTAGTTATAAGCAGCTATGAAGACATTATTGTACAGTATTTTCAGTATTTTTTTATTTGAAAGTCTCTACTGCACTGCAGAAAAACTGTTAAATTATCTTTTTGTATAAAATAATGATCATATGAGGACTGCAGGAAATCACTTTTATACAGAAAAAATCATTTTAGTTTAGTGCGATATACTTTTTTTTTTTTTTTTTAGGTTATAAACAATTAATTATGGTTCTTACTTATAAAAGAGTGACATGTTAACATGATACTGAGATTTGATACCATGCCTGGGACAAGATGGTGGGCTGGCCAAAACACAAATACACACACACACACACACTTTGCATGTTCCAGTTGCACACAGCAAAAGAGCACTTCTCTCTCACACACAATTTAATCTACATGATGGGTAACTAAAACTCGAGCCCTACCACTGAAATTCAATCATCAACAATCAACTCCTCTAAAGCTCTCAGTATACCTACATCAATCTACGTGGGGAAAGGGTGGGCTACATGTTACTTTAGCAGACCAAACCATTTTTCAGCATTAAAGGGAAGAAAATAAAATATTTTCTATCTTTATATCAGGTAAAATTAAGATAAAATCATCAAGCTTCGATGAGTCAGGCCTGCTTTGTGTAGCACATGGGCAGAAACAGTCAAACATTACAGTTCTGCTTCTCTGACAAAAATAATTGTCTCCATTTTTTTCCCACTTGTAGATGGTGACCATTCAAAATAGTTAAAGTCCTTTGTTATTCAGGCATGTCCATAACTGTCATTAAGTTGACACGTCTGACAGCTTTGTTTATGTAGTTACGTAAAGAAAATCAAATCAAATCAAACCTAACCTGACCCCAGCCTTAACCCTCTAACTTCAACGGCAGATCATACAAATAAGACATCACTCCCCTTTTCCTTCTCTTCTTTTATGCAGACGTTGAGCCAGCATAGACACAGAAATATCACTACCTCCACTGTCGGCATCATGCAGAGTCAACAATGTCTCCACATCCCCTATTCATAAATTTTATACTAATACTTCTAATTCTCACAAGACAGTGTAAAAATTATTATCTTATGTCTTGTTGAGCTCCCTCTGTTAATTATTTTGGTCTCGTTTTGCAGGTGGCTCATTTGGAACGCACAGGTCATTACCTCACAGTCAAAGACAACCAAGTGGTCCAGCTGCACCCATCTACAGTCTTGGACCACAAGCCCGAGTGGGTGCTCTACAACGAATTTGTCCTCACCACAAAGAACTACATCCGCACTTGCACAGACATCAAGCCAGAGTGGTATGTGTGCAGAGACTACATTTTAATAAAACATGTTCTGATAAATCAAAATCACCATGTTTTATTTATATAATCTGTGACTGAACCATTCACATTGTTGTCTTTCTTACAGGCTGGTGAAGATTGCACCCCAGTACTACGAAATGAGTAACTTCCCACAATGTGAAGCTAAAAGACAGCTGGAGCGAATCATTGCCAAACTAGAGAGCAAGGAGTATTCTCAGTACTGAACAATAGCCAAGAAGTGTCCTGGAAAACAACCACATACTATAGTTTTAGACCTTTCTGTATCATTGTATCTTAATGTTTAATGTTTTGGCATTTTGATTTTTATATTTTGTTTGCTTTTCCTTTTTCCCCCCATCAATGTTAATTCTGTAACTAAGTGTTATGTCAAATGAAATATCAGCAGCAAATATTAGACCTGGCTATAAAGATTTTCAAAAGGAATATCAGAAACATGTCATTTAGATGTGGTTGACCTTCCTTTAGGGGATTGCTGAGTCAGAGAGTTGTGCTTGCTTTGTTTCTTTAATAAAGGAGCTTTGACTTAATTTCTGTGTACATATTAATTAGTAAAGTCTGTTGCAAAAGTAATGTGATCCACAGTGGAGTTTTATTTTGTTATTGTTTTATTTATATTAATTTAATAGAGGAAATAATAGTTTTAAATAGACTTATTTACCGCGAACCATGATTGTGGATAAATGTGGTGAATTGTTACCTGCACATGATATTACTTTTTCATCCAGATGAACAACTTAATACATGATCTATTAGTTCTTGAAATCCTCAGCAGCCATTTTTTGTGTTAAAAATTATCATTGGGCTCCAAATTATCAGTTTTCTGGTTTAATTGTTAAGGAAACAAAAACAGGTCTGAGACAGTTTTCATTAGAAGACTATTTTACCGCCAGTTAGCATGTTGTGTATAATAAACTAGTAACAGTTTAGTTTAGGCTTCACTGAGTAGCAGTTATAAGCAGTAGAAACATATTTAAATGATTTACACAATAATATAAGAATAGCTATAAGGACATTACATATATATTCATGTCTATTACTTGTCAACATTATAACTAGTGTGAAAACATCACAGCACCATTATGATCATTTATCAGCCTTCACTTATGGTTTATTACATTAATCACATCTGCTTACAGCTAGGTAATGTGTTATAATACAGATATTGAATTATAGATGCTTAGCATGAAATGTTGCGAGTGCACCCAATGTAGGGCCAAAAAATCCTAACCAAGATGGAAAAGAAGAAAAAGTCACAGAAAACTTTGTTTACTCTTTATGAGTCAGAGAAGCAAAACAATCAGATATATAAACATCACTATCTGGGTAAACTGTTCACAGCTCAGACTTATGTGAAATGTGACAAGGGCTTGTGAACTGGCATGATCTGCCTATCCAGGGTCACAAGCTATAAGAAAGGTTCAGGAACCACCATCTTAAGTTAGTATTGACAAGACACTAACGAAACAAAATCTTTTAACCAATCAGTCGCTATAATTCTACTTCAAGAATAAAGCCACACATACCCATCACACCCAACACATACATTTACACAAATTAGACTGATAAAAATAACTGACTGCATGTGCGCTCATGTCAGTGACTGTAATTATTACCAATGCTGTTCAATATCCTCTATGGTCTCTGCAAGACATCTGTTGCGTGTCTCTGACAGTGCACTTGCCGCAATTGCACCAAGTAGAGCCACACAACATAGGACAACTTGGGGCAGTTCCTTCCAAACATCATCCAGTAAGAGGATCAAAGGAGCAACAGCTACACCAAGCCGAGCCAAGGAGGAGATGTAGCCCATACCATTCTGCCTAAAAACATAGACATATCTCTTGACAATGATTAAGTTTGCAGAAAAAAAAGAAAAAGAACACATCTATCCAGTATACCTACAGTATACACAGTATGTCACAGATGTCCCGAAATGTGACAGGTTTTGATCAGATTGTTAAGAGAAAGATGAAAAGAAAAAGCATACATATTTACCTTACTACAGTGGGATAGAGCTCAGAGCTGTACAGCACAATAGTTGCAAAGGATGTCGAAGAAAACCCCTTCCCAAAGACTGCTACCACTGTTCTGACAGCAGACATACCTGAGAGAAGAACATTAAGTGAGGTATGTTTTTTTTTTTTTTATCATTGTTGCAGTTGTTGATTTAGATTCTTATAGATCCTTAATTATATAATATAATGTTTGTAGTGATTGACAGATCTGTAATTGCAACATACAGTTTTAAAAACAACAAGCCTGTGGAAATGAAGAATTATCTACTGTACCTTTAGGTACCACAATGTTGATTCCAAGACAGACGCTAGCCAGCAGTATAGATCCCACCACTGTGCGTCTCCTGCCTATCTTATCCAGTAAGTAGTAAATTGATGCTTTGCACGGTAGCTCAATAAAAGCATAGGTGAACTGAGTGAGATAGATATTTAGCCCAAAACCTGTGATGTTGAAGCTAATGCCATAAAACGTCATTGCCACACAAAACCTGGGGAACGAGAAAGTGAAAATAAATCAAATCAATCTGTTGTGTGCTGAGATACAGTTATAAATTTTCATCAGCACATCTTACAATAGCAAATCGATCTCAAAGATATTTTGCATCCTAAAATATCTGACCAAAATGTCACTAGCAATACAGACCACAAAATACCAGTGCACAGGGCCAGTTTCCTCATCTTGGGTGTTCGTATCAAATCTAGGTAGGAATAGATCTGATCTGTTTTCTCTCTCACAACAACAGTGGCTAGAGTCTGAAAGAGTGAAAATTATTATTCTTTTAAACCATGTAAGAAAAATGAATAATTATGGTCCAAAACTCTGTTCATTTTATTGACAGTTATCTGGAATATGCTAACCTCTGTTTTGATTGTGTGAATTGACCCCGGTCGTCTGTTCATCTTGGCACATTTTTTCAAATACATCTGGGCTTCCTCCAGCTTTCCAATAGCAATGAGCCACCTAGCTGATTCAGGCATCCACCTAATGTTGAAGGTGCAGGAAACAGGTTATGCAGAATATAAAAAAAGAGAGAGGTCATTCACACACCAAATCTACAAGCTAGCAAAAGTTTATTGATGCAAATTTCCAATCGCCAAAAGTCTTTGTCAAGCAAAAGCCAATAATCCTCTAATTTATGTTAGGGAGGTTTGTCTGAGGAAGATCTTGACTGTTGAAACATTGCCTTAAACCATTTTTGAGAACTTGAAATGTAAAGTTGTGAAGCATCTTTCATTTTCCTATATTTACATTTAAACCTAAGGCACATGATGCTTAAATGTTAACTCATTCTGTGTTGGAAAAGATCTGAGTTTTAGACCCGTACCTCCAGGTGACTAAGCCCAAAATTATAGGCAATGTGACAACAATAATCAGCCACCGCCAATCAGTCACAAGGTAGGCAATAGCTGCAAATACTACGTTCCCAAATGTCCACGACAAGCTGTCCGCTAGTCCCACCAGTTTCCTGTGCTCAACGTCCACCCACTCCATACCTGTAAAGAGCAAACACCTCATCACTTACTTTGCAAGTTGTTTGTATTTGGTGGTATGGACTTCTGACATAATATAGTACTGTGCAAAAGTCTTAGGCCACCATTAGATTTGTTGTTTTGGCAGTGCCATTATGACCATATATATATATTTATTTCTTAGTCTCTGTATTAGAATACAACTACAAAATACAGCAAAATATGTACACAGTTTTAAAAAACACAAAAATATTGTAACAAATATTGAATGTGATCTCTGTAGAGGAATCTGAAGAGGTCAAAGACAAAAATAGGAGTGAAAGACCTGTCAAAATCTGATGAGAAGTTTCTTTTTTGAGACTTTGGAAGACGCGTAGCAAGGACCTGACTCAGCATCTGGCAGTTTCATCTGGATGCCAAGTTGATCTGTCCATAGCCTGAAAAAAACCTGATCAGGAATGGTCTTTGTGAAAGGATAGCAGCGAAGAAATCTCCTTCTTGTGTTTCTAGCTGTTCTAATGTAAAAACTGAGAAATAAATATATATGGACGTCATAGCATTACTGAAAAACTAATCCAATAGTAGCCTAAGACTTTTGCACAGTACTGTATTAAGATAAGAAATAGAAATTTATTACTGAGGACTGCTGAGACAATGACGATGCCAGTGAGGCAAAATCCAGTGAAGAACCGCAGCACAACAAACATCACATAGGATGATGAAAAAGCACTTGCAACACCAAAGAGCATCCCAGACACATATGACACCAACAGCATTATCCTTCGGCCAAATCTATGGAAAGTCAAGAGGGCTCCAAATTCAATATTTTGATTGACTCATAATCACATGTGTAAGTTGAATGTCCAAAGTCATACCTGTCACTCAGACTTCCAAAGGTGATGGCTCCAAACATCACTCCAACAAAGAAGATGGTAGCAGTTGCTTTGTTTTTTCCTCTTCTATCACACACCAGGTCCCACTAGTACAAACAAATACAGAGAGAAGACACATTCAAGCTGTTCTTCAAGGTGTTCATTAAGGTAAATAAGAGCATTGTGCTTTGTTTGTGTGTTGTGTTACAAAAGAAAAGAAGTTACCTGTGAGGTCAGAGTGGACTTAAAAGTGGAGTTATCGTACACCCATCCATTCTGGCATGACACTGTGTTTAGGTGAGTCACGTTGGAAGAGTTGAGCAGCAGATGAAACTGAGGCTCTTCAAACATTTCACAGGAGCTGAAAGTCCTATCGTCTTGCACTGGAATACTAACAACAAGCCTCTCTGCCTGTGATAAGTTGCTAAAAATACCTCCATCGTCCAGGTAGCTGATGTCGCAGTGGTGAGAAGGAACAGCCGCTATGAAATTGTTTAGCATGAAGTGGCAGGGCAGTGTGAAGCGACCAATAAAGCTGATCACAATGATCATTTTCTGAAATCTTCCAAATCCATTAATGTCATCAAGGATATTCTCAAACTTCATTGTGGCCTCAGACTGTGAGTACAATGTCTTTCTTTGAATTTAAAAAGAAAACAGGACAGGACAACCTCTGGCATTTGACTGTCTCAACGGATGCCACAATACACCTGAAAGAGGTGAATATTTTACCTCACTTAATCATTAAAGTGACTTGGCTGGTGAAGGAAATGGTACATCTTTGGTAATAGTTAAACTAGGATGAGTCATCATGTTTTTCATCATTTAAAACACAACACAACACAACCGCAAATTAGTGGTAGTGTAATGCATATGCAATAGTTTATTGTAAAAATGTATATATGTTTTGCTTATGTAACACAGACTGAAGAATAAACTTTTGTTATTTAAACATGTTACTAAGGAAAACTGGTCAAATATAATAAAAAACTTAATAATTAGCATAAAAGCATAAAAGCCAACATTATAGTGTAAAATTTTAAAAAGAAAGAAAGAAAGAAATTAAGAATAGGGCCTCAGTTTAACTAAAAGCTATGGAAAATAAAGTTGTTTTTAAGCCTCTTTTTAGTAGTATTGTATTGTATTGTTCACCTTCTGTGTTCCTCCTGCTGGCCTTTTTGTCATGTCTTTTTTTGGGGGGGGCGTTACATCATGCAGCAACTTGTTCTTCATTGATTATTTCTTCATTCTTGCCTGACAAACTGTAAATTGTTGTGAAACACCAGTATGTCATGTAAGCCCTCGAGTGGAAAACATGCCTTGCCATGGTCGTCGGGACTGAATGAGAGACATAACATGTCTTTATAATGTTGAAAGGCAATGGCAGAGAATATGTTCTAATAATAATAGAGAAAACAGCACATGAACCAAAATAATGTTTTTGTTGCGAGGGCACCCACCTACATCTTTTCATTTTGTTTCATTGTAACACGATTATCACTGTAGTTAATGTTATATTTTGTGTATTGTTTCTTTGACATATTTTACTTTATGGTGTGTTTTGTGTCAAAGTAAAATCATTGTTTTAAGGCTGAAGAGTTAAACAGTTATGTACACACACATTGTAATGTAGCGCTGAGATGAGATGCAGGACAGAAACGTGCTAACAACAATGTACCGCTATGTCAGTGTATGTTTGCAGTAAAGAGAAAAAAATAAAAAGCACACTGAGTCATCATTCTAGTGTGCTACATTGTTAATGAAGTTGCAAGCTATCTCTTTCAAGGGTTTTAGGAATGAATGGCAACTTGGGTATTTATTGGATGTCAGTGTGATCCAGACTCAGTCTTTTAGAAGCAAGTCAAACACAAGAAATCTGGTCTGGGACACATAAATTCTACGACTGTGTTGATTAAAAGCATTTACATGACAGTTGACAGTTGACAGTGAGATCTTATCTGCTTTATTTTGTGGTTATATGTGAGTAGTAATGTAAATCTTTAAGTGTTAGACAGTGCACTTATTTACCGGACTTCATCAACTCAAATACACAGTTGTAAAACAGTGGTTCAAGTATTTATTGAGATTCAGTATTTTTGTTGCAAAAATTTTTTGTTGGGGCTGGTGTAGGTTCACTTCCTGAAAAGCCAAAATTAGGCAGAGAAAACGAGATTATCTATGTTGAAAATTCAATCCAATCACAGTTTAATATGCAAATGAATACTAACCACTTACCTGAAGTCAGCCAGAAGGAGTGACAGGAGTGAGCTTTCGCTAAACTTTTATCAGTTGACAGTAAATATATCGGAGTGCACAGTTTTTAGATTTAAACCAGAACCTGGAGCTTCTTTCTATTTATCAAAAGATTCCAGCTGTAGCAGCAATAGCTAGAATTTATTTACATCATGGTCACACACCTCAGGATGTTGAAGGAGTCCGAATCTGCAGTTCACATTTCAGCCAGGAGTCTTTCCTCAACTACATGCAAAAGTCACAGGATTTTGCTAAGAGACTAATTTTGAAGCCAGGTGCTGTGCGAAGTATTTATGTTGGGACACCTGCAGCCAGTGGGAGTCAGCATATGAATATTTCTTATCCAAAGTAAAAATCTGGTAACATTAACAGCTGAATAGCTCCAATAACTTCGTTCATAGCGTCGCGCACAGTGTTTTTACCGGTGTACCTTGGTTGAAGCGGCCGTGGTGGGTGGAGCCATGAGACCGGGTTCATTTGCATATAATGAATCATCAAAGATCCTGGAATTTACAATCAGGGAGAAGGACCAGACCTCTTTCAATGCCTTTTTCAGGAGTTCACTGAGCTTTTTCGTGGAAAGAAAACTGTCAGACAATATGTTTTTCATAGCAGAGCATTTAAATAGACCTTAAAATGTGACTGGAGTGGGAAGTTTTTATGGGGGGAGTTTTTCCTTTGCCCTTTTTTTCTATGATTTTGAACTACATAAACTAAGGAAGGAAGGACGGAATTGTTAGTATTTAATCTAGAAGTGAACAGCGCACAAAGTTAGCGACTAGCTGGTGAACACAGCAGTAAAAAAATATAAAAAGACAACTCCACTAATGTTATTTTAGCAAACATGTATGCTAAACAGCTAATTGTTTGCTAACGACCATGCCATTACAAAAAAGTTGATAAGTTTTGTTTATAGCTTGTTCTTGGCTGACAAGTGTTCTTGCAAGTAAAGCAAAATAAGCAAACACTTACATGTTCATTACTTTATTATTTAAACATGTTACTACCAATGATATTTTCAGCAAGCAACTGTGACTGATCATTGGGCCTCTTAGTTGCAATGAAGAAAATATTTAAAGTGAAGATTTCTCATCAGATGTGGAGATTGATCGTCTCCTGAAACACAAAAGACATTTTCATTTGATAAATTTTAACTCTCACTGTTAATGTTTGGATGCACAGCAAAATATAGGCTATAAAATAAGGAGCAGTACCTTGTTTGCTCCACGTCCTCTATAGTCTCTGGGAGGCGAATGTTTTGAGTCTCAGGAAGAAAGAAAGCTGACAATCCTGCAGCAAAAGCCACCAGAGAGAAAACCGCACTTGGTAGAAGGAGCCAAACGTCTTCAAGAAGCATGATCAGGGGAGATACAGACACGCCTACACGGGCCATGAAGGAACAGTAACCCAATCCATTTTGTCTGTGTAAACCAAAAAGTAACTTCTAACAACAGAGAAAACAGAAGATTTCTGGGCACTGATCTACACTCAACAAGCCACAATGACAAACATGTTTTAAAAAATCTTTTGTAAATGTATTAAATAAGTTCCATTATTACCATTATTACTATTATTATTAATATCTGCAGACTTCTTGTTGTGACCAACATATTGTAGCCAGATGTATCCTGTTTAATTTGATATATGGACACAAATACGCTTCTCTATGGACACTTTTGTAAATGTATTTTGTGGAGAGATTTCATCTTTTAATTTAGAATTTTAATTTGAACAACAATTTAAAAATATGTTTCTCAAAATGAAAGATAAAATACTATAGTGAAGGAGTCTGAAATTTCTCTTAAGCCACTGTAGTGTGCCACTTCAGCCTGCACATCAAGACAATTGTAAATGTGCAAAATATACGCTGTATACAGGACATGCTACTGACCTCATTACTGTGGGGTAGAGCTCTATTGTGTACAGAAATACAATAGTAAAAGCTCCCTCTGCAAACATTTTGCCCAAAACTCCAACAATTGTTCTATACAACCCCATTTCTGAAAAGAAAAAGTTGTTCAAGAACATTTTAATCCCACCTTGTGTTACATTAAGGTAATTATGTGTAGAATTTAAAAAATAAACTTAAATTTGAAAATTATTTACACCATACATGTATAATCCATAATGAAAAAATATATTTATTTTATAAGTTTATACAATTTGCTTTCATTGTTGTGGTTGTCTATTATTGTTGTAGTAATGATATTGTTACCATAATCTTACTGTTGCAAAGCGATGCACCTAAATTGATCATTTACCTTGAGGGATAAACATGTTGCAGAAAATACACAGTCCAGTCAGAACAAGTGCTCCAGCCTGATTCAGCCTTCGGCCTATTTTGTTCAAGGTGATGAGGACGAATGCTTTTACTGGGATTTCAATAGCGCCATAGATGAACTGTGTGAGATAAATGTTTAAGCCAAATCCATCAATATTCAGGCTAATTCCATAGTAAGTACATGCCACTCCAAACCTATGAATAGAAAGATAACAATATGTTGAAAGTTAAACATTTGCCCCAGAAAGTATTAGTTTGTGTTGGCAGCCATATTAGTAACAAGACACAGATATCTGTGAAGATTCTCAGTCATCCAGGTCATGGTTATCTCAAAAAAACGGTTTTTAATGGCAACTGGACTTG
>JAUMHL010000001.1:11002722-11041731 GCA_032362345.1 Sandelia bainsii | reverse complement strand
GTCAGGCAGACTTGAAAAAGCCCTCTGGAATGGAGGGTGAAACGTAGTCAAGGAACTAAAACAAGTCCAGTTGCCATAAAAACCGTTTTTTTGAGAAGACACAGATAAAAATCAAGCAGCTGCTCTGAATCATTGTGCAAAATAGCCTCAAACATAGCCAATGCAATCATATATATTATGATATATATTGTACAGACAGTGGAATAAATATATATTTAATATATATAATATATGTATGCATATTTTTAAGGTCTAGAAGGTAAAAGCAAAACTAAATATATACAGTCCAGTACCACACAATGCCAGTAAGCAGAGCCAGTCTCCTCATTCTTGGAGTTTTCACGAGGTCCAAAAGGGAATATTTTCTGTTTTCATTTTCAACAAGTATGACTTTGGACAGAATCTGGAGAGTAAAACAATTTTGGTCAGAGAAAGGAATGGTGCTCAGTATCAATTTCATATTAGAAATGGACTATGGAAAATGTTGTACGTCGGGCTTGAGGTCAGCCATGAATTGCTCTCTGCCATTGACTTCTGCACATTTGCTCAAGTAGAAATGAGCACTGTTGACTTTTCCATTGCTCATAAGCCATCTGGCAGACTCAGGGAGCCACCTGTCACAAAATGCTATCTGATAAATAACAGCATGTGGTTTTTCATCATCATCATCATCATCATCATCATCATTATCATCATATAAATTCTCATTAGGTAGTTGCTTTTTAAGGCTGAAATAGTATTATTTTCTTACCACCAAGCAACCATTGCTGGCAATAGTGGGGCAGTTACAGTGACAGTCAGGTACCTCCAGTCATTCACAAAGTAGGCCAAAACAGGTAGAAGAGCAACACTAATACTCCAGTCCATGCTTATAAGAATGGCCACTGCAGTTCGATGCTTGATGTCCACCCATTCAATACCTGTGGTGAGCAATAAATAAAATAATAAATCAAATCTATTAAATCAGACATGACTATAATTACAGTTGACTAGTTTACAGTTTAGCAGATGCAACAAGCCTTTATTATTCATTATTATTATTATTATTATTACTATTATCATTATTAATAATAATGATAATGATAATGATAATAATAATATTTATCGCAGTGAAAACACACATAACATATTGCTGTGAGGTGTGATGTTCAGGACTCCCTTTCATAGTTGGGGATATTGTAGGAAGAAAAAACTATTAAATATCTTTAATGCAAAAACCCCAAAGACACGTGTTTGTTTGTCCTGGTCCCTCGCTAGTGTCCTTCCTAGCCTGGATAAATGGGGAGTGTTGCGTCAGGAAGGGAATCCGGTGTAAAATCAAATCAAATATACAGAGGCAGATCGTCCACTGTGGCGTCCCTGAAAGGGACCAGCAGACAGAAACTTCTTCTACTAGTGTTGGTTCTTGTTAAGTTTAAAATTATGCTTTAATTTACAGGGTTTTAAAAGAAAACAAGACAAACACTTTGTTGACAAAACATCTCCAGCATTACATATTCAAGTGATGTGGATGAAATATGATTTAGGAGTCTAGGCCTTTTTTGACTGCATCAATTTATGTGATTGTGTTTCTATGCTACACCATCTTAAACCAGTCAAGTGATTTGAATAAGCTGGTGTGACCATAGACCCCTAAGGGCTAAGAACATCTCTTTTTTTTGTTTTTGTTTATTCAATAAGTACAATAAAGAGAAATGTACTTAATTCCCTCTGTAAAAAACAAGACAGGCTACGAGATAAAACTTACAAAGGGCAATAGTGATTATACTTATTCCAGAAATCCCCAATCCAGTGAAGAACCTCATAACAGCAAACATGGTGAAATTTTGTAAGAAAGCACTTGCAAATCCAAACAGGGTGGTTGTCACATAGGACAGAAGAAGTGCTCTTTTCCTACCAAACCTGTGGGACAAATGATTACAAATTAACACCCTAGATTATCCTGTAAAACACTTACTATGCAGTATGTTTAAAATAAGTTGTGACAACACTTTATTTGGTCTCTACAGCATGTAAAATGAAAAACAAAAGTTTTTGATTCCATTGCTAAGGGCTTCCTATATAACTATATATAGTTATACAGCTATACAAATAAACTGAATTTGATTGAATTCAATGGTGAAATGAACATCTGAGATAACTACACCACAGACAAACTAAAACTTTAATAACAAGAAAAATTATATGTATGTTTTTCAATGCATTAGTTGTCTTTTGTTTTAAAGCAGTGTAGTTTAATCATTGTGAGTGGAATTGTGTCTTTGAGTGTCAAGACCATGAGCACCTGTCACTAAGATAGCCAAATACTGCTGCTCCAAGCATAACCCCCATGAAGAAGATGATGGCCATGGCTCTGTTCACTATTCTCTTATCACAAACCAGATCCCACTATGGACAAAACACAGAGAATAAAGTGGCAGATCTGTGATTTGTATTCATTTGATGTTTTGTAAAAGGAAATAAAACTCACCTCCATGGCTAAATTAGACTTGAATGTGGAGTTATCGTACACCCAGCCTTTCTGGCACGGCACTGTAGTTAGGTCAGTAATGTTGGAGGAATTGTACAGCAGATGATACTGAGGTTCTGCAAACATCTGACAGGAGTCTGGAGTCCCATCCTGCTGCAGTGGAATACTAACAACAAGTCTCTCTGTCTGGGATAAATTTCTAAAAGCCTCTCCATCATCCAGAGAGTCAATGTTGCAGTGGTGAGATGGAATAAAGGCAATAAAATTATTCAGCAGAAAGTTAAACGGCAAAGTAACACGAGCCACTACCATCAAAAGGATTGTCCTTAACTGAAATCTCCCAAAGCCATTCACCTCTGCCAGCACATTTTCAAACTTCATTTTCAAAAATAAATGATGCAGCACCTCTAATTTGACGGGAAGCTCAGAGAATAATAGAAAATTATAAGTGAGACACTTGCTTTTTGCAAAGTGCCGTTGGTTAATGATCATCTAAGAGACTGTGTGCTTGTGTTGTAAAATATTGCGAAACCACAGTTTGTGTTCACTCTACTAAATAAACATACACTGATGAGTAACATATTTTTACACCATGATTCCAAAAAACGTGCCTGTTCATATCCTCAAGCATTAGGTCAGCTGAAGTTTTTCTGGATACAGAGGAGGAGATCATTGTTTAAAATATTAAAATTTCAATATCAAGTTCACAGTCCACATGTTATGCAAAAAGTGTTGTTAAACTAGTTAAACTAACTTCAAGCAAGTCCCATTGCCACTGAACAGGAACTTGACCAGCTATCATATAGCAAATTAAAGTAAATAAAACTTAATATTTGGTTGCCAATCGCTTGATTGCAATAACTGCACTAAGTCTGTGACTCACTGACATCACTACATTGTTGGTTTCATCTTTTAATATGCTTTTTTAGGCCATT
This sequence comes from Sandelia bainsii, assembly GCA_032362345.1. Lineage (NCBI taxonomy): Eukaryota > Metazoa > Chordata > Actinopteri > Anabantiformes > Anabantidae > Sandelia > Sandelia bainsii. The sequence continues at coordinate 11,038,326 of JAUMHL010000001.1, read as the reverse complement.
TCTGTGCCTCCTTTAGTTGTCTTTAGTATTCACTTTTTAGGGGTTTGCACATAAAAGTGAAAGAAAAGAAACAAACAACAAAACAAAAACAAATGTGACTGGAGAGGTCAAGATGCTTAAGAGGTTTATACCAACTTTATGTACAAAACTCAACCCAGCAAAACACAATAAATCATCTGTCAGAAAATTTAAAAGGATCACATGCAAAAGACTTCATAAAGAAAGAAAGAAAGAAAGAAAGAAATATATATCAGAATACAAACAATAACCAACTACAATTCATGAATCAAATGTGACTTCTTTTTAAAAGTCTCCAGATCTTTAAATACACGTTTACTCTGGTCTTCTATGCCTGTCCACCATGATATCTGAAGGAATACTGGCAGTGACTAATTTTATGAAAAAGAAGAAGAAGATGATGCACCTGGTCTGGTGACTTGACTTGACCAGTAAAGAAACTGTTTCCCCCTGATGATGGCCTTTATTGAGTTGGCAGTGTGGTTTGGACCATGGTCTTGCTGCATGATGAAGCTCCGGACTGTTTTGACACATTACTCTGTGAAATACATCTGAACTCACTCTGCTGCTACCATCATGAGCTATAAATAAAGATTAGAGTCTGTTCCAGAAGCGACCATGCAAGCCCCACCGTGCTCCACAGAAGAGCTTGTATGGTTTGGATCATGAGCAGATGCTTTCTTCTTCCACACTCTGACCTTCTCATCACATTGGTAGAGGTTAATCTTGGTCTCATCAGTTCATAAAACTTTGTTTCAGAACTTTTGTGGCTCATCTCTGTTTCTGAAAATTCCAACTTGGCTTTTTGATTCTTTGTGCTGATAAAGAGTTTCTACCTGCAAGAGCTGTTCTATTATTTTTGCCCACCTAAAGTTTGGGTTTAAATGTGTAAATATAACTGTGTAACGATCTATTTAATAATACAGTACATACATATAATACTGTACATAATAAAGCATATTTGTATAAATATGTCTTCAGTGTACAGCAAAAGCAATTTAATTGGCCTTGTCACCTCAATACATTTGAAGGGGACCATAGTATAGTAGTAATTACACCTCCAAACACGCATGTTAGCATTGTCATTGTAAACACATTAGCATGCTGTCATTAGCATGTAATTGAAAGCACACACTACAGCCTTACTGAGTCCCTGGCAAAGCAGATGGTTCTTCTATCTTCTGTCCAAAAAAAGATGGGTACAGGTTCAGGGCAAAAGTAGAGTAAAATTAAATTGACACATAACATGATAACTGGATATTGTGAGCTTGAAACTTTGTGAATTCCACATTTTAAAATTGTTATTATAGTTTTTAAACATCTTTATGTCATTAATATAAAAACGAACACTTTAGTGTGCATCATCTGTGCTTGAGAACATGTCAACACAAATAATAAGATGGGCAGAGAAATGATACCAACCGCTGATATGATAATAAATGTTTCCTGTACTGTGGCAGCAGGACATAATAAGACATGCCACCATTAAATGTCTAACTTGAATAAAACCAGTAGACATCTTTCTCATTTAGTTTATTTCCAGTTACACGTAAATTTACAGGGACACTTTTCTTCTTCTACATCTTGTTCTATTGCACAGGTCAATTTAGACAGTAAATCTTTAGATAGAGACAGTTGTTTACTTTGGCATTTTAATAATGTTATTGTTGATATTATTAATATTTAAAAACATACTTATTTGATTATTAAAATGTATCAGCATTTAATAAATTACATAACACATATACCGTACACAGTATACTATGATTCTCATTATGATTAAGTGTGATTTTTATTGAATCTCCTGGTCCCCCGGTGATTGTTCTCTGTAATAAAGATAAAACTAGTTAGTTGTTGTTTTATCATACATTGATTACTGAGTCCAGAAAAGTACTTGTACAATAACGTTGATTAACAAAATGATTAATGATACTATGTAAACTTGTGTAAAAATTATGGTTATTGCCTTTTCAGGACTGACTGGATTAGTTTTAGATTTTTTATCAGTGAATCTCAGTGAGGTGGCCAATCATTTACTGTAGCTTTAATATTGAATTACATAGGTATAGATTCCTCTTTACCTTGGTTTCTCAATGTCTTTGATGAACTCTGGCAGACGGGTGTTTAATGTTTCAGGTAGAAGTGAAGCCACTAAACCTGACCCAACTGCCACTGCACAATAAGTGACTGCAGGGAGGAGATGCCACATATCCTCCAATAGCATGACGAGTGGGGATATGGACACGCCCAGTCGTGCCATAAACGAGGTGTAGCCTAAAGCATTTTGTCTGAAGAATCAAAGACCAGAAGTTAATATAAACCTATTGTACATCTGGTGACCACAGAATAGAAGATTATTGTCTTCAAACTGGATACATAAGTGTGTTGATAACTGACCGTACAACTGTAGGAAAGAGTTCAGTTATGTAGAGATACATGATTGCAAATGAGGCCTCTGACATGGCTTTTCCAAGGACTGCCACGATGGTACGAATTAACCACTTATCTGAATATGGAATATGTTCAGATAATCAAAGGTATTCTCAGATATTTTTTACAACAAATAAAAAACGCAAAATAATTAAATGATAAAATTCTAGCAAAATCAAAAATTACCTGTTGGAACAGAAATGTTGATGATGAGAAAGAGCCCGGTTAGCAGCAGGGCGCAGACCTCACCAGGCCTTCTACCAATTTTCTCCACAAAGAAATACACACCAACCTTCATTGGCATTTCAATTGATGCAAATATAAATTGTGTGAGGTATGGGTTTAGTCCAAACCCACTAATATTAAGAGTTATCCCATAATATGTAAATGCAACTCCATACCTAGAAAGTAAGGGGAAAAAGATTTACTCTGTGTACTGACATGCCAATTCTCACATGGATGATTAAGGATTTGTTTAAACACATATGTCAGCAGTAAGCAAAGCACTTAAACTACATTAGAATAGCATATTGCATAGTATATAAAATATTATATTAAAAATATTAAGACATATTCATATTTCCTAATATGTGATTCACATCACATTTTCTTTCTTTCTGAGAGTTGGATGAAGCAATTCATATCTGTGTGCGAGGCAATAATTACCTTAGCTTAGGACAAACATGGTTAGCCTGGCACTGTCCAAAGTTCAAAATAGACCAAATTGATTACCCACCACCTAATTAACATCTTTTAATCTGTTTTTGTGATCCATACACAAACAGAAATGTAAAATTCATAATTTGTGGTTTTAGGGCATTGAAGGTGCATTTTCGCACTTTGGACAGAGCCATATTTAGCATATTTCCAAAAATGCTTAAGTATTTCCTATTTCTTTACCCCATCCCATTAAGTTATACTTACCACACTATTCCTGCACATAGAGAAAGTTTCCTGATATTTGAGGTCCTGAAAAGATCTATGAAAGTGTACTTCTTTTGTTCAATTTCAGCTGCAGATTCCAGTAATGCCTGTGAGAAACCAGGATGAAACACAATTAAACTTTCATTTACAAAACTTTTTGTTTCTTATACTACTGAAAGATTATTTTCACTTAGATGTCAGCTAAGTGAAAATAATGCCAAATGTACCCTTGGTGTGATGGTGTCCATGTACTTGGTTCTGTTGTTCATCTTGGCACACAACATTATGTAATGATGAGCAGCATCTACCTTCCCATTTGCCAAGAGCCACCTAGCAGACTCTGGAAGCCACCTGAAGTGATAAACATGTTGAGTTCAGTGTGTGATCAACTCCTACAAGGATTCTACTTTTTACACTGCAAAATAATGAAATGATCAAACTTGACACCTCCAAGCAATGATGGCCAATATCAGGGGTGAGGTTGCTGTGAGAATGAGCATCCTCCACTCATTGACAAAGTATGCAATTCCAACCAGAATCCAGTTCCCAACTGTCCAGTCCAGGCCTATGATTATGGCAGAGAAGGTCCTGTGTTCAATGCTAAACCATTCGACATCTGCAGACGAAGTCAGCACAGATAAAAACTTAGATGCATTCTTGAAAGTAAAACAGAATATACATTTTAATGCAAACAAATGTGAACCAAACTAATATATACTGTATTATATTTTCCTCTCACAACCAAACGTTAGCGTTGTTTAAGAACTAACCTACTTACTCAGAACAACAGAGATGATGCTTAGTCCTGCAAATGACATCCCTGTAAAAAATCTCATGACGGCAAACATTATATATGATGTGGAGAATGCACTTATCACTCCAAACAACATGGACGATAAATAAGACACCAGCAGAAGTGGTCGGCGCCCAAACCTGGTCAGGAAAAGAAAAAGTTGACAGTGATGAATAAAAGAAAGAAAATCTTACATGTGCAGTGTATTTACAGTTAACAGGGTAGAACATATTTTTTACACAAGTAATCCAATTATTTAATATCTGTGTCATTTACTACATAAAACATTTCTTAAGCCTTCTACTACTCTAATTGTTTGTACATTTACTCGTCACTTTATTAGGAACAGCTGTACAATATAGTACAATCCAATGCAGCAGCTCTGCAAATCGTTAGACAGTTTCAACAAAACAGACAAATTAAAACCTTATAAACCTAGAATTCATGGCAGAAATGCTGTGTTGGATTGCATTAGATTGTACAGGTGTAACTAATAAGGTGGCCAGTGTACATTTCATTCATGTATATATTCATAGTGAGCATTTTGTATTATAAACACATATCTGCTTTAATCCACATTTAAATAAGTCAGGCCTCTAACATGCATAATGTTTCTGAGTATTATTACAGCCTGCTAATGAATGTGCCTCTGCAGTTGTTAATGCTCTGCTGATGTAACATGTGCTTATCTAACATTTAATAAAGAGAGTGAGGGACATTTTAGACATACAGATGTGGCTAAAAATGTGGATCATTGAACCAACTCATTTGTCATGCATGACTTTAGTTTGTCATATAATACAACAAATAAGTCACAAAAACAGCTTAATTCCTGCTTATTCAATAAAGATATTCAACAAAGATGTAACAAAAATTTAACAATGAAAAACACTTAATTGGTTATCACTTAAAGTGATTGCCTCAAAGGGGTGTGCTACAAAATACTGGGCTAGGGGTCCCAATATCTTGTCTAAGTTGTATTACATAAAATTATATATAACAGCTCAACAGGAAAGTATTAGTTCTATTAAATATCAAATATAGAATGGTGCATGCTAATTACTTTTGCCAGTTTCAGCTTGTTTAAGAGAAAGATTTGTTTTTCTTTTTAGTGGGTATCAACTCTTTCAGCCACTTCTGTATGTATATGTGTTTTTTCATTAACATTCTCACCTGTCACTGAGAAACCCAAATAAAGGTGCTCCAAACATAACACCAATAAAAAAAATAGTGGCTGTGGCCTTGCTCATTCCTTTTCTACTGCACACGAGATCCCACTGCAGAGAAACAATTAAACATATTACATTATTTATTTTTACATTACACTTTGAAACATCAGTGTCAAACAACACATACTGTACATTGCATGTTATTTACTGTACGTAGTCACAATTTCAAACACAAGCAATGCCACAAAAAAGTCTGGGTATAAAAATATGCCTACCAACTAATTATAGTTGCAGTTTAAATGCAGATGCCATCAATGTCTTCAAGTAACTAAACATTTTTGCGACTTTACTGTCAGTTTATTGACACCTACCTCTGTTACCACAGTAGACTTAAAGGTGATGTTGTCATACATCCATCCAGTCTGGCAATCAACAATCAGTGTGTTGTCAGTACTATTAAACCCTGACAGATGTTCATACTGAGGCTGTAAAAACATCTGACAAGAGCTCGGGGTCCCATCCTGCTCTGCTGGAATACCAACAGCCAGTTTCTGATCCAGAGTCAAATTTCTGAAGATGCCTCCATCATCAAGAGCACTGAGGTCACAGTGGTGGGAGGGAACGGCTGCCATGAAGTTATTCAGCAGAAAGTGGCATGGTATAGAAAGTCGAGAGAGCATCTGAATCAACACTAGCTTGACTTGGAATTTTCCAAATCCATTAATTTCTGATAGTATATTGTCAAATTTCATTTTGCTCTGCTTCCAGAGTCGTCAGAAAGCTGAATGTTGTAACAGTGATGTGAAGGAAGGTGACAAAGTCTAAAAAAGACACATTTACCAGCACCATGTTAATTATTACAGCTGTCGCCTCATCAAATGGAAACCAGAAAAGAGCTGTCTTTAAAGTTCATAAGTTTAGACGTGTCTACAAATAATATGCATTGGTGAGTTTACATTAGTGTAGGTACTGTAAGTCTGGTGATGTTTTAATATTTCCCATGTACTTTGGTAAATATCATCAGTTTGCAAGGACATAGGCCACAACCAGAGCTACTTCTGTAGAACAATAGACTACAATAAAAGCAAAAAGAATGTGTGTAAGTAAGTGTGTTACATTTGCCTGTTGCATGTACATTTACAGTGAAGTGAACATTTGAGAAGTTAGATTCGATTTAACTGTTGTATATTTACACGAGGCAGGAACACACCTGCTACCAAAAAGGGCTTGAATTTAGTCTATTTGAGCTGTTTATTCTTCCATTAATTCACCGTTTTCTGATAATCATGATTAAATTACTGTCGAGAGGCAGTGATGTATTTTTTTTTTACATAACTTGCTTCTTCATATATCACCATCAAATGTAACCAAACTAGTAACAGTTTGCAGTGTCCTGCAGTATCTTATCTTGTCACAATGGATTTTAAGAAGTAAAAATGAAATTCTACTTCTTACAGTCAGTGAGGGAAAAAGCAATAATGCACACAGCTGTGTACTTCTGGTGTCTAGGGGTTTTAATAAAAAATAAAAATCCTACAATGTTTGCAATGATGAAATAGTCTTATTTTTAAATAGTATTTTCCACTTTTTTTCTAATATTTCATAAAAAATATCTTTTAACCACTAAGCGGGGAAACATTAAGATATGACAATGGGCACTTTAAAAAGAAGTGTTTTGAAAAGTGATTCAAAAGATATTACTAATTCTGCAGGTTTAACTCTTATGACAGGGAGTTCCACCTGCAAAAGCCGAGATTCCTTTAGTCTTGAACTGGGAATTAGGTAAAGCCATAACTATGCTGCCTGAGGATCTGAGGCTGCACTGTGGCTTGTAGGAGAGCGTTAGTTACAGAACTAACTCAACAACAGTGACACTTCATGTAAGATCAATAGCATGGCGAATGCATAAAAGGCTTTGAGCAGTAGTTACTTTGAATTGCAACATGTCAAGCTTGAAATCTTTGTCAAGCAGCAATGAGCTTGGAATATGCCAACTGTGTCCTGATTTTACTGCTTTTATTTGCAATTGTTTCTAAGGAAATACAAAGTAGTATTCTGTGTTTGCATAGAGTGACGTTGGAACAATTTCAGTAAGTATAAAGACACATTATCAAGCAGCTAGGGTGATTTATGTACGTATTCAGATCCAGATATATTTTGAAAAGTAAAAGAAACTTTTGAGGCTGATGTCATTTGCACTGTTGAAGATAAAAATGCTGTATTTTCAAATCAGAAGAGAGAAAATATGTTGTGGTAATTAAAAATAAATGCAGTAATCTCCTAGGAGAACTAAACATATGTGCAAATAAACAATTTAGATTAAGAGTAGTTGGTTTATATTTAGATTTTAACCATTAATATACTGTATATTAACCTAATAACCTAAAATGTAATAGAGTAACTTCTCCATTCCCATATTACTTCTGCAAACCAGCTCAAAATTTAATCCCATATAGGGGCATCCTGTAATGAAGAACAGGAGTCTTACCTCATCTATCTACTGTACTGCTACTTTATAATCTATAACTTTACCCTGACTTTTACTAACCCTATTTCATTCCCTAATATGAGAGACACAGGATGATAAAGTGATTATTAATGCAACTTATAACTCTAGTGAAAAACAACTATACTATGCATCTGTATTAATTTTGCATAAGGCAATCTCTCTGTACAGTTTCTCTCAGCAGTTAACCATTATAATTATTTTAATTATTGAAACATAGCATCTGAATTGTAACCAGCTAAATGCAAATTACTCCAAAAATGTCCTTATTATGTCAACTTGTTGTAGCTACAATACATCATGTTAACTGAGCTGTGTCTGAGGAGGGTTGAGCCAGCAACACCTCTTCCTTTCCCCCTTTAAAAACAGTAGCATACATGAATGAGCTAGGTGGTCATGCACTGAAACTGGTTGGATGTAAAGTCGACAATGCTGGATATCGACTGACGAGACAACATCTGGATCAACTTGTCTTTTACAGGTACTTCAGGAATAATTGACTTGAATAGTAGGTGATGTTTGGCAAGTAAGGAGTTGAACCTCTTGATAGTTCTCTCTTGTACAATTTTGTACTAGTGAAGATTCTCTTATTCATTCTCTCTACTATTTAAGTAGTTTAAATACTAAAAATGTCTCAAATATTTCTGTCTCTTTGTGGCTTTGAAGGAGAACAATATGCAATAAAGAAATAAGCTTAATATTATGGTCAAGGAACTATTGAACAGTTGGCTTCATCTTTCTAAATGCTGATGCACCAATTTAAATTCTATATCTTTCAGCAAAAGAAATGATGTTGCTTTGTATACTTATTGACTGCAACTTCTGTCCGGGTTGATACTGATCCTAGCTGTCTATAAAATAGAGTTTTGTTCTGTAATAAGGTTTCAGGAATGAGTCATAAAAAGATATCTGCAGAGGCTGTTCAAACATGTGCATAGATCTCATTAGTGGTTGAGGTAAGACAGTCTAATTATGTAATAACATGGAAACATCTAATCCGCTGGAGCTCAGTCCTTGCAAGGGTCAGCCTCGAGAGCAACAGTTCACTCTTTTGTCAAGGAAGTTGAGTTTCTATGGCAATGGGTCAACATACTGGAGTTACTGCCATACTAGGAAATAGAAAGTCCTGCACCGCCAAGGCAAGGTTTGGTGATGGTGAGGTGTTAAAATGAAGTGGAACCAAGTGTGAAGAGAAGTGTGGGCCCAGGACAAAGTGTTCAAGAGGTGGACGCCTGTAGTCTGCTACAGTTGTGTAGTAAAAACTTCAACAAATTCATGTACTCTAATGTAATGTATCCAAGGTTTCAACAGCCTACCAGTCCACTGTTTGCATGCTACAATTAAAATGTGTGCATTTACGCTATGTGTGCAGTGACACATATTAGTAACAAGGAGATCCGCAGATATTGAACACCTATAACAGTAAGATTCCTGCAAAAAGACAACACTGGCATGTTTCGAGTCTCAAGCTTTCAATTTTATTTTAAAACCATCATCAGGTGATGTGGTCACAGGTCTGCACAGTTTGTAAGATAGAGCATCATCAACAATTTCAACATCACATATACAGTGTTACGCACTGTTACGTCTGAGGCACTTAAAGTGAGGATGCTTTCAAAAATAATGGCATGAATAGTTTTTAATTTACCATTTAACTTATTACAACAAAGTGTAGTAAATGGATAAAACCTAAATTAAAGCAATTTTGATGTGAGCTCTTTGCCTTTAAAACACAACACAATTTCTTCTTTGTACACTTGTTAACAGTCAAGGTACTTAGCAGGTTGGCTGTTTGAAGCATCTGCTAGTCCACAGTTCTTTTGTAGATTTAGTCTATCTCATTGTCTCTAAATGCAATCTCAGACGGAGTCCATGGTGTGGAGATCAAGGCTCTGTGAAGCCCATACCATCTCCTGCAGGACTTTGATTTATTCTGTGTGTCTCTGTAGATTGTTCTTTATCACTGGCTGTGTGTTTGGGGTCATTGTCATTTTGCAGAACAAAATTTATGACTGATCAGTGGGCTCCTTGATTGTAGTGTTACTCTTTTATGCACAGCAGTGTCATTGCACTTTTTAATAGTGAATACGTCATTTTGTTAACAGCAGTATTCTCCTATTTGTTATGTTAAGTTGAGGGACAGCTGCAAGATCCTAATATAAGTATAAATAAAAAATGTTGCTCAAATTGTTGTTCAAATTCTGCGTTAAACAAAGTGTTCCGCTCAGTGTGTAACAAATGTGAAAACACGAGCAGACATATATAAGTGGTCTAATTTAGTAAAATGCCAAAGTGTTCAGGTATGATAATATGACAATGATATGATAATGCAAATAGGATGACAATATAAGTCAGTTAATAGTTGATTTGGTCCGAACTGGTCACATTACACCACTGCTACCATCAAGCCAAAATATTAGGTATATAAGTATAGGTATGTAAGTATAAGTATTTGTACAAAACAAACATAAAAACCTAATCTAAGACTGCTGAAATTTCAGAGGTGTTTCTCTAGCGCCATCCTTGGGCCAAAATGTGAACTTAAAATCTTGCAGGCAAAATTTCCTGACAATGTTCCCATCAGGAAAAAAACAACCTCATCTGACACATCATTTCATTTGACAAAACAGAGATCTTCTCTGACAGTAAAGCTATCTTGCAATTTATAATTACACATTTATTCTTCATTTATACACATCTCATGTATTATAGCTGTTGTAGGTGTAGTATGTTACACATGCCATATGATTCTGGTTTGTGTAGATGACTTACACTAATGCACAGTGTATTATTTATTATGCCTCCGTTCCAGGGAGATAGCCAGGGCTGGAGACATTATCTTTATGGGTTGTCCATCCATCCGTAAGGCCACACAATTCTTGTGAACGTGATATCTAGGGAACTCTCGGAGGGAATTCCTTCAAATTTGGTACAACTGTCATCTTGGACTTAGTGATGAACTGGTTAGATTTTGGTGGCCATTGGTCAAAGGTCAAGATTGTAGCAATCTCACCTTCATCCAATTCTTGTGAACTGATACGTCAGGATTACGTTAAGGGAATTTCTTCATATTTGCCACAACTGTCCACTTGTACTCCATGAGTACTCACAGTCACCTCATGTTCATGGTCAAGGTCACTGAGCCCTTATGTATGTCCCATTCTGGTCAATGAAATATCTCAGAAATGCCTGGAAGGAATTTCACAATTTCTTTTATGCTCAAGAGAGATAATAACATCTATCTGAAATCGCGGGCATGGTTCCAAGCTTATCTGAAAAGTCATTTCTGATTTAATTCCAAATTAATTGGCTTGGCTTTGTGTGCATTTGGTTGCATGTGGTTGTTATGTAGTCTTTTAGTACACCATAGCATGTGGTTAGCATATGAAAAACAAGTTGGCTTCCTGATATCAGGGTTTATTCCACCATAATTTACAGTCAAGGTACAGTAGCTCAGTGTATTTTAACATCGCTGACCCCTGTGTGTATGTTGCCTTTTGCAGAACTGATCCACTCACTCATGTTTTTTGTCTTAGAGAAGCTGTCTCTTGTTGGGTGTAAACAAACAAAATGTGAAGCATATGCAGCATATAGTGTTTTGTTTTTAATCTGTCAAGCAATTAGGAGGCGGATTTGTTGAAATATATTGTTACAGTACTACAGAGCTATCACACCACCTGCTGGTGGGTGATAGAAAATTATGTGTTTCAGAAGAAAAGGCTCCTGTTTCCAGTTAAACTTGGATTACCTGCTGTTTTTCAGTCAGTTGAATATCATCTGATCATCACTTTGCTCTGGAGCATGGTCTTTAGATTTACACTGTACTAATATTAACTATTGCATCATACTGTTGATACATAATCTTTTTAATTAGGTTATAAAAGCACGATTTGTCCATATAAACTCTGACAGTTGTTTTGCACTTGATAATTTAATTTAATTTAATTTAATTTAATCACTAGAATGTTCAATCATCAGTTTTGATAGATAGAATCATTGATTATCAGAATTACTCAAGAGAATCATCTGGCAGCCTTTTTAACAGATTAACAGTTCATGCAATTTAACTTCAGCAACAAAACAAACTTTGACTTTAAGCGTTTGAGGAGGAAACCTAGTATTTGCACTATGTATAAACAAATAGTTTCTCAGGTTTAGTTCTTAAAAGGAAATGCTGACAGCAATAGCAGTGCCGATATTTGTTGCAGCGACAGATGAAAACACTGGGGGGAAAGAAACTTTACTGTATAAACAGGAGTTCGGAAAACAGCAACCCAATTGTTTTGCTTATACTCTTGGATGTGAATGCCACTTCCCCCTTGATATTACATACCATTCCATTTAGAGCGACTAGAGCCCTGATGGAACTGCCAAAGCAAAGCTGCACTTCCTATTGGGGATAGGAATAATTTAGAGAATTACATAGTAGTTTGAAATGTGAACAAGCATTATTATAAGCATACTAATGTTAAAATCTGTTTATCTGGACAGTAAACACATAATTCTTTGAATATTTGTGCAAGACCATTTAAATGTTTACTTTCACACTTTGGCAAATCATTAAATATAGTATTTATACAAATAAAAATCTACGTAGGGATTCAATTATATATTTACAGATAGTCTATTTTATAATCTAGCCATAAGGTGAAAGGCTCCCTGGCCTAAAGTTGTTTGTCTTTGTTTTATAAAGGTATCACTGGTGAACCTGAGGACACTGTGAAACAACATTTGAAATGGAACCAGAAGCTGAAGACCCAGACAATGATCAATTGATCCCTTGGTCAGGTTCAGATGGTTCCCAGGAACTTTGTGCCTCTGAGTCATTGGCAGAGTCCTATAATGAAGATGATGTCAGTGACCCAGAGTACCCGCTAGACACACAGCCTCCTCATATCCTCAAGTCTGACCCTGAGTCTTCAGAACGTCTTCAGTCACAAAGCTGGGAATCTGCAGGGGAGCAACACTCCTTGCCTGAAGTAAGTGGAAGTGAGGAGAATCTTTCATATCAAGATGAAGATGACATCTACCTTAGTGAATCAAGAGGGTCCATTACAGAGTCTCCTCCCATCCAAACCTCACCAACATCACTGTCGCCTCAACAAGAGCGCCATGACTCCAAACCTCCTGCTGGTCAAATATCAAAGCCGCATTCCCCATCATCTTCCTCCTCTCTTGGCTGTGCAGCTGATATGACCCTGGCCTTGACCCTGACCACAGAACAGCCAGTGGGAGCCAGTAATAGACAGGGTGCAGGGACTGGGAACAGGAGGGTTCAATCTTCAGAAGAAGGAGGGAGTAGTGAAGCACCTCCTGTTTCTGTCTTCTTTGGAATTTCAGATGAGGGTGCTGAGCAGGCAGAGAAGTGGAACTCTGAGTCTGACACAGATCTGTGCAGACCGGATCAGCACAGGGCAAGGTACAAACGTAAGTATCTTCTGCCTTCCTTTTATATATTTCAGTAGACATATTAAGCCACTAGAGCAAACTGTACACATAGTGGATGCTATTCATTTTAATTTTAAATTATGTGTGATATATAAATAGATAAGATATAATTTTGTGGTTGTTTTAAATCCAGCCTGAGGCACCACAATAACTTATAACCTGAAATAATATTTTCTGCCAGCATTCTTTATACAGTGTTATAGGAGGCAAAATACTTTATTTCATCATCATTAAATAACTTGGGCAAAGCACAACTGGTCCTGGTTATTTTAATGCTGTAACATGGGATCTATTTGAGATGGACTTAGAGGGAGTATTCCCATAGCTTTAACAGTCATAGCAGGATAAGAATAAATATGACCATATGATGAGGCTGACAGAAACAAATTTGACAGACACACGCATGTGTCACCCTGGCCTGTCACCGGATCTCTTTTCCGATCGTAAGTTTGGCTGTAACGGAAAGTGAGCTCCTCACTTTCCTTGCCTCATGGAGCCCCCTAAGTTAGCTGTAAGTAAATATGGTGCTTTTATTAGTGTGCTTGCTTCAGCAGGAGCAACTTGAAAAATTCTCTTACTTGTTATTAGTGTGCTTGCTTTAAATAATAACAGTAATAATATTTGTGATTATTTTCATCTGCAACGTTGGATTAGATTAATGAAACAAAGCATAAATGTTTAATGTTCGTTTAGTATTTATTTACAGATTTGAATGTTTTTATTTCTATCTATATTCCTTTCTTGCAGGTCTTGGTCACAACGAAAGTCAATCAGAAAGACATGTCAGGGAGACCAAATCTAAATGTAAGCGAATTGCTCGGCTTCTAACTGATGCACCCAATCCTCAAAACAAGGGAGCCTTGCTGTTTAAAAAACGACGCCAGAGAGTCAAAAAGTATACACTCGTGAGTTACGGGACTGGTGAAGATCAAATAGAAGAGGAAACTGAAGAAGTCAAATCTGCTGGTTATAACTTTGTGGCAACAAGTGATTCTGAGTTAGAGGAGGAGTATTCTGTTTATCACCAGCAGCATAATTTAAGTCTGAATTGGGGAAGTGTTCGAGAAATGGAAGCATTGCCGGCGACAAAAGGGAAAGGAGTTTTGATGTTTGCCCAGCGTCGCAAACGAATGGATGAACTGGTGTCAGTGCATGAAGAACTTGCAAGTAAAGGATTACCTGTGGAGGCATTTACAGAGCCTGAATGTACAGAAGCACACAATATTTATGACTCTAAGGAAATGTACATACATGATGCAAGTCTCAAGAAGCATCTAGAATACCAAGAAAATATTCAACAGATGAACCATCTGTCCAATGTGTCAAGACCATTGGTGCCAAACAGAACTGCAAAGCCATTCCTTGGATTTCAAGATGGCACAACTGCTCCTGTGATGCCTAGTGGTGTTGTTCCAGTGACAAAGAAGCATGAAACAAGATTTAAAGTACCTGTCCCTATTAACACTAACCCACAGGTTTGGTCCCCAACTGGAGACATCATAGCCTCAAGAGATGAGCGAATATCTGTGCCAGCAATCAAGACCGGCATCCTACCAGAGTCAAAACGGAAATCCACTAAGCCATCAATGCAGGCACATGAATCAGATTCTCAGCTTCAAAGCAAAGGGGAAAGGAAGTCTTTTATTGAGCCAGAGGAAGACTGCTTTAGTCTTGGAGCTGAAGCCTGTAACTTTATGCAACCAAGACCAATAAAACTCAAGAATCCCCCTCCAGTTGCCCCTAAACCTACAATAAACTCAGCCTGCCCACCTTGGTCGAGGAGAAGTCCTTCTGATGAGCCATATATTCTACCAAGAAGTCCGGTTTCACAGCCTTCTCACAGTTCTGCGGGGCCTCATAGTCAGCATTACTTACAGCAGCAAGATTGGGTTCCGTCTCAACAGATGGCCAACCATTGGGCACCAGATCAAACACAGGCAAAACGTCAAACACCTCCCAGTGCCTGGGCACCACTCAGCTCCCCTTCTCAGCTTCATCTTCAGCCAACCACAAATAGCTGGAGTCAACAGCCATCACGATCCCCTGTGAGTATTCAGACCCGCAGTCCTACTTACAGCCCACATCCCTCACCTTTACACTCAAGGAATAAGTCAGACAGTGCTCCTAACTCAGTCACCTCTTGCCCACGGCAAGCAGGGAAATCAAACATTCAAGCATCAAAAGCATTGCAGCCTTCTCCAAAGGGTCGATTCTCAGATAAGGGTTTTAATCGGGCTGGTGATGGTCCAACCATGGCAGGGAAAGGTGCAGAGTTGTTTGCCAAAAGACAGTCTCGTATGGAGAAGTTTGTTGTTGATACGGTGCAGCCTGGCAAAGCAAGATCCTCATCCCCGACCTCATCCCTCCCTAACTCTTGGAGGTGTTCTTCCAATGTTCGTGCCCCCCCTCCTTTTTCATACAACCCTCTTCTTGCTCCTTTCTACCCTCCATCAGCAACCAAGCAACACTCTTCTACAAGCCCCCAAATCAAGCCTAAGATCAAAGAGAACCCTAAAGCAAAACACCTAAATGCCTTAGATATTATGAAACATCAGCCCTATCAGTTGGACTCGTCGCTGTTCAAGTATGATGCAGCCCCAGAGGCCAAAAATCCCATCTCTAAATCAACTCCAGTCTCAAAGTTTGAGGTTACTAAAAGCCTTAAACATAGATCTGCCTCTTCTCATTCTCCTTATAATGCCTCTGAGCTTGATGTTCAAGGCAAAGCAGAAGCCCCTGCTAAGTCTTCTGGACCGGTAAGTTCCCAAAGTTCTTCTGCCTGCCAAAGCACAGCATCAGCTGAACCTATTGCAGCTGACAAGCACTTGGATCGAAAGCACACTGTCGCACCTGGAGCTCATCACATAACCAACAAGCAAGCACAAAGCACCCGATCTGCAAACACATCCTCTCAGCAGTCATCTATCGCTGACACTATAGCTTCAGCTTTTTCTCCTGCATCTCTTATTGCTAGAGGCACTCGTCAAATGGCTCCTCGGCCAAAATTTTCTGCTAAGAAGCCAGCAGGTACAGGCAAACAGTGGAGGCCTGTTGCTCTGCTCGTTTAGGTCTAGCTTTGGCATAGTCAACACTGAGATTACAGAACACAATTACATCTGCAACTTTCTAACATCTAAAATGTCTTAACAGGTGGACATTCATTTGCACTGTCTAAATGAAAGCAACATACAAAATCTTACATTGTGCAGGTATTAGGATGTCTTTTGCTGGCAATATAAGGAAAACATGACAAAGCAGTTGAAAGTCCTAATAATAATTATAATTTATAAAAAATTATATAATAATATAATAGTAATAATTTTGCATATTAAATCATCTTCCTGCAACAAGTTACATAGGTTGTTACACATAGTGCGAGCATTTTTCAGCTCCAGTTTGAGTTTGTTCATCTTTGTTAAATTTTCTTTCTTTTGTAAGAAATAAGATTACATGGATTTTATGTAGCAGTAGTTTGGCAGTAGTCATCACTAACCCCAAAACTACACACAACAACAGCATTTATTAATGCATTTATTTATTTATTTATTCAATATTTGAGCTCAAAATACACATTTCATGATTTCATGATTGATGGTTATCCAGGATAACCACGTATAGTAGTCTTTTACAGTTATGTTTACAATATATTTTCATTTCATTTACCACATTTGGGGAGAAACTGTCTATGCACTTCTTTTTTGGATGCATACAATTTGCAATTCCTTTAGTCTCATTCCAAACTTTGATGGTATCACAACAGCTAAAAGCATTAACAATAGTTGTGATCATTAATGCTGATGACTTTAAAGGTTTTTTTATGTGGATATATTTACTGCAATTGTCAGTTATGGCCAGTTATTTAACTGTCAGCGGACAACTGTCATCAGATATTCTGTATCCTCATCCTTGATATAAAACATGAGCATGTTTTAACTAACTATCAGATGTTTAAATATAATGTAATTGATTCACATTAGTAATAGCAACTCAAAGTGAAAACATCTGTGTCTCTGTCTTTCTGACATATCAATGTGTATTACACTTCTTGAACTCAGCACAATCATGCTATTAAATTTCTCTTTCCTCCTACCTGTCTAGTTCCTGTGTGTGATGAGCTTCTGTTCTCTTTACCTGAATGGTGTATCACTACTTCAAATTTCATCATTTATCTTTCTTGCTGCCTCACATTTACATGCAAAATTTACTTATATCTACTGCACCTTCAGCAATGTCAGTTTCCTAAGATCTTTTAGATTATTGGCAATTTTCCATAACCCATTTCCATATTGATCTGAAATGGTTAAATTAGTATGACATTGCTGAAGGTTAACACTGTCACTGACTTGTATGTCTTTATGTTTTTAATGTGACTGCTCATGTGTTTATTTTCACACCATTTCAGTTCACCTTTAAATCTGAGATGTGAAAAGTATTGACCTATATTCTTGGCCATCAAAAACTGTTCACACATTTTAACACACACTTCCCTCCCATTGAAGGGAAAAAGACAGACATGAATCTGATCAGGTGTTGAGTCTATACAGTAGATCCTAACAACCATTACTCACTCACTGTGAACACCACAACCTAAGATGTCACACAGCTACACTCGCAGGCAGTGGTGGTAGAAGTACTCCGATTATTTAAGTAAAAGTATCAACAAAGGAACAATTTCACAGTGTAGAAATAGTCCTACATTCAGTATAGTAAGTAAAAGGTAAGTATAAAAAAGTACTCTTTATACATTTTGCATCAATATGTGTGATATTATTAGATTAGAATTATTGATGTATTTATGTTTTCATCACCTTAATGTTAATATAACAATGAATTTACCATCTTCATAGTAACTTGTATTAGTACCTCTTACACTGCTTTGATGATCATATGTTTGGAATTACATAATTATAATTTGAATTACTGTTGGGCAGCTAGGTAGTTTGTGAAGTGCACAAAAATAATAATCAGTAACATCTTCTTATCTGATTATACTGGATTTTGCATTATTAATCAGAATCTGAAAAGTAACCAAGACTATAAGTTAAATGTAGTAGGGTAATTACAATATTTTCTTCTGAAATGCAGTGAAGTAAAGTCAAAGTGTGAAGTATCAGAAAATTAAAATACACAGATAAAGTACAAATTTGTCAAGACTGTAAATATACAAGTGTCCATTTATAAAACAACAATACCATGGTTACTTAGTTTAGAAGGACCCAAGAAACCATGTCACTATTTGCCGTCAATAATATTATGTCATTCATGTTTACACCACACGGTCAAAAGATGTTGTGCTATAACAGAACATCACAGTCATATTTCCTGACCATTTGTTCCTTTGGCTGATTTAAACCAAAAGAAACAACAAATACTAAAAGCAATGCAGCCATTTCCTGTGGTAATATGACTGAGACATATTGGTGTCATACTATAAACCATACTGCTAATGAGGTAGAAAAACTAATGAGGTGGCCATTGTTTCATCTAAGAGTCAGATAACAGTCCCCACACATGCACAGTAAACTTGCACATGTGATTTCTCTTCTGTGTGTGTAAAATTCACACCACCTCCTCAAATAAAATCTTTATTATAGTGTTGAAATACATAAATACAATTTTAGAGTGGATTTCCCTTTAAAGAGAGACAAGAAAAATGAGCTGGCAGAGAAATTGCTCCAAGCAAAGTTTCATCATCTTTTAAATTTCTGTGACTTAGGAACATTGTTGTTGTAGTTATGTTAAGTTTTTTGAACCAACAACAGGTAAGTTTCAAAATCTTATTATATATTATAACCTCATAGCCTCTGATGTCTTTTGCTTGCTTCAAATCTTTTACAAACAAGATCTTGTTAATGTATATAACCCAAAGATTTTAAGGGATATAAGAAAACTAGCTTGTTTAATTGGCTGATTTTATTTTAGACATCAGAGAGTTACCGTTACATCCAGGCTTTTCAAAGAATACTGTTGTGTATGCAGCCAAAATGAACAGCCCCATTTTACAGAATAAATCCTGCATACTATGAAAAACAACCTACATAGAGTGCTCTTAATATTTAAAACCAGTTTGTTACATGTGTAAAAACAGTGAGAACAAATGTGACAAAATGTAAACTTAATAACTTTTAGACTCTATATGTAATTCTAGAGACAAAAATAGCAAAACAAGCAAACAAACAAACAAAAACACCAATGACCAATCAGGAGAAGGGAGGTAAGATGACTTTTTACCTTATTGATTCTTTTTGCATTTCATAGCTGCATTTCAAATTATTATGAATTTGTTTGTGCTACTTTGTTCACTACAACATACAGTTTCATTAAAACAATTAATAAAATTTGAACTTATTAGTTGTCCAAGCTTTCATGAAGCCAGAGGGTGGCAGCAAAGTCTGTCACAACAGTGAACTAATATTCGCTTTTCTTCCAGGGATTTGGCAGAAGTCGCTCCTTGAGCCTGCCCAAGCAACTGAATTTGAAGCCTTCACCTGGACTTCTGTCACCCGTAAGCACACCTGGAACCCTGCCATCATTTTCAACTACACAGAGGCAAGTCTACAAGCCACCAACACCGTGGGAGGCAGCATCAAGAAGCCCCATGGGTTCAGTAGATGATGCCTTTGTGTTTCAGAGCCTCTCATCACCTGTTCCCTCTAATGTCAAAGCTGCAGGGCACTGCGGATCTCTGCCAGAGCCTCCAGATGAATGGAAGCGCAGGGTTTCTCTTGATCCTGCAGCTGTCAGTAAGAGTCACTACCATGCAGCTCCAGCTTTTAAGGCACCATCCATGAGCAGGACATTTTCACCTGAGAAACCAGCCTTCTATGGGCCTCCTTTCAGACCCGCCCAGCCTCTAAGGCTTGCCAATATGGCCAGTATTGGATTCATGGGACAAGGCTCAAGTCCAACAAAGTACTCTCCACTCTGCAGTGCAGTGCAGAGAAGTTAATACCAATAAGATGAAGTCAGACATACAACAGACAAAGAGAAATATATCAACATAAATGGTGCATGGTGTTGAGCATGAAAAACAAATAAATCAGAGACACACATTGATAGACACTCGTTATGTTATTGTTTTAGATATTTAATGTATCTTGCACAAAAAAAGTTTATATCTTCATGATACTTGTGGTCATTTGCTTTGAAGAGCACAACAACTTTCTGTAACTACTGTGCTGTGTTGTGTTGTGTTGATGATATTACCCTGCTAAGCATTGATTTAGCAATTGTGTCTAACTGATCATTCTGACTAGAACAGAAGCAGATACTACAGTCTTGATTTTGGACAAGCTGCAATTCGGATAAGATTAAGCATGTGTTTTCTGAGTTAAAGTGAATGTGTACTAGTAGAAAGAAATTCTGAAGATTGATGTATTGTTTTTTGTTTAGTTTTTTTAAAAGTGAAGTGATGTTTGTTCACCAAAGTAATTTTGTTGCTATAGATATCTGGTGTGCATTTCTATTAATTTATCTTGAGTTTTGAAATTCTTTGTGACTTTACGTTCACTTTCTTAGGTTTATGTTATGGAAACTGAATATTTCTTACAGTCATTATGATTATATGTTATTCATCTTGTATTAATCTGTCGTTTCTCTCATTGCTATAGCAGTGACAATGCCAACTAAAACATTTTAATTTGTCTGTGGCACCTTCTAGTGACTACCAAACATCCTATTTCCATAGGCTCTAAAGAAGGTACAGTGCCATTTTAGGACAATAGCAGACTTGCTATATGTGCCACATTCTAACATTGACCTTATAACCAACAGGTGATATTTCTAAATGGATACTTAGGAGGAATAATTGTTGCATGCGTACATTCATCAAGTATAGTACCTTTGATCATGCACTGTGCGGTGTTAAAGTGTAAACTGAACCACAGTTTTTGCCTTGAGTGTCAGCGTTTTAGAATTTTTATTTTTATTTTTAGAAATGCTTCCTTTAGATACTTTCAGAATTTATAATAGGGATTTTTCCCTGACTTTGATTACTTTCTTGAGTAAAATGTTTTTGCACATTATAAACACACACTAAAAAAATTAAAAGACAGAAATGTTTGATGTCTTTAAGTGTTATTTTTTGGGGTTTAATTCTGTGATGTAATTAAATGAGTAAGCACCATGTTTAGTGCAGCCGAAAATGTTTTTGATTCATTCTATGATCACATTACACTTCTTTGTTTATGTTAGTGATTTAAAAATGTTAACATTACGTTATAGACCTCTCTCATTTTCAGCTTTTACTTATTTATTACACAAGAGATTAAATGTCTGATGTATTGGGTTTAGCTGCCAGCATAATGACCTTGATGTGGCTTCATAAAAATCTTTCTGGCTGACCACAATCTAGAGGATGAGAACTCGCTCCCCTTTAACCTTTCTCACTGATCTGTAAATCATTATCCAAAGTCAGTAATCGCACATAATAACAGTCACTCAGTTCAAAGAGAGCAAGACACAAGTAGCAACTGTACCCACTGCAGACGAGCCCCCTGTCTTGTAGGCGCAGTGCCTCTGAGTCTACATCAACCCACACATACGGGTTAACTGTGAGGATTCAGCACAACAAAAGGAACATGTCTCTGCCTCCAAAGAACATCAGTGGGCATATGTGTGTTGTCCATGCTCCCCTCTCCTTCCCTCTCTCTCTCCCTCTCTCTCTGGTGGCTATCCTTGCCCCATGGTGTTTGAGAGTGGTTTTGAGTGTTTGGCAGGTTAAATTTAGCCTATTGATGTAAGCTGCATTCCACTCACAACAGACACAGAGATACACTCACAGTTTGGCTTTAGTGTCCAGGAGTGTGACGATCAGGGAAGATCAAACTACCTACTGTAGGTTGATCCCGAGTCTCTGTATCTCCCCTTCAAGGATACAGGTTGCACACTAGGGACCATCACAGGTATGGATAAACCTTATCACTGTGTGGTATATTTAAATTATATTGATATTATATTAGAACATTCAGGAAAGTCACTGTATTGTGATCAAATGAATTAGGCAGAGTCTAATTAACTTCTATCTTCTATCAATTATAGGAGTCACTTTCTAATGACCTTCATGCATGTGAGCCACTTGACAGATCATCGGTTGGGTGGATATATTTTCTGTTTTCTGTTGTAGTGCCTTGTAGTCACTTTATTTTGCATGAAAACATTTCAACAAATTGTCTCAAATATTTCATATACAAAGCCAGCAGAATGTACAGGACACAACTAAATATTCAACATGTAAGTTTATAATCTTACTGTCTGGCATTTTGTTTTGCACTTGACTACAAAGGAAAAGCAAAATATATGTTAGCACTAAATGTAAGAAAGTTATTTTGGATAATATACTGTACTAGAGCAACCTTTTGGTGATTTGTTGTGTTTAGTTACAAATACAAACCTAGGATACAATATTCACCCTTGACCTTCACTCAGATGATTTATCTGGTGACAATATTAAAAGTGAGATTCCAGAAACGTTGGCTCACATATTCAAAAACTGCCCTGGAGACGAGACCAGATTTAATAATGATGTTTATGTTACCACTGCAAGCAGGGATTTTAAAATTATGCAATATAATGTAATCTGTTAAATACAGCCTTCAGAAAGAGAGTAATATTATGAGATGACAAAAGCTGATATAGCAGATTTATTTAAATGAGCACCTTTTATTTTAATTTCAATTTCCAATATCTGCAGCAAATGTTTATGTTCACAGTACTGGTATATTATGTAACAGAAAGAATAGAGCACTAAATCTGTCTTTCCACGACAAAGTCACTTTATCTATCCTGAGCTGTCCTTGTCATTTATTCAGCACTGTCCATGTCATATTGACAGTAATACAGAATTACAGGCTGAGGGTTTTTTCCTCTGACAACTGATGAAAGATGACTTTACATTCATACTCACCAATCACCAGACTGTGTGTTTAGCTGTAACATCTCAGCCTATGGGCTGCACTAATGTTCAATGGGACCACAGCACTTGAAACAAAACAGAAGAACTACATCATGTGCCCCATATGTGCTTCTAGTCCCCATGAGTTCTGCCAACCTTGCTAAAGCCACAATGTCACTA
The DNA here is from genome assembly GCA_032362345.1 of Sandelia bainsii. Classification (NCBI taxonomy): domain Eukaryota; kingdom Metazoa; phylum Chordata; class Actinopteri; order Anabantiformes; family Anabantidae; genus Sandelia; species Sandelia bainsii. The sequence goes on along the minus strand of JAUMHL010000001.1, from coordinate 11,014,966 downwards.
TGATGTACAAAGCCAGCTGGAAAGAGGAAGAAGTGTGCAGTAGCTATTTGCCAAAAGGTCCATGGTACCAACGGTATGACGTTAGAACTGAGGCTTGGTGGGCAAATATGCTGCTGAAAGACAATATCCATTCTGATCTGGGTTCAAAATATCAGGGCTATGCTTCAGCACTAGCCATAAATAAGCTAATGGGATGATTTACTACCTATGGAGACTAATCCTTTGTCATCGTCCCTTCCAAACATCTATTTCTGGGAGGGTGGGTGGGTCAGTGAGAGGAAAGTTGTGCAGGCCAACTGTGTAGCTTGTTGGATAACGTGAAGGTTTGTGACAGCTGGGGAACATTCTGTCTCTACTGTTCGATGAAGAAGCATCATGAACATCCAAAACTAATTCTCCAGTACAATGATAACTAATTTTTCATGGCAGGACATATAAAATGGAAAATGTTTTGATTTTGTGATACCCGTTCTCAAACCTGTTATTTATAATGTGCACACTTTCCAGCTCTTAAACCAGGCCTGACCTAGCCCACTGGGAGGCCCTCTTTGCTGTGATAATTTGTGGTAATTTGATTATACACAAAAAGTCAATATAAATTAAAAGTTATTAGACTACATTTTTGCTTTAAAAAATTTAATTCCCAGTATTGTCCCGTCAATATGTAAGAAATTATATATAATAATCAGGCTTTTCCGGCATTATTGGCAATCCAATAATCAAAGAGAAGTGGAAAATTATTTTCTTAAAAATTCTTTCACTTTTACAAAATATACCATAACTAAATGATACATTTTGGCACAAATAAAAGCTTAAACAACTATGTTGCTGTGTTGACAGGGGACATCATGGATCTTGGAAAGAAGCTCAGCACTCCCAAAGACATCATGCTGGAGGAGTTATCATTGCTTTCCAACAGAGGTTCCCGGCTTTTTAAAATGCGCCAGAGGAGATCTGAGAAATACACTTTTGAAAGTATCCAAAATGAGGCAAATGCACAACTAAATGTAAGTCAACTTGTGTGTGTCATTGACTTATTTCATACTGTTTAAATAACTGGATACAGTGAAAACGTCAGTTCTGTCCTCTTGCACAGCATCGACTTTCACTGGCATTAGCGCTGGTTGGATGAAAATATGTTGTCTGTGCTTTACTCATTATGCAAAATTATCAGTAAATATGCTCTTGAAAAAAAGTGTTACAACACGCATCCTCCAGCCAAATCTTTTGAAAGGCAGCCCAGGCACTTTGCTAAGGAGCTGCTCCCTCTTTTATCAGTGCCTGTGTGTGTGTGTGTGTGTGTGTGTGTGTGTGAACTATGAGGGTTTTGAAGTGCATATGTAACCGTGTGTAACTTTGAGTTCTTTCAAATAAAACTGTATTGTACTTTATTTTGTTTTGCAGAATGATATTTTAGCTCAGAATACACACACTGTGGAAATTAAAGTGGACGCACCAGCCGATGGAAATACAACTAATGCAGAAAACACTGTTTCAGGTAATTATGCTGTTTAGTAAGGCTGTTTGCAGTGAATTCAATATAGAACATAAAGATTTAAAACACACTCAACTTAAACATAATATGTATTATAATCAAACGTAAATGTGGTCATTGAAATTCTATTAATATAACTACTGTTTCTTTTACCATTGAACATTAGGCTATGCTGTTATTGCTGCTCACTCAAATAAAGCAACTCATTATGTAACTGGTATCATACAGACATAACAGGTGATATTATGGCAACTAGGATTCATTATACAACCTGAGCTAGTAAAAAAACTTTCTTTTCTTTAAATAGTCAGCAGAGCCCAGTGCATCCCATGCCAACATATCAACATATCATGAGTGCCCACTTCAAGGATGTGCTATTTTAGGGCATCAGATCGTAATGATGGACAACTCTGTCTGCCTGTCTTAAGTGTTCTCTAAGCACTGTCTCTATTCATAATCCTATCCACTCTGAAAAGCTAAAGAAAACAGTGCTGCATATACATGTAACTGCAAATTCCTAACCAGTGGTAGAAAGTAACGTTTACATTTAGTCATTTGGCAGACGATTATATCCAAAGTGATAGGAATACTGTACTTAAGTACCTTTTCCCTTTTTTTGAAAGATTGATTACTTTAAGGATGAGATTTTCCACTAAAAAGATATGCCTGCCTGGAGCACCTTGGTCAAATGATAACAGCACATGCCAATTGCAGAGTCCCTGGTTTGACTCCGGTTGTGAACTTGATGCATGTCATACCCTGTTCTCTTCTCTCACCTTTCTTGTCTGCTTCTTTACTAATTCTATCAAATAAAGCCATAAATGTGTATATATATATATATATATATATATGTATATGTATATGTATATATATACGTATATGTATGGATAGAAACATTAAGGTTTGTCAGATTCCCTCAGCTTATTTTGTTTGTTACCTGACAAGTTGAGTATTTTTACTTCTGCTACTTTACATACGTTTGGTTGATAAGACTTCTGTACTACAGTGTTGGTCTTTAATGGACTTTTAGTTGTTATTTTTATAGTATTGTAAATAATTTTTATGCATCTGTCAGCTCATTCTGTTGCATTTTTAGAACAACTCTCTAAAACATGATCTCAACTTGACATTTGTTTTCTGGTGTATCTCCTTGTTTGTGTTTGCACCGTCAAAGACATGACAGCGGAGAAGTTTAATACCACATCTATGCCCAAATCCTATCACTCTCCATGGGAGGAGGCAATCCTCAGGGACCCTGACCTCGCTGAAACTCTCAGACTAAGAATGCCTGCATTGGAGTCACGAACAGACTTTCCTGAATACAAATCTTTTAACCGGTGAGAAAACTATGAGCATGTTTTACTGAATTTGTGCAGAGTACAAGGAAGAGCAGAATTCATAGCATGATCTAAATTACAGGGTTGCTACTCCTTATGGTGGATTTGACAAAGCTCCCAGAGGAATCACATTTAAGCTCCCTGAGGTCAGCCTGAATCCGCCGACATACCCAGAGCTCCAGGAGCCAGGAATGAAAAGGCCTACCTTCAACAGGACAGCCCAGGGATGGATATCTGAGGGAACCCATCTGATCCTACCTACTATCACCCTAAAGCCCATCAAAATCCCAGAGTCTGACGACCTGTAGATTGTCTGTTGTTATCTGGCAACATGATGTTGGCTGCAATATCATGGCCCTGCCTGTGATGACAACAAAACAGTCAATTAGTAGTGCAGTTGCAATTCCTCATGATTATTTCTGGATTTTTCCCATGTAATGGACACAAAATGTTTTTCAAATCGGTTGATTGTTGTACCCTGGAAAAACTGTTTCTAAAGAAAATCATGTAAATAGCAAAAGAAATGCGCTCTATATAATTAAAGAAAGGCAGAGTTTCCACTAATACTGAACAAATACAACACACAACTGTAAATTTTATAAATGTTCACATGAACTAATGCATATGTAATGTAAATAAAGAGTGCAACTTATTTATTAATGGCACACAATCAAAATTGGAACATGTAATACGTTACATTCTGTTATTATTAGTATGTAATATTTTTTATCTAGGATATAAAAATAGAAAAATACATATAACCAACAAACATCCCCATTTATGAAAAGGCACAATACAATAACATGATTTAAATTATAATTTGATAAACAAATCAATAAATCACACGAACAATTCCTACTATAACAAATTATAATTTAAAATAAAGATTATACAAAAGTAGACACTCTATTTCATGTCAAGGTGCCATATCTTTGAAAGAGATTCACAGTATCTGCACAGTGTTGAAGCAAAAAGGGATTTCACAGTGTGAACAATAGGTTACCAATCTGGGAGGAAGGGTGAAGAAGCTGGACTTTTGATCTGAAAATATACAGCTAAATATAAAGTAAGCAAAATTACCTGTTTTTCTGCATTCTGCTGGTCATAGGGTCCCTTTGTGGAAGAAGTGGAAGAAACATATCACCCAGTGCAGCAGTGGAGCTCACATGTGTTTTAATAGTTTTTGTTGTATATAGAATAATAATAATAGAAGTGTAGGGCACAGACGAGTAAGTTAAAATCAGATACAGGTTTACAGATGTTACTATAGACACAATTCATTGCTGATTTTAGTATTTTCATGTGATTTGCTGACAATAACAAAAATATTAAAAAATCATCGGCCTTTACTTTAAATTGTTACTCTGGACTTCTGTTTCACTCGTTGAGCATTATGTGTTGTGCTTTTGGCATCATCTTAGCTGGGTGCCCACTTCTAGGACATGTAACCACAGTATTAATCATCTCTATTTATAAAAAATTAATTTAAGTGTGGACTGATGAATAACTAAACCCATGAGATTACTTTGTAATCCTTTCCATTTTTATGCAAATTCTTGGGAGGGCGGCAGTGGCTCAGTCAGTGGAGTGGTCGACTGACTCCAGGGAGTTTGCAACCCGACTCCCACACGTCATATGTCGAAGTACCCCTGGGCAAGGCACTGAACCCCAAGATGTCCAACAACCCCAGCCACTGACGTTGCACAAGCCATTGCACTTTGGGTGCTGGTGCTAAGCCTGGTAAAAATTTTGGAGGGTTGCATCAGGAAGGGCATCTGGCGTAAAAAAAATCCTGTGCCAAACAAGTGTGCAGACCATGATCCACTGTATGATCCACATGAGACAGAAGAAAAAAATCTTGATTATGTGTCTTCTAATGTCTCTTTTTTGTGGTGCATGGTTCATAATAGAAGATGCATCATGGTAATAGTGTTTGTTATGTCTTTTTTTTTTTAAGTCAAAATAGCTAACTCCTGACTCCAATTAGTTTTTATTACACTATAGATATTTAAATGATTAATTCAACTAAGATAATAATAACACATAATACAACATGCCTGTTTGAAATTGTAATGCTATAAGTATACATTCAGTAAATGCAGGTCCTTCAAAAGGGTTCACATAGGATACAATTTCTTGCCATTGTGTCACTTTTGTGATTCCATAATGAGAATGTAACGGGCAGGAAACTGAAAGAGGTTTGAAAAGACAATGTATTAAATGCTTTGAGATATGCTGTGAGAAAGTCCAAAGGATTGACAGTAACACTATCTGATGCTACCTCAACATGTAGATCGACACAAAGTGTGTACTGGAAGTTAAGTCCGGTGCTTATTAAACTGTGTTTACAGTTAAACTAAACTAGAACTACTAGTGATAATCTCTGACTAGCTTTATAGCTACTGATTTTGGTGGTGCTGTGAAGACATTTAAAGTTTACAGTTTCTCTTTTTCAGAAAGTGCCACACAACACAAAAGAAACTGGAAAAGAAAGAAAACAGATACAGACAACCAACTCCAAAAATAACCCTTAGAACAGTGAAGTTTGACAGCTCATCTGAACAGAACTCAGTTGTGCAACATTCAGCAGGAGTAATATGTAACCTATTTTTTACAGACTTTTTTTTATAAATAATACCAGAAACTTTTCATGTGTCTCAAGGGAGGCTTCAGTGCTATTGCTGGAGCTGAGATGGGATCAGAGAAATGCCATATATAGTTCTACTGTATTTATACACACATGTCCATCCCAGAGACTGCACATGGTCCACACTTTTTCCATATACTCCCCTAAGTATTGGTGAAAAAAACAAAGTATATGTTACAGTACAAACACAGTACAAATTACATGCATTTAAGTACAATTTTGAGGTATTTCTACTTTACTTGAATATTTATACTTTGACAGCACCACATTTCAGTGGAAAATATAAACTAGTTTTACTCCACTACATTTATTTGATAAATAAATTTAGATACTAGTTACTTTTCAGGATTAAATTAATAATACAAAATACAGGTATCATTGTAAGACTTTATTGACGTAAATGGTGTAAAATTCACAAACCATTTAGCAGTACATATTTACGTATAATTAGAAGTTTTAAAGGTGTTACTGTAGATACAAACAGTACACACAAACACACACATACTGAGCACTGCAAATAAAGTACTAGGATCCAATTTATTTCAAGGAAATGAGAATAGCAGCAGCTATTTAACACGTGGCATGGGTGATGGTGTTAAACATTGTTTTAGGGTCATTGCATCACCAGATCACTTATGTTATCCGGGATTTGTGTGACTCTGAAAATGCTTTGCTTATTTTAAAATGTATTTGTGTACAATATAGTGATCACATACTGTAATTTTGTCTTTCCAGAATAGGACAGAGCCACCAAAACTTAAGTGAAAAAAGCCAGGAAAGTGTCATTTTTGCTGACTCTGACTTGCATGCACCATCAGCCTCTTTTAGTCATCCTGTCTGCACTTAAAACCTGCTCAGCACTGCAAGCTTTCCCCTGCCAAGCTCTCCATCTGTCCTGATTTTTTTTCACTGCTGCACCAGAGATAAAAATGGTAGATTTCAAATTTTTGTGATATTATCACATAACACCAATGGTCTCGCACGTTATTTGCACTAGTGTAACAAATTATAAGAAAGCAAGACAACCTATTTTAGGAAAGGCAACTGTGGCATATTTACACATTTGGTATTTCATTTGGACTCCTAACAAAAATATAAAACAGCAGCTATTCGGATCTGTTATTTGACATTTAAGTGAGAGCATCTACAAAAACAGGCACGGTTTAGTCCGCACACTGCTGCATGATTATGAAACCAGTGCAGTCATGTGATGTCTTCTCTCATCATCATCATGACAAGTTGGAAGTCTGACCTTCCGCCAGCACAGTTTGCCACGCAGGGACTGAAGATTGCGATACAGCAGCAGTGCACTTGAGGCTACACTAGGGGCGGAGTTTGACCTCTCAAGTCTCAAAACATCACTAATCCGCGTCGGACATTCTGGCATCACCGGCCCCGCTTGTGCAAAAACGGGACGAATTATAAGCGAAATTACATTGTCCGGACCGGGTCTTCGTGGCATCACACAGAGGCAGGATCTGCCGCCTGTGTGCGTATGGGAGAGATTGAGAATGCTGCACTATGACATATAGTGCGTTACATGCGTCTGGACATATCTGCAGTCATCTGTAGCCAGTTTTATTTGCAGGTTTCGGCGACCGGTCGCTCGGATTTGCATGCTGACAACTGAACCGCCCTACGCCTTTATTGGAGGCGAGCATTGAGGGATCCGCTCCTCTTTAAGGTGAGTCTGCAGACCGCTTGTTTAGTCAATGCCCGAACGCAAGTTGCGGCATATTTACGCTACTGTTGCTGTTCCCATAGTTTACAGAGGCTGGTGTAGCGCAGGCAGCATGTCTCCTGCTGTGGTAGCGCGCTAGTCGAAGCCTTTTGCGTTTGTTTTTCAAGCAGAAAACACATAATGATCATAACATGCCGTTCAGTACAGGATTTATGACCCCTCGGTGAACCCTCCCGCAAATATGGGCGGTTATGTGAGAATGTATAGGCCTATACAGGCGTCACATGGTGTCAGAGGGGTTGGTGCTGAAACACGTGTGGGCACTGACACCAAGTGTATGCTTTAAATAGGAATGCACATAATGTAAAATATATTTATGTAACATGACTTTGGGTTGAAAGGCCTCTAACAATCATTTAACAAAATTAAGCAAAATAGGCAAATAGTAATAGACTGTATTATTTTAGTAAATAAATAAATGCCTTATAAAGTTCACATTATATTTGCATTTGAAAAATATATTGTAGATTAACATTTTTAATAACAAAAGCCATTGTATAATATCACATGATCACATGCAAAAGAAAAAAAAGGCAATGCCAAACTCTACACAAGCCCTGCAATTTTAGCAATAGCTACTTAAAATAACATGATATAAGTGTATACTAAATATAATAATTGTTATGTATTCACAGTAATTGTAATGCCACTCCATTTACTATTCTGTTTTTCAACATCTGTGTTTTTGTTTTTCTGCATACAGTGTAAAAGTTATAAAGCAATGACAGGGTCAAGTGCAGAAACTGATCTAAAGGTATCTGAACAAGTCTAGTTTTTGGACCAACGTTTTTTATGTATATTCTAAGCAGGTATGAAATGTCAGTGTATTAGTATAAACTGGTAAAATGTCATGTTCTTTTGCATACTGTGGAGGCTCCAGAATTATAGAAGTGGTAAAAAACACAGTCCTAACTCATGTATTTCTCAACAGAGACATATTTGTTGATAATTAATTGGTGTTAAATATATGTAAGAAATGCTACTGCACAACTTTTGAAGCATATCTAGTTATTACATTATGCTTTGTTGTGCTCTTGATTTATGTTATGGTTTAACTCTTCTTTCCTCCACTGCCCAGATTTTCTCCTGTTGTCATTAAATGTCCAATAACACATGGGTGAGGCTGCCCTGTGGCAGATTCAGACAATGCTTTTAACTGGCCGCTCTGGAGGTGCGTGGGGATGAAATGGATGGAGCCCATTGCCAGACCAACGCACCACCTCCCACCTCCCAGCATGTCCAGCTGCAGCAAGTCTCCTGCCAACTCTGGAGAAGGTAAGTGACATGATTCATCATGATGCATCTGAACAAATCAGTTATTTGGTTTAGTGATGTACTGAAAGCTGTTTCCAAGAATGTTTACACAGGACTGCGTATTATGCCACCATAGTGCCATGCAAAAATACATAATATTTTGAACAATGATGTAAACTAGAGGTAATTGAAATTTACAGAATTGAATATTATTAGTATGTTGGTGTGTACCAGAAATTACATATTTAAATTACAAGGTATATTTCTGAATCACTGAAGACACAGATATACTGTATACCCTTTTAGTGAAATACTGCTAATATAGATGTCAAAACATGATGATTTCTTCATTAGTTGCAGGCTCTAATTCCATGGCATGGGTGAAAATGTTCAAAAAACCAGGAGGAGGCTTGAAGAAATCCTACCAGCCTGGGAGCATGTTGTCTCTTGCGCTCACCAAAGGCCTGTTGAATGAACCCGGGCAGAATAGCTGCTTCCTGAACAGCGCTGTTCAGGTAAGAAACATCTTCTACAAGCTACACTGTACATCACTGAAAGAAATACTTAAATTACTTCACTTCAGTGAAATACTCAGTACTCAACAACTAAATTATCCTTCCAACATTTAACAAAGTGTAAAGCAATCATTGGCCACTAGACAGCTGAAGCAAAACACAGCAAGCTTTAAGACTATCGCACATAAATACAACAGAGGAGGCCACAAATTGTTGAGCAGCTGAAATCCTACATCAAGCAAGAATGTGAAAATAATATTACTTTTGAAATGAAAGCAGGTTGGTCTCCTCAGCTCACGAACACTTAGAGAGTGTTTTTAAAAGAGGTGATGCTGTTCCAAATTTTTCGAAACATGTTGCTGGCATTAAACTCAAAATGAGCATATATGTTTCAAACAATTACATTTCGTGGTTTGAACAGTAGATATGTTGTCTTGTACTGTTTTAAATGATTTGCCAGTCTCTGTGTTCTGTTTTTATTTACATTTTACACAGTATCCAATTTTTTGGGAAATAGGGTTGTAGGAATATTTCAGGAAGAATTACCCTAATGTTGTTTGTAGAAACTGCGGTTTGGGAAGAATCCCTTTTTTGCCACCTTGCAATGATCAGTGTGTTTTATACATAATTTAGTCTTTCATCTCCTGAACAAAATATGTCATTTTAAAAATATTCACTAGCAATATTTTTTGTGGGTTAGTCAGAGGTGCTGGGACTCATTCACATGGACCCACAAACCAAAACAAAGAGCTAAAAATGATTAAAATCTGTGTTTCTTTTTCAGCGAGCTTGGCAGCACTAGCAGCCCTGTTACATTACACAAAGTTGTAATTTTTTTGTTCAAAAATATTTAGATCTTTTCCACAACTTCAATCAAGTCCTTGAATAAGATATCTCTGTTCCATTGTTGCTGATAATCCTCCACAGGTTCTTTGGCAGCTGGACATTTTCAGGAGAAGTTTGAGGCAGCTCTCAGGTCACTTTTGTCTCGGTGATGCCTGCATTTTCTGTGCTTTAAAGGTTTGTACATACTGTCATTATTTTCACGTTATTAGTATTACTGATGATGTCAGATTTCTCTTGTCATTGTAGTAATTAATATTTCTAATATAATGGCTGTAATTTAAACAGTTATCAACTACATAATCACTTTTCTTTTTCAGAGTATATTCAGCCAGTTTCAGCAGAGCAGAGAGCGTGTGCTCCACTCCGACAGCCTGCGTAATGCCTTAGCTGAAACTTTTAAGGACGAGCAACGCTTCCAACTTGGCCTGATGGATGATGCTGCTGAGTGCTTTGTACGATGACACTGTGACATTGGCTTGTAATGAAAAGCAAGATTTAGTAGAAGACCTTTACACAGTAACTTTGTATTAAATAACATTATGGTACTTTGTCCACTGTGACCGAAGGTAAAATAAAAGAAAGGCCACTGACAAAATGTTAAATATGTACTGTATTTAAAGGTGCATGCAGTATTTACAGTAAGTTCTTGGATTTTAGTTTATTGTTTTTGATCTTTTTCTGTGTAGTGCCTAGACAACCTTAAATTCTCAGTTTAATACTACTTCATGTTATATAGAATGGCGACTGGCTGATCAATTTGGTTAAGTTTTTAACTGAATTTTTAAGCTTTAAATATTCTAACTTTGCAGTAGTGCTGTGTAGCATGTATGTTTGCAAGTATCCAACACTGACACTGTGTTATTTTTTATCTTATTTATTTAGGAGAACATCCTGGAGCGAATTCATTTGCACATAGTCTCAGACACTGCGGCTGATGCTTGTTCATCCAAATCCTGCATCACTCATCAGAAGTTTGCAATGATGCTTTATGAACAGGTAACAAATTAGTTTTTTAATTTTCATTTATGTTCATTTGCTAAATGATATTGAAAAACAATACAGTTCTGTACTAATTCAATGCAGTTCAGTTCAACTTTATTTATATAGCGCCAAATCACAACAAAAGTTGCCTCAAGGCACTTTACGTTGTAAGGTTTAAGACCTTATACAATATATATACAGTATATACAGAATAAGTACTAACAGGTTAGTGTGAAGTACATGGGGATGATACTAAAATATACTGTAACTACAGTAAGTATTAGAGCTGATGATGATGAATGGTTGCAGGAATATTCTGTAAAATAATGTTAACTTTTCTTTTGCAGTTTGTGTGTCGCTGTTGCGGCGCATCTTCAGACCCACACCCATTCACAGAATTCGTACATTATGTCTCAACCACTGCTTTATGGTGAGTACTTGATACACTGCCATGGTTTTAAAAATGGGCTACAGAAATCAGGGCAAAGAGCTAATCCTGATTTAAATGTCAAAGTATTAACTAAGGGTACTACGAAATTATTTGATTGCAGTTTAAAGCATCACTTTCCTTCCTATTAGTTTAACAACTAAAGCTTCAGTCTTTCAATACGTACATAAGTGTTTTCACTACAATAGTACAATATGTACAATAGTACAATATGTACTGTACATTCATTATAATACACTTGACCTTTAAATTAATGCGTCTTTGTGGCACCTGGTCAATTGAGTAGCACACAACATTTGTGTTGTGTTGAAATGTTTTGTAAAATGTTTGACTATTAATCACTTGTACTGCTGAATTTTATGGAGTTAATTAGTCATATTACTTGGAGCTGAACGAAAGGATTGATTGTCTACTTTTCAAACAGCTGAAGATGACACATAATTTATTGTTGTTATATTGTTATGATGTTAAGTTAAAAATGTGGCTTGTGGGTTTTTTTACTTTTGTGCACAAAGTACACAATGTCTGCTCATCTCACTTTCAACATGCATGCACTCTAACAGTAAAAAGTAATTGTGTGATTGCATTAATTGGTACCAAAGCTCAACGTGAAAAGCTGATTGTAAATATGTCTGCAATAGCCGTGCTTTCAATATAATTACACTGAATTTTAAGTTTGTTGTATTTCTAAATATTAAAGAAATATTACTAAATAGGATTCTGCTAATTGTGGAATTTAAAATTGCGGTACTGGATTTAATACACTACCAGTCAAAAGTTTGGACACACACAGGAATGACCATGTTTTTCATGAAAAGATACATGTCTTCAGTCGTGTTACCATCATTGCACATGGTTTTCTAATGATCAGTTATCCTTTTAAATTAATACATTTGCATTAGCAAACATAATATGCTATTGGAAGACAGTACTAATGTTTGCAGAATTTAGGCCTCTGTATGTTTATGTAAATATTCCTT
>JAUMHL010000001.1:10966003-10987111 GCA_032362345.1 Sandelia bainsii | reverse complement strand
GAAGCCTTATTTATAATAAGTCCAAGATCTTTTCCTGTGCATGAATACGTGTGTGTGTGTGTGTGTGTGTGTGTGTGTGTGTGTGTGTGTGCACTTGGAAAAGGCAGCTGAGAATTTTCCTGTTTTCCCCTTAATCTGTAGTCTTCAGTTTAAGGCTTTAAGGCTTTATGCTTGTATACTCTAAAGGCCCATTTGATAAATGGCCTTTTTTAAAACCACATAACATCACAGTTGTTATTGCATCAATTCAAATCTTATCTTACAGGGACATATCCTAATTACACTGTATTGCATCAACACTCAAGAACAGGAAAACTTTCCACATTATGTCACTGATTCTCTCTGATAAGTTGCTGGCTGATGTAGCGTGATGTATAGTATCAGCTTGCTTCACTGACTCCAACTGTCATAAGTCTGTGTGGGGTTAGGATTCAGCCTGACATGTTGAATTGAGCTGTTGGTGCTTCAGTGAATACTTCATGAATTGTGTAAGTACAGACCTATATAGAGAAATATGTAAAATCTGTCTACGCTTTATATTTTTGTAGATAATATATTTATTTTTATTCATTGTTGAATAAAGTTTAATGTGTATATGGAATGTGTATTTTCATCTTGTTTAAATTAACATAAACCTCTGAAAATCATTAGAATTATATAAAAGACACAGAAAACAGGCAGTTACAGTATGGCTTTATTACTGCTAGTATCAAAATCCAGTGCAATTCAAAACCTTCATATATTGCATAGGCATTACAGTAGTGCACTTATTACAGGTTATGTTGATATGTAATTCAACACAATATTGTGTGTAATCGTGAGTTGAAACATCTCTCACATTATAGTTTTGTGGATCAGTCATCAGTTGTTTCTAAGCCCTCTTGAAAATCCTCTTTGCATCCACACTTTCATAGTTGTAGCTCTGTTGGGGAAAGAGGATTTTGGATACAGTTAATATATAACTGGTGTATGTGTATTTAAAACATACAATAGTGTCTGAGTGTATGACTCCAAGCTGCATAGAAAATGAGAGCTGGAATATCAAACTATATAGAATAACTTTTACCTTAGTTAAAAAATTATCTCAGCATGTTCTATATCAGCTTCCCCGGTGTCTGGGATAAAAATTGACATTTTTCATGACATCATTTGCACAAACATAAATTCACTCTACCTGTATGAGTTCATCTCCTTGGATGATTCTGGTTGTTGTCAGTTGATTTCCATTGTCCTTTCTGGTGAAAACCCCCTTCAACACATCTCCCTCCATGTTCCATGAGCCCTGTGAGGTAAAACATGACACTTACTCATGAAATGCAGCACCAAGCAGAAAAAGTATTGCAGACGTGCAAAGACAGGCCATGCAGGTTGACTGTTTATGTCCAAAATCAACTGAGCACAAGGGTTTAGAGTTTAGAAATGAAGTCTTTGTGCGCCTCAATGGTTGTTACTGTCAGTGTTAGGTTAGTGAAACTGGCTAGGGACAAACTTGAAACTTGTAATGGTCAGTTTTTGAGCACATAACAGTATAATGATGAGTAGGGGTGTCCCAATAGAAGCCACATTTGCTTACTGATAGTTCTGTTCCATCTGCAAGGCTGTACTCAAAGGTGACCCCCAGGTTGAAGTCTATTTCCAGGGTGCGGAAATTACTGCTCTCCTTGACATGAAACTTGTCCCCAGTCTGTGCGATGGTTATCTTGAGGTTGTCATGAGCAGCCAGCTTCCTCTTCACCATGTTAATTCCTATCAACAAATCCAATGAATATGTTCAATAGACTCTCAACAATCAGAGCATGTTTGTCAGTATTTAATCACTTTCCATGCACATGCATTACAAGGGTAGTTCCTTTGTTTGTGCATTTGTCAAGGGTAAGTAGGTGCAAAAGCCAAATCACAAATGTGTACAGTGGGTCATCGTGCCACCAAGTGTTTTTTCGAACTGAGCTCCAGTATTTGGTTTAGTTTTCAATTTAAGTATTTTATAGTCTATATTAGAGTAGTGAGCATTTTATAGTGTGAATAGTGTGATAATGAAATTCTGAGTAATATAAGTAAAAAATTCCTATGAAGTTGATCAAATTAAAGAAACTACATGATAATAATTTTGCTGCATGAATGACATTCAGTTACGTTCATTAGATGTAACTATCTGCACTTTATCTCTGCTTGAGCCTTATCAGTTTTAATTACATTATGATTATCTTTTTACAGAGTAGGGTAATTAAACATGTAGGCATATTCCTAAAACTGCATCAAACACCAGCCAAAGCAGGTTATCGGCAGTTTGACATAACTCACCCATTTTCTCCATGAATTTCTCATAGTTCTCACTGCGATCAATTTTCCAGGTCCCGTCGAAAGTCATGGTGGCTGTGAGGGTGAGCTGGCCAACTCTGCAGCAAGGAGTGTCTTACACAAACTTTGTCACTCCTTTTAAACCATGATCCTCCTTATCTCATCATCTATCTGAATGCTGATGTGGCTGTCTAAAGCTCATTTTCTCCTCAGCTCCAGCTGATTGGACAATGCTTTGGTTCTGCATAAAAAGAACCCAAGTACCCAAAAGACCACATCATAAAAATAACAACAAAAAAAAAACAATTCTGTTATACTTCTGATTCTGTTTACAAAGGGTGTTGACAGCCTACCTACATTGACAGTACTGTTTGCCGAAGTGCAGGCAGCATTTCATACAACAAGCAGTCAAAGTAACAATTTGTTGAATTTAACTAAATCCAATAATGGTTTTCATGCCTACTTTTTCTGTATGTCAAGCTCAAATAAACCAAATAACTAAATGGACATGGTGAAGCAAATGTGAATTCAATTTCTTTTGCACTGCTTAAAATTTCTGTCTCTAATGTAGTTTGGATAAACCTCTTACCAGTCATCCAAAATACAGTATTACAGTACTACATGTATGTTTGATTTATTTGTAAATTAGTATGTAGAGATATACACCTGTCATTGTCTCTAATCTGTAGCATTTAGAAAAAAAACAAATGAAAAACAAAATTGCAGTTGAAATTGCTGCTTTGCAATTCAAATATTGCATTCCGTAATTTGCAATATCTATTGGAAAATCCTACTTGATAGGTTTGGCCCTACTAGATCTATCTTCCTGTGTACAAATACAGCAGTGATCAGTTTATAAAAAACCTTTCACCTTAATCTGGCCATTGTTGAGACACAAGACCTTTGATATTTTAAGTTAATATTAAACAAATACTAGACATTATTTAACAATCATTAACTGTCATTTAAATATAGTCACCTGAATATAAACATAATGCTGAACTTTGGTGCTAAGGAATTATATATATTCTGTATAAAGAACAAGTATTTCTCTTATGCAGGCAAAGACGAAAGCGGAAACAATAACACATAAAATTATTAAATATCATGGTAACAAAGCAATACATAAAACATGTACAACATGTTTTATGTTTTTATGTTTCATGTCTTTCTGTCTTATCTGAGTTTCTTCTTATTTTACTATGTGGCACGAGAGACCTTTGCCTGACTATTACTCCCACTCAATCAATCTACCTCTTATCATAAAAGATATCTTTCTTCTGTAACAGCAATGATGAAATTGACAAGTGAACTTGAGACATACAGTACTGTAAAAAAGTATTTGCCCTCTTCTGATTTTGTTTATTTTTCTGCCTATTTGTCACACTTAAATGATTCAGATCATCAAACAAATTTTAATATTACACAAAGATAACCAGAGTAAATACAAAATGCTGTTTTTTAATGATCATTTAATTTAATAAAGGAAAATGCTGTCTAAACCTGCCTGGCTCTATGTGAAAAAGAAATTGCATGAACTGTGATTAACCAGCTGATTAAGCTGAGTTCAATTTCACTAGCCACACCCAGGCCTGATTACTGCCAGACCTGTTGAATCAATAAATCATTTAAATAGAAGCTGTCTGACAAAGTTAAGCTAAAAGATCTCAAAAAATAACACATCAATCCATAATCTAAAGAAATTCAAGAACAGATGAGAAGCAAAGTAATTGACATGTATCACTCTGGAAAAGGTTACAAAACCATTTTTAAGGTTCTGGGACTCCATCGAACCACAGTGAGAACCATTATCCACAAATATAGAAAACTTGGAACAGTGTTAAATCTTCCCAGCTATGGCTGCCCTACACAAATTATTCCAAAAGCACAACCACAACTAATCCAGGAGATCATAAAAGAACACAAAGGCTTGTCCAATATTTGCTAAAAAACATTTTGATTATCCCCAAGACTTTTGGGAGGTGTGTGTCTCGATAACCTGAAACATTGTACAACGAAATTAAGGTGCAGTTTTCAGTGCAAAAACACAATCATTCAAGTAAAAATGTAAATATAAAAACATCTAGAAGAAAATTGCACTGGTCCCTTAGCCAGTGCTGACATAAAGCTGTATTGTAAACATGAGACTGTGTTGTAAACATGAAGGTGCACTTAGCAGCATTTAGCATAGTGATGGCTGAAGGATAGAAACTGTTTCCTAGACTGTTAGTTTAAGTCTTTATGGATCTGAAACGTCTGCCTAAGGGCAGGCGTTCAAACAGTACATATCCCGGGTGTGATGGGTCCTGAAAAATATTCTTGATGTTTCTGAGAAAACAGGAACTGTGCAGTTCTTCAAGTGAAGGGAGAGGAAACCTGACTATTCGCTGGGCGACCTTTATGACCCTGTAGAGCTCTTTCCTCTGTGCTACTGTGCAGCTGGAGAACCATGCACAGAGACAGTAGACCACGATGCTCTCTACTGTGCAGCGGTAGAAGAACACCAGCAGTTTCTCAGGGATGTTGTTCTTCCTGAGAACCGTCAGGAAGTAGAGTCTCTTTTTGCCTTCTTCACTAGTTCTGCAGTGTGTGTTGCCCAGGTCAGGTCCTCATTGATGGTGACTCCCAAGAAGCAGAAGTCTGAAACCCTCTGCACACAGTCCCCATTGATCATGAGTGGTTGTATGTTGTCTCCCTTCTTCCTAAAGTCCACATTGAGTTCCTTGGTCTTGGCTGTGTTGAGGAGTAAGTTGTTATTCCTACACCTCGCTGTCAGCCCCTCCACCTCATCCCTGTAGGTGGACTCATCCCCCCAAGAGATGAGCCCTACTACCGTAGGTATCGTCAGTGAACTAACAATGGTGTTACTGTGGTGGGCAGGACTGCAGTCGTAGGTGTAGAGGGTGTAGAGCAAGTGGCTCAGCACACAGCCCTGTGGGGAACCAGTGCTGAGGCTGATGGGTGTGGAGAAGCTAAGAAATTAATCTAATTTTTCTTTTCCATAATTTTCACCTTTGAAAGTTTCTCAAATAGATTCAGACTGTAATTTTTAGTGTGGTTACTTTTGTGCTTTCAGTACATTTTAGAGCATATACCTATCTAATATTTGTACTTGACTAAAAAAGTTCTACTTTTCGTGGAGTAGTTTCTTATGCAAGGAGCCTACTTCCTTTCCGCCACCAACTGTGGAACCCAATTGCTTCAATTTGGCTCTAACATTATAGCAATAACTCTGGTGACTGCACCAGACAGCACGTTTTGCAACTAAGGGCTCACCTTAGTTGATAATTGACTTAATTCGTGCAAATGCCTTAGAAAATTTGCAATTAAAGATATTTCCAAAACCAGTCGAGATGAACGACGATAAATTAATGGTTTTTGAGGCTATTTAGGGTCTGGGACAGATGCCGACTTTGTCCATTAGTAATCCAGCCTTAATTACAAAACTTTTATATTGGATATATTTTGATGTTTTGTCCCCAGGATTGTAATCTTCAGTCTGGCCACTAGAGAGAGGTCTTTCCAAAAGAATCGATATTGTCAAAGTTATCAGTATTTTAAGCCTGATACTAAAGAAGGATACTGTATTAAAACACTCCTTTCAAGGAAAATTAACATCATGCATTACTTTCTCTTTGTGAGCTAGTTTTTACTAAAGCTCCAATATGCCAGTGTGGACTGAACAAAGTAAACACATAATAAACAACACTCCTCAAGACTATTTTTATTAGTTACTTCCCAACACAAACATCGTTGAAATAAACCAATTGTGTTACAACCACAGAAATGCTACAAGAGGCACCTGTTTGCTTCTTATACAGAAAGCAGAAAGTTGGAGAGATATCATTGCAAAGGACATCAGGTGAGCTTAGTAGTGAAAAACATACATATATACACCTATGTTCATGTGAAAATAATCCAACAAAGCAATTCAAGTTTTACTTTTACTATAAATATGATGGCGGTACATACAAAAGTTTCATCCATAATAAAAGTAACTGTTTTTTTCTTTTATAAAGGTGCTCATTGCATTTAAAATTATGTAATTCTTACTAAAAAGTAAAAGAATAAATACAAAGCAACATGATGCTAACAATACATATATAAATGTTTCAGAATATCTCAACAATATACAGTAGATTGTTGATAATTTTGTACCTTATATTATTTAATAGGAGCAGTCAAAGTGAGTATGCAGAGAGAGCAATAAATATATTTAATAAAGTAGTGCATAGTGCGCATTCTTATTTATGAGACTATTTAAAAACTTTATCTTTTGTGACTGAACATGGAATATATCTTTGAATATATTTATTTAAAAGAGTATGCTTGGTGCCAAATAACTGGTGGATATGGTAATATAATGTGATCATCTAATAATAAAATATAATAAAAAATCAGCTATAATATCTAAATAATTTCTTTAAATGGTCTTGATGTTGGTATAACAAATTCAGGGTTCATTCACTCACTTTATATCAAGATGTTATTATAATTCTAAAAGTCAAAATAACTGATGAAAAAATACTGTATTTTATTCATCTAAAATGAAATGACTTATTTTCGCTGACAGAGTAAAGACTATAAAAAATTTTTTGGCAGGCTTCAGAATAAACAGACTAAATTAGCAATTAGCAAAATTAGTAAGTTCAGTTATAAGATGATTGAAAACAGTTTTGATAATCAAATCCTGTGGTAATGTTACATACACATTACTTGTGTTAATTTGTCCATAATGTGTGAAACTTTATATGGAAGTACTACTACTGTACAACTTTACTATTCATGAAACATTGCACTATTGGTTGTACACTAATAAATAAAGCAATGTCTTGATAGATCGTGGTGAAGCAGAAACAAGCAGGGAGAGCAATACAGTAGGGTCAAATGCACTTTGAAAATCTGAATACCACCATCTGTGGATAAATCATCACTCTTTATTCATCGGATTCATCTCTTTCGTTGCTCAACAGTTCTCTAGACAGTACCAACCTGTAGCTTTCATTAAATTATGTTTTTGTGTTGAACAGTTAAGATTTAACTATGGCTGACTCTGTGTCAGTGGGCTTCCTGGACAGAAACCACACCTTCATTGGTTCTGTCTTTCCTTTCATGGTGATGGGGCCTCGATACTCCAAGTGAAACTGAGGGTCTGCATTCTCAGCAGACTGCAGACACCTGAAATACAGTGTTAACACCATTACAAATCAGGCATGCTGTACGGCCCTGGGTGATTTCATATCTCACTTGTACTAAATTAAATTTTTTTATGTCAACAAAGTGCATCTTTCTGTCCTTATATAGACCTAGCTTTAATGGATTCCAACTCATCTTTAGTGTTTAATAATTTAGTGGTATTTTCTTAACACATCACAAATCTACTTCAAATGCAGCTAATTTATCTACAGCCAGTGATAAAATCAAAACATTACCTCACAAAAAACAACATATCACTGATATTAAATATGGAGATACCTTTACATTACTTACCTGTAAGTATATTCTGAAACATTTATTTTTCCCTTTTCACCAGTAGTTTCTGTACGACTTGTGAGATTGACTGTATTTCCAAAAAGACAATATCTTGGCATCCTTTGGCCAATCACCCCTGTCACCACTTCACCTGTGTGGATCCCAATTGTAATCTGAAAAGAAACAAGAACAAAAAAAGGAGACTCTTTGTGCGCTCCACTGCAATTCCACTGTGTGTCAGTTATAAGTAAAGTAAAGTAAAGCAAACAAATGTTGGGAAAATCCAGCTTAAATATTTGTTAGATGACGTCCACAGCCCTGATCATCAGTTATCTGCTGTAAATTCACTGCTTAAAGTAGCACATGACACTGGATTTATCTACTTCAATACTAGAACAACAAGAGTGCACAGTGTGAGTCTGAGAAAAACTATTCTAACCTTTGAATAAATCTGTGTAAATGTTAAACTTGTGACTAGGTAAGTAATTTGTTCTCCACAGAGAGCAATATTTTAAAAAAATGCAAGTAGCTATCCAGTCAAATGCTGCTCGTAAGTCTTAAAGCTGTCGACTAAGAAGGTGCAACATTTGGTGGGTGGATTTAAGGTTAACTTTGCCAGGAATCACTCCACAAAATTAGATTCTTTTTTTTTCAGGTTTCTGGTTGCCAATAAATTCTAAAAGTAGCCCGAGGCAATCTAGAGACTAATATTTAGACTTGAACTTGTAGGCACTTCAGTGCTTATTGTCTTCAGAGCATGAACAGGCTGTGAGTGTCTGGGACAAATGAGAATCTATTTTTAGCTGCAGGATTGTGAGATGATTTGAGTTTGTTTCTGCTGCTAAACTGGACTCCTCTTCAGCCAGTGCCATGTCCCAAAATAAACAGCCTTTTGTTAACCAGACATGATTTTCCAAAGTTAAGTACCAACAGTCATCGATACAATAACAATCTCCAGCAGTCAGCTAAACAAATGTATGCTGTTTTTTGTCCAACTTTTCACTGCTCTTTACTTCACCATGGAAGTATGTCCAGATGCACAATTATACAATTATTCTAAAACTCCATCAGCAAAAAGCAGTAAACAGTTGGTCATATTCGGTTGAATGCCAGCTCCTGAAGAAGACTGACAAATGAAATTTTGATGAAGCAATATCTGATACTACCTAGCATTTCTAAAAAAAAATCAAAAGAGAACCCTGAAAAATAATTAAATATGTGATTGAAGAATATCCTATAACATTTGCCAAAACCAGCCAAACATTATCAGCAAATAAGATGTGATTCACATACAGTTATGTGCTACAACCCTGCCACATCCACCCAATCAAACCAAAAGTGCTGCAGCACCTTCTTTGAAACTGAATAATAGTAATACTTAGATTCACTGAAATAACTTAACGGCTGGCAAAAGGTCTGTTTCTCCACCTCTCAGCACAATGTGTTTTCCTTGCAGTTTGCACTGCTTAAACGTAAAATACGAACTTTTATTATACAAAATTTTTAAGAGTATGTAGCCATAAAATATTTTCTGAAGCACACGATTCTCTTCACACCTGAACTGGTTCGTCATCCACTTTGACTTGTTCGGCAATCTCCATCATATCAAGAGCAAGGTGGCAGATTGACTTTGCGTGGTGCGTACACGGCTCTGGCAGGCCGCTCACCGTCATGTACTTGTCACCCACTGTTTCCACCTGCATAAAGAAAAACATTTTGTCATTCCTCACACGAATTATATCGTAGCCTGTTTTATTTAGCTTTACTTTCAGTTCATGTGAAATCATCTGTTCCCACTGTGCTTCAAAGGGAGTTTTTTTATGCACTGTGCAGCCAAAAATAACCTGAAACACCCTGAGATAAACACCCAAACACTTACAGCTTTAAAATGATCAGGGCCTCTTTGAGCCCTCCTAAAACCCTAGGACCACCTAGCCATTCAGCCTGTAGAGTAAATATTACTTCTTTTGGTGACCCAGTGCCTGAAGCTGATTCCCTGGAAGTGCCAGGGTCTGTTTGACTTTTCAAAGTGCATTCTTGTCTGAAAGCCTAGGGTGTAAATCTGCTGCACGAGGCCTATAAAATAGTGCAGCCCCTCTGTAAAACTACACTGTGTTTAGAAGTTAGTGGCACTCTTCTTATTATGAAAAACTGACGTCAGTTGATATAAATACTCTCTTACTGATTTGTACTGCATGTGCATATTTGCATTACATATTTCACCAGAGTCACTGGTGTATTTAATCTGGAGCAGAGAAAATAGAGAAAATCGTAGTTAAAAAGCATGTGAATGCTTCATTTCAAATTGTAGACATGTAGTTTTTTGTACACTTTGATCATTGTCACACTGCTGTATAGATCCTTTCATTTTTGTTCATTAACACAAATGTAGGATATGCTGTCATTGTAAAATTCTTGCTTCCAACCTTGTATACATAAGGGTTCTTCCGAGAGTCTGTCAAGATGTCAAAACGTGTGTAAACATCATTGAGCAGGTTGACTATCTTGATGGCTCCCTCGGCCGAGGCGTGCTTGCTGCAGAAGGCATTGAATCCTACAATACCACTGAAGAGGATGGTCACATTGTCATAGCGTTTTGCCGGAACAGGACGTTTGTGTCGCAGCTCGTTGGCAACAGATGGTGGCAGAACAGAATAGAGCAGTCTAAAAGGAAGAAGAGAAATGAAAAACATTTTGAGTGAAAGCACAGTTACAGTGTACTCAAGCAACAGAGTAATGGCCAGTGGCTGCCAGACTCAAGTCCATCCATTGGATCAGCATTTTATTTGCTCACCCACCACCTTTCGGTCATTTCGCTATGCAAGCTGCTCTCAGATGGGAGGGTAGTGTGTGTTTCTATGGTAACTGGTTAGATCATGGCTGCCTGTTAAAAGTAGAATACCTTCCATGATGCACTATAATTTGAGGACACACGATACATACAGATAACTGCCACCTCACAGAAATCTATACATGTAAAAAGAGTGTATTTACCCAGGAGCTAATAATTAACACTGTGTTTACATTTTTTTTTTCTCTTATGAGGCACACACCTCAATGGCAGAAAAACAGCATAAATGTATGTTTTCCTTGTCCGTAATGGTGCAGCAGCAGTTTTCTTAAATATTTAGAGAGGAACCATGAATTCTAATCAATGTTTGGAGCCTGAGGCACTCTGAGACTGGAGAATGGGGAGAATAATAATACAGGAATACAGAAGGAGAGAGAAAGTTTTCCTATGAGAAAGTAGGTTTTCTATAGCAGTCTTATTAAAGACCATGCTCCACCTCCATGCTCCTCTCCAGCTGTCACCCACTGCTGTGCCATATTACTGTGACAGGCCTTTTTCTGAAAGCCAGAGTCAAAACTAACTGAGTGTCTTCACCATAACAGGGACTGAAGAGTAGCTTAGGCAAATATCAGCTTGTGTACAACAATAGATTCTGACCCTAGGTGGTCCTACTGTCACATTGCCTCAACATAACTGTAAGAGAATGAGACCTGTTAGTGTCCTGCTGTATCTTCAGTCTTGTCTCAAGTCCATCCTTAAAAGGGAAGACTTGAGGAGTCTTCTTTTATCTCCCTAAAGATGGACTAATGAATAAGCTATACCAGTTATTTTTCACGCATAAGAAGATAAAACTAGAATAACAACAGTGTTATTACACATTCATCACAGCGAGTTTGAGATTAACTCATAATAATTACAGGATTGGGGTTGATAATTATGCATAATTATCAATGTAATACACAATTATTCTAAATAGCTTACTAGAGGGAAAACTTTGCAAACACTGCTAAACCTGGGTGTGAATGAAAGAGCTACGTTATCGCTAAGTGGCTGAGTGATTCCCAACATGGAAGTTGAGATCTTTCCAAGATAAGACCAAAGGGTTACAACATAATTTAACAGGAAAAAACAAAAATATATATATTTCAATTATGCTAGTCATAAAAAATTAATAAACTTTGTTTTCAAGTTCATAAAGGTCATAAACTGACTCAAAGGGCTCACTTTTTACATTTCCTACATTTTAGTAATTGTGTAAAAGAGATTAAACGTATCTTAACGTTAATTTGAAATTCTGACATTGCAGAGATTTGGTTAAATAAATATTAAGTATGTTTGAGACTCAAGTATTTACAAAACACATCTATCTGTATTTTACTCTAATTAATCAAAGTTACAACTATAGCATGTGAATAATTTGTAAGCAAATTAGAAGCTAAAAGGAAAAGAAAATTTATAAAAATATTCAAACCTATCCGTTTTTTTCTTCTCATCCTCCAGGGCCCGGAGTGTGTGCTGCAGACGATCTGTCAAGATTTCCAGTTCCTGGGTCAGCTTGTACTCCTCGCGAAACTGCTCACCTAGCAGCACCAGGTCACGCGTGGCGTCATGTAGTGGGATGTCGCTCAGGTATAACCCTCTTCGTGTAAGATCATCCAGGTTCATAACACTAATCACCAAAGTACGGACAAATGGCAAAGAAAGAAAGTGGTAAACAGTGAAGTACGTACTCTTGCTGTAAGTACTTGCTGTTACAGTTATTTTTACAGAGAAATTGTTGAAAGTGCCTGATATGTTTCTGTGGTAGCTGGAAACTGCAGACATGTTTCTTGTTCTTGATTATATCAAAAATGAGCATAAATGAAACATAACATAAAGTATCAACAGCTAGCTGTGAGATCACCATCTACTTGTCAGGGTTGAGCTTATTGTCTCCAGATAAATGTTCATCTTTTGGGATGAGGTCACACTTCTGGGGTTGGATGAATGAGCATGCTTCTATCTTTCAGCCTGTGTTATTTTCTGTCTGGCAATAACCTTTTGTGGAAACACTGATCTTTTCTTCTGCAAAGTGTCTGTAAAAACAACATCTTCACCCTGCTCTCCTGCACCTGATATTTCACTAGAGATGTATAAGGGCCACAGGGGCTAAGTGATGCCTCGACAGAAGTACTGATGTAATTACCTACTCATAGGTTTCTGTTATTTTCTTTTGCCATGTACCCACATATTTTCTATGAAAGCATAAACACAAAATATATTTGAGCTTACTAGTTAACTGCTTAATTAAAGTGACTGTGTAACAACACAAAATAAATATATAAATATTAAACCATTAACCGCAGTTAACAACTTTTTTTATGAACAGAATATTCTGAATATTATTTTAAAACATGCCTCTGCTTTTGCCTATATTCGTAGCAGAACAATATTCTGTACGAGGATAAATCGGTTTAAAAATCCTTCAAAGACCACCACCACCATCAAAATGCAGTTCTTCCTATTCAATTCTCATTTAAAAACACATCCAGCAAATGAGGCGCCCTGTTGTGCTGGACATGTTCCTTCATTACAATGAACATGGGCATTATAGTTTAATTTGAGCGAATCTCACATAAATCGTACAGCTACTGTAAATACTTGCTATCACATGTTAATCTGTGTTTGAATTTATTGCAGGTTGGGTCATGTTTGCTTAGAGAAGCCTTTTTTATGAAAGAATATTGGAGTAGATTTAGGTCTTGAGTAGAAACAAAGCTCTCTGGGTTGATCCTCACATAGTAGAAGTACTAACATAGTAGAATTAGCCTTTCTAGATATTATAAATATAGTGAGAGAAAAATTTACAAAACACAGTCTTGAATAAGCTTGAATAGTAGGCTTTTTGAATAAGTGTAGCAAATTGTACCAGCTTCTCACTTTTACTTGTGCTCTGTGTATATGATTGTCTGACTTCTATTTCTAAGAAGAAGAGTAATGTCTTAAAAGTTAAAGTAAATAACACTGAATTTGAATTTATGAACGTTTTCTTATCTGCCAGAAACTGGTGTGTTCCCATTCAGTAGGTAACAGAGAGTCTGTCTTTAGGTGTACATATTTACTCTGCTCTTCTCTCAGGGCAGGACTTCACTGTGGGCATACCTGGGTGAGCAAAGAAAAAGTATGTTCTCTGCCTCCGGTAGGTAAATCATCTGTCCTTTCAGTCTCAGACAGCTGATTTCCACCCCCGTCAACTCGTCTTCATTCTCTACAGTCTCCACATTCAGCAGGCCCTCCTGTCAGGATTATATCACATTTATGAATATTTCATTACATGTTCCTCTCTTAATCTGCCTCAAAACTGGGCAGCAGTTCAGCTCAATCTTTATTTTTAAATCTGTATGTTTTTCTTTGCTTTAAGTGTTACATGCATCATCCATCACCGGGGAAAATTCAGTGTGTTTATATGATTTTTTTTTCTTGTAGCATCCCAGCAGTAGTAGCACTTTGATACCAGCCTGTTCACCATGAGTACATGATTTCTCAGTTTCTCGCTTAGACTTTCATCTTTGCTCCATGCATAAATGGCAGTATAAAATTGTACATATTTACTTCTTTGATTTATTGGTTGTTTGCATGCTTGGTAATATGCATGAGAACAATTTCATCCTCATTACTGCTGTTGCTGATGAAACCCATGGAGTCAAAATATTATGCAGCTGCTAAAAATATCAGTGAACTCATAAATATTAAAACTATAAACACACTCATGTACATGTACATTTTGACCATTTAGACCCCTGCTGTGGTGCTTTTGCTTCCTGAGAAAAGACACTACAGCAGGGAAGTGCCTGTATACCATACTTAGTTACTTAGATTAGAATGACAGTTAGTATAGTGTAAGTAAATGTAGTGATGTGATCAGCCAATAACACCTTGACAAAAACTATATTACATCATATGTACCTTGCTTCGCAGAACGAAGACAGTGTTGATGTGGGAAAGGATGCCATGAAAGCTGAAGTCAATGTGTGGTCGGACCAAAGAAAAAACTGAAGGAAGGATACAGGCACCAGGCTGGAGCTGAGGAATAAAATGAAAATATGCATATTTAAATTAAACTGGGATTAGAAATATTTGCTCTCTGCTGTACATAATTAATTACTGCAACAGACTGGGCAGCCAAAACACACAGCTTATGTTTCAGTTTGAGACAAATAGTCCTACAAAAACATAATCAATGCTGACTAGATGAACTTGTGTTTCCTGAATGTAAAACAGTGTTTGGCATAATTGGATGTGAATGACCACCTGTGGCAGGACTCGATAAATGGCGTTCCCGCACTGTGTGAGCATCAGGTCTTTGTCAAACATAAGGTGGAATGGGAAGGCTTTGCAAAATGTATATGGGCTGATGCGAGTCTCCTGCGTGCCATTCTCCTCAAAGCCATCCAGATCCTCATAAAACGCCTCCTCTTCTGAGTCCTTCTCTTCAATCAGGAACTTGATGTGGTCACACTCCTCACTTTTCGGTTGGATCATCTGTGTAAGATGAAGTTAAATAATTGACTAAATATTGTAAAGTTATTTTTACAAAATGTACAATTAACAAATAATTAAGTTAAAATTAATTTAAACTTGCCTTTTGTGGCATATCGACATTTTAAAATTAAATATTTCACCTTTTCAATATTAGTGTCAATATTATCCCATTAATAATTATTATTAATCTCAAGTCTATTATTGTAACATGAGGAGGGGATAAAATGTCATTATTCTGTGGGTTTATGGGCATAAGGCATGCTGACGTCAAGCTGCTGTCTCTGCACCCTGTTGCCACAGCAACAGTGGCTAATATTTCCAGAAATTGGGTGTCACATTTGGAGCGTCTGCTATTTTCTGTTCTTTCATTACACATGCAATTGCTGAAAAATATTATCCTGTCTGTACAATATGCTTAGCTTTGGGAGAAAATGTAATTCGCTTATGAAACGAAGAGAAAACTCCAGCCGAAGTACAGTAGATGTCTGAGGAGAATAGCATAGCGCAATTATCGGTATCGATTACAGACTGTGGGCTGAACATGGACATACAAATAAAAATACCAGTGACCAGCAGTTTATTATATCTTGCTGTGCCAAATGTTTGTAATAGTTTAGACGAATTCAAATTAATGTGGTAAATGAACTAAGGTAAAAATAAAAATATAGATGAATTACCTAATAAACGTGCAGTTGATGACCAAGTTAAATCCAACTACAGTTTGACAAAATTAAAATAGAACCATGGTAGAAGAAACTTCCTGAAAGACTTCTGACATCTCCAAGCAAGAGACTCTATAACTTAGATCTAAAAATATCCTCTGACTCACAGACATAAGCCAAAAACTCACTGCAGTTGTCACAGTAAAGCACTCTTCCCTTTTTGGATATTTTGAAACTTTCTATTGTTTAATCTTTACATTATAACCTCTTCAATTATATTCTCAGACACAAACACAAACATTCTGACACAATGCTTTACAGGGACTTAAAGGCTTCACTGAAAATTAGAGATGAACTGGGAAAAAAAACCTTAAGTCAACTTCATTCATCAGCAGCAGCAGCAGCAGCATAGTGAGCCATTAGAGCTGTGGATTCACTGCAAACAAAAACAGAAAGGGAACGAAAACAACAAAGCAGACCTTCATCTCTATCTCTGTTCCGTGAATTTGCTGAGCGACAGTTTTAATGATGCCAATTACAATGTCTTGCAGGCCTTCTCTCTCTGAGTAGTAGTGAAGAATCAGGTTGTTTCCCTTCTCTGCATCGGTGCAGCGAAACGAGGGAGCCCTCATCCCGGGGTAAATAGTACCCAGGTGGTCATGAAGTGCATCCAGATTCTGAAAATTAAGATTAAAGTTGAAATATGCAACATTGAACCACAGCACAGTCTAGCTAAGGTATAACAAATTAGATGATCGTGCTGAATAAAATACATTAAAGGGGTACTCCTTTAAATTAATCTGTCACCTCCACAACAATGGGAGACTTGTGGATTAAAGCAGATTAAATGATTAATATTAAAAAGAAATTAATTACAAACTTAAATAATTAAAAACAGTAGTGAGGCTGAGATAGCCTGACTTTTAGTCTTCAGTACTGGTCAAGTTCCATAAATACTTTATGAACACAATAGCATCCTTTACTTGACCTTCCTTCCTAGTAAATACACATCTTTGAAAGACCACACCTCTAGTTTGTAACACAGGCTGAAAAATTAAAGTCTCAATCCAAGATGAGATGACACTGATGACATCATATTATTATTTTGGATTTGAGCAAGCTACAAGTTTAAAAATCAAACAAATCTGTGGGTGTGGCGTAAGAAACATGAGCAGACAGACCTCTGTAGCCTACTCCTCACCACGATATCTCAGGTTTCTAAATCGATGTTTGTTCTTTTTTTTCAAACTGTCCATTATGAGTATGACAGTGTTATAGGAACGCAGTGATAAATCAGTCACAACAAAGAGAGCTTACCTGCAGGAATTCACGAACATTTGAGCCAAGCACTCGCAGAATCGTGTCATATCCCGACTCTTGGCAAAATTCAAAAAACATCTTCCCAAACAACTGCAAGATGTCTCCTGCCTCAATCTCTGAAATACAAAAAGGAGCTTATTAATAGCTCAGCTCACAATACAGATTGATTGAGATTTAAACTCCATTTGTAATGTAAACTATATCAGATATAATGTTTTTTTCCAACAATAATAATAATAAATGCTGTCACTTACTGAGAACTTTGCTTGCGGCTGCAACAAGATCATATGTTTTAGCATCTTCATATATGATTCTAACAAGGAACTGACCCTCAATATCAAGCTGAGCCTCCCTCCTGAAAACAAAGGGACGCTGTTACTCATGAGCCACGGCAAATGTTCCAGCAGAAGTAAACAGTCACTGTAGGGAACTTGTTCAGGCAACCAGTAGCTCTGCCTGTTTGGAATTGTTTTTCCATTGTTGCTTAAATTACTGATGGACTTCTGTTTACAGGCATGATTTATTGATAACTGGTGACTTTATTTATGGCCAGTCAGTGTGAGCTGTCTTGATTTATATTACAGTAACATAAAAAAGGTTTCCACCGTTCTCTGTCTTTGTCTAACTAACACTGTGAATGTACAGATAATGATGTTTGATATAAACATCATTATGCATTTGACAATCCAATTTATAATTGTCAGAAAACTTAATGAGGTTCTGATTACTATTGTTTAACTGAGAAAACACAAAAGATTTACAGTCTTGACCAGCATCTTCCATTGTATCAGAATGTCTTACAGCTGTAAAAACATACCAAACCTCGGAAGGTTGTGCAAAGGAAAATATGAATTCATTTTTGAATTACTCAGCTCATCAAAACATGAAAACAGACCAAACGTGATAAATTGTGCATTAAATAACAATGAGTTACATTTGGACGGCATAAAACTCTGCACAACAGTATCATTTTCTGTGGTGGCTGGAGAATAACCTCTTTGAAAACATTTACACAAGGCAGCTGCTGCTGTTTTTTCTTCTTTTTTAGGCAGGGTCAGGTCAAGGGCAGTTAAAACTACAAATGAAAAATAAACTTAGAGTGAGCCAAATATTTTAACATTCTGAAACAATGACATGCTAACATTACAGTGGATAATGGAATTAAATTTATCTTATTAGTCTTATTAGTAAAGGGCTTAAGTCTGATCTGGAAATGTTAAACATGATATTAAGAAGGTAGTGATAAACTACATGATATAAACTTTTAATTAACTAAGAAAAAATCCCTTTTTTCAATTTTTGACATTCAGTCATTTGTAGATAATACAATGTCTTTTAACTTGTTGATTTAGCTTAAGAAAAAAGAGCACGCTGAGTTTAACTGCTAAATCCAAAATATCCAAAAAAGGATGTATGTGGTTTTCACTGAGCAATGATTTATATAATGCAATTAAGCCTTGCAATGGTGGAACGTCTACTAAATACTAAACTATGCTATAGTATAGTATTCTGTGGTACTATGTAAGAGTTCGCTATGTACTGTCCTTCAGTTGCTTCACTTCAGTTTTTTTATTTTACTGTGTACTATTTTGTACTTCTCCACTACATTTCATCTCAGCTTTTTTTTTAATTAACACTTCACTTTTTATACAGTAATATATGAAACTACCAAACAACATAAGAGAATAGACATTAGTTCCACTACAACCAGCTAAAACATTAATATGTTTTGAATGCATTAGTAACATTAAAGAAATTATATTTGATATTTCTGCATACTGACTTTGTTAGTTAAGTACATTTCACTTATCATACTTGCATAATCTTATTGATTTGAATTGAATATGTTTGTTTGACAACAGGATCTAAACACTGTTTTCATTAATATAATCTTATTATCAACTTCAAATAGTTTTTCTGCCTACAACCATTGCAGCAAATAATTAAAAATAAAGTTGCTGTGGGACTGTAATTTAAATGTTATATTCTATCAATCTGGGTTCAGTGTGTGCCTGCGTTTGATTAAGGTTAATCAATGTCTGTCCCTGCTGGCAACAGACTGACATGTGAGAGCTGAAAGTGTGCAGCTGGTTGTACAGCAGGCCTGTGTTGTACCCTTGTTGTGGTGTGCACTGGCCACTGTCTAACATGTGATACCAACACAGCCGAACACCCAACACTTG
Source organism: Sandelia bainsii (assembly GCA_032362345.1). Classification (NCBI taxonomy): domain Eukaryota; kingdom Metazoa; phylum Chordata; class Actinopteri; order Anabantiformes; family Anabantidae; genus Sandelia; species Sandelia bainsii. The sequence continues at coordinate 10,967,864 of JAUMHL010000001.1, read as the reverse complement.
ATCGAGAAACTCACTTGATGTCTTCCCAGACTTCCGGGCCATAATTCCTTAAAACGAGGAGCTCCAAGGCGTGATTCACAAAACCGTACTGCGAATTTATGGAAAACACGATTAATGTGAAAATAATTTCATGCAAACAGATAATTTCGCCTGATACACACATGGACCCTGGCGTGTTTTTAGACGTCACACCACATGCTCATATGCTTGAAATTAATCAGCACGCAGATTCAGTTCACCTGTCAATATACAGTTATGTACAGTAGCCTGTAATCAGGGAAATTATTGTATAACACCTACATAGTGCTCTCTTAACATGAAATGTCAAATACGCCGTGCAGCGCCACGAACAGCCTATTTCGCCAGCATTTAAACAGAAATCAAATTGTTCAGTTACTTACCATGGTTACAGCTGCGCTTCTTTTTCCTTATTTTTAAGCAAAAATCGATTAATCTGACACAACCGACATCGTTTGGTACAGATGCTGAGTGTCTGCGTCCACGCCCCCTTTCCCCCCTCTTCTCGTAACTGACAGACAGTCTGTCCAATAGCAGCTCAGAATAAGTCTTACGTAAGCCACCTCTGACCAATGATTATGGAGCTGCAGTCGTCTGAACGATGCTGGTGAAGCGGAAAGCTCCGCAGGCAGATACGCAGACATGCAATTTCTGCTATTAAAAACCAGGTTCCTTATTTTAAAGGTAACACCTGATATTATCTGCGTGCAGTAACACACAACAGAGACATGTTTAACTTGTTTCAGAAAATAGGCTATAAGCTAGGCCTGTATTAGGCTACATGTCCTGTGATAGCATAATGGTTTCTCATTGTAGCCTAATTTAATGTTTCAGTACTTTAGCCTACATATAACTAAGAATACTAATTATCCTACTACTACAGAATCCTGCTTGTTTTATACATTACAGACATTTATACATTATTTTACATACATACATTTTACACATTTAGTGACTTTGGTTATATATAGTCTAGCATATATTCATAATTTTCAAGAAGTACTGTGGTCTGCATAAAAAATAGGCAACAACACAATGTAAAACCCCATTTTTTTTACAGGACAAGTCCTGCATTTAAAATTTGGTCGGGTCTATAAAATGTATATTGTAATAAAAGTAATAAACGTGAATGTAAAATAGCTTACTCACTATGTACAATGGCTAAGATGGGAATATTAAAATATAACAGTTTTATTATTTTTATCAGTGTTTTAACATCTAAATAGCAAGTAAGTTTCATAGCAGATCAAAAACTAGATAATTTTAATTGCTAACAGTGAATCGTAGCCTATTTAATAAACTTATCATTTGTTGTTATTTTATTATTATTATATTCAAAGTAACCATTAATCCAAATTGACAAAAAATGCTAATTCATGTATATAGGCTACATAACCTGGGTAAATATACCTGCACTGTATATAACATATGCAAGTTCATATAGCCTAACTTATACTTATGAGTGGCTTAATTTAACATAGCAAATATTTTGTATCACAGAACTCCATATGTCACACTGTAGGTCTGATAATATCAATATTTATTGCGCTTTCATTACATTACAATAATAATGATTAAAGCACATCATTATGAGTTATAGTTCCGTGAACATTCATTGCATTCTTCCTGTGTCGTATTTCCCCAGTTAACAAAGGGGTGCTATGAAACTCATGTAGCCTAATAGTAGAAATGAGTACAGTGAAAAAAGTAAAAATACATTACTTATATTAGGAAACTGGGATTTTTTAATTATTTATGTCTAATGAATGGAAGTTTAAGTATTATTACAAATAGTGTATACTAAGTTAGAACCACCTTGGAAGAAATTGTTGACATATGAATT
>JAUMHL010000001.1:10939420-10965903 GCA_032362345.1 Sandelia bainsii | reverse complement strand
ATGGAAGTTTAAGTATTATTACAAATAGTGTATACTAAGTTAGAACCACCTTGGAAGAAATTGTTGACATATGAATTAAAGTTGAACCATATATAAGGAAATAAAAAGTGATGAAAATAACTAAACACACTCTAAAAAAACTCTAACATCTGTGATCCTGCCTGTATAGTCCCCATAAGGCACCTGAATCTGCTCTGCATTGCATAATTTGATACTGAACTGTTCACGTTATTTCCGCTTGTACATATTATTTGTTATGAAATTCTCTCCACTGAAACACACAAAGCCAATTTGAATTCAATCTCGCTGTCTTCTGCCATCCCAAACAGGCCGTGGTGCTTTAGCAGGTACTTTGTCTCTACAGACGTGAATGGACCAGTTAGATATTTACAGAAAGCAATCTTCATAAATGAAACTACTCTATTTAGCAACATCACATTGAGGATCAACATCCACAATGTATCTCTGTATCATATCTAATCTATGCAAGATGATAAATTCAGAATTTATTACAAACCTGCAAATCAAAGACAGCTACTGACATGTTTTAAATATTCTTTGAACATTTTAACAACATTTAATCTTTTCATTGTCAATCTGTGGTGGAACCTTGGAAATAAAGCTTTTTTATACAATATATCAATTTGCAGATATGACTCATTCTGGAAGAAAAATGAAAGAAGTGCATTTCTTTCCACTACAATTGTACAAATGGATAATTGTACAGAGACAAGACTCATGTTTGACAGCAGACTGACATCTCTGTAATTAAGCAGCTGCAGTAGTTTGACAATACCATCAATATATACACAACCCAAACCAAAATATACAAGGTGTTTGCACTGTATTCAGTAAGTGCGCTTATGTTCCTTTATATTTAATATTTCTGGGCTGTGCAGCAGCTCGGCTTCATTTCAGAGTCAGTTTTGAAGTTTTGAGAGAGGCCTCCAAAAAGTAACAAACACCAGGGATGTCTTCTGGGAAGTTGGCCGGAAGCTCCTGTCTGCTCCTGGGAACGAAGACAAACTCTGGGCGGTCCTTCAGCAATCTGGGATAAAGAGCACCCAAATAAAACATGAATCTTAAAACAATGTGGCAAATTATTTGACACAAGAAGAAACACAGTGCTCTTCTAAAACCTAGTTTCCTGCGTAGAGCACTTTGGGGTTTTTTTCTCTCTGCAACAACCACTTCTGGAAACAAATGATACCATATAGTATAAGCTCATTAAAATCTGTCAACTGTTTATTTAAGGTGGTTGAAATGTACGTGTTTTTGAGCTTTTTCAGTCAGGTGGTATGTTTTGAGAAGAGGAACTGCATGCACAATTCTCAATTAGATAATAATGACAAAGAGGAAAACAACATAAGCTAATTGTACCTGTGGGTTGTAGGGCTGATATTAATTTTTCTAGGTTGGCTGCAGGATTCAAACTTGTTGGCCAATGTGACATTGTTCCCAAAAAGGCAGTAGCGTGGCATCTTCACTCCAACTACACCAGCCAGTACTGAACCAGTGTGGACGCCAATACGCATCTGGGGAAAAAAACATTCTGTGTGAATCTGCCTTCTACTTTACTGCTTCCTCTACTCATTTTAATGATACATGACTGCTTTATTTTTGTTTCACATAGTAAAAGGATCAATCTGGTGATGTTCCATATTTTTCTTGTTGTCAACAAATCCCATGGAACAAACTGAACAAATTAACAATTGCTTCCTCAAACAGCCCCCGAAAGATGTCATCCAATTCCATGGCTGTAATAGTCCTTCACAAATACATAATTTACTGCCATATAAAGGTACTCTGCTGAGTTTTGGGGTGTGAAAAGTGCAATGGAGCAATGTTTTTATGAGAGCGTCCCTGTTATTTTTTTTTTTGTATAAGGCATGCACATTAAAGCAAACATTACCCCTGCCTTCAATTTCAACATGTTAACATGCAAACAAACATAGGGAGGAGTCAACAAGTCATACTTGTACAAATACTAATCTCTACCATATAAGCTTTACGTTAAAATCAGCTTTGTAAATATTTAAAGTAGAAGGAAATGCATTCAACACATTTAATTCCACAGGAAACAAAGATCCAATGACAGGATTTCAATTATTTCTGCTTGATTAGTACGTTTTGGAGATCGTTTATTGTGACTTCATAACGAAGCCTAAGCAGAGCACAGCAGAGTAGAGACAGGAAGGGCTGGATCTTATGCTATAGCTATCTCAAGCTGTGTATTGTAACTTTAAGCTGTATGTCTTCAGTGGGAGCTAATGAATGTGGGAATGAGAGCCAGTGACAGGATGATGTATTAAGCATAATGTATTGTTGGTTTCTAGATTAAGTCACTTACAAATACAGAAGATAATTTCAGCACCTGGAAAATGTTGTGGCTTGAAATTAATTCATATTTTATAAAGATCAAAGACATAATAACTTTACTGGCAAAGGTCTGGGTCCAAACTTTACTTGCATGAAAGCAAATATTCTTTCAGAGAAAGCATCTTTTCTTTTCAAATGTGAGATAGCCTATTTAAATAAAAACTCTTCATTTGAAATCTGAATGGCTGAAGTTACATAATCACACTGAGGAGTATTACAGAAAGCACTGCTTAACCCTCACCTGTATCGGGTCTCCAGTTGGCGTCATAACTTCATCTGAAAGCTCCATCATCTTTAAGGCCATGAGTGCAATGTGGACAGCATGAGTCTCACTCTCCTTGTGTAAGCCACCAGCTACACAATATGCATCACCAATGGTCTCCACCTGCAATTTAAGATCATTCAAATGTTTTCTTACCTGGATACTGAGACAGAACAAAGAATTCAAAAGGCTGTTTGTGTCCCCACCCATCTAAAGTCAAGAGCTTCTTTATATGAATCTTAGCTCATAAGTTATTTAACCTAAAAATTAAAATGTATTAAAAATACAGTGTGCCATGAAGACAATGAGCAGAATGACAAATGTGGAGTAGATATTCATCAAAAGCTCTTCGATCAACAATCTGATTTGGTCTTCATCTTGCAGTACAAGACATATGGGAAGAAACAAGTAGTAATAAAACTTGTAATAGTGCTTGATCCCTGACCATATTGAAAAATGTTTTCTCTTCTTCTTCTTTGTAAATCTGGACTTGAGAGCACTCAGCAGCTATGTGGCAGAGACAAAGTGAAACTATTTTTAGACTTGCATGTGTGGAGTGGAAACAGGGTCCTGAAGGAACCTCTGACTTCCTAGCGTTTTACAAGATATTTGTCAAACATGCTGCTCTCTCTGTTATGCTTCCTTGACACTTTGATTACATTATCCAACCTCCCTGTAGATTAGCAGCCCCTGGCAGACACAATGGTAGTTGGCTGAGTTGCAGTTATAGTGTTAGAGTTAAAGTCAAACATATTAAATGAAAATAAAAAAATTTTTATATTAACCTAAATCTTTATACTGTTACATGTTACTGTTACAACTAAACATTTAGTTGTTGTCAAACAAAAGAAAATCTGTCAAATGTTGTCAGCAGCTATAGAAATCCTTAAAAAAAGCATTAATTCAAAGGAATATTGTATTTGTAGTAACCTACAGACAGAGTCATGGCTACAAGTGAGGACACGTCACAGGTTCAGTAATACTGTATTTAAGGGGCTTTAATGATACAAGGCAGTTTGCTATACAAATATTGCTTCTAAAAAATTCAAGCTAAATATTTTAAACTGAGAGTGTTTTAGGCAAAAAGTACCATACTATGCTGAAATAACTGAAATAATAAAAACTGTGATTGGGAGAGTGAGAATTTACAGAAAATGCAAATGAAATACAACAGATTTTTTAAATATTAAATTCTATGGCTACAGTATGCTTGAACTGATTGTCATTATATCTGTAGAAACTGAATTCTTTTAAGAATGAAATGCTCTTTAAAAGGGTGAAAATCCAGCTTGAATGTGGAAAAATACAAAAAAATATTGACACTTTGTCTTAAATAGTTTTTATACTAGAATGCTAAATTAAATTTAGTTTTGTGCTCTGTTATTCTCACTTTGTCCTATGAGGCAAAGCAATGTGGCGTGATGCCAGCATCACCACTTAGTGATGATTTAGTTTGTTAGTTGACCCCTACATCTTTATTTATTTTACATTTTAACACTTTGAGTGTAACTGACTCATGTCAGCTATTTGATACTTCTCATGAACATCAACTAAACAGTTGCTGCAGATATAAAGAGAAATTTAGGATTATCTTCAGACATAACCTCTACAAATTAAAAGAAGTAGCTTGTTGGTTCTCACAGTATGTTCCATTATCGTACCTTATAAACATCAAGCTCTCCACACTGGTGGTCAAACCTGGTGTACAACTCATTGAGCATGGTGATCACTTGCATCGGGGTACAGAGGGAGCAAACAGCTGTGAAGCCCACAATGTCAGAGAAGAGCATTGTAACTCGATCAAACTTCTTTGCCTGGACTGTTTGGCCCTGCCACAGCTGCTGCGCCACAGTGCCAGGGAAGATGGAGAAGAGGAGATCCACTGTCTTCTTCTTCTCTTCCTCCAATGCTTGGTGAGCATGCTCCAAGGCTGCCTTGGCCTTCCCCAGACGCTTCTTCAAACCGTCCTGGGCTTTGGCCTGTTCACCAACTAGCACAACATCACGCAGTGCGTTATGAATAGGGATGTCGGACAGATAGAGGCCACGGCCTGTTAGCTCCTCCAGCTTGTCCACACATGGTGACCCCAGGAATAAGATGACGTTGGACTCAGGAACATAGATCATCTGACCTTTAAGTTCCATGAGCTGAAAGAAAAAATCTGTTCATTTCTAGTGGACTTTGGACAAATTAGTTTAAATTAGTGCAAATTTCCCACAGTGTGTCACATAAAAAAAATAGTTTTTTATCTCAGTGGCATTTAAGCATTTCAAGATACACAATGTTTACATCTGTCCAGATATAGATAGAATTTTAAGCATGTTTAACAGCTGTGTGCAGCTATCTGTCAGCCACAACAGTAAACTAAGCCAACATATTTATTTATGTTCCAGTGGAACAAAATAAAAAAAATAAAAAAAACAGAAACATCCACTCAAGCATATTTGTATTAGCCATGTTAGCAGCATGGCTCTAGGGTGGCAACATCAATCATTTGGTCTGTCCAGGACTTCTTCCAAACTGGAATATCTGAACAACTGCTGGGTGGGTTGCCATGATGACATTTGGTGCAGGCAGTTGAGGTCCCCATGTGATGCTTCCTACTGACTTTTGTGATCCCCTGACTTTTCATATATTGCCACCATGAGGTTGACATTTGTGGTTCACGTCTAAGCAATTGTTGACTGGATTGGGAAAATTTGGAACTAAAATTAACGTTTTTGATACTTTTGATAATCAGCGGACTTCAGGTGAAAGTTTAAGTATTATTATCATTATTACATTATTATTATATATTAAGTAGGTTGCTTTGGTTTATGACTAAATACTGTCAAAACTAAACACTATATATTCCCACAAACCTCTATACTGATGTCATTTCTTAATTTGCATGATAGTATACTAAACTGAAATACTTGAATTTGATGATAATATGAATGAAATACTATTAATTAAGTCATGCATACCATGAAATTTGTGAACAAAATACTATATTTTGAGGTTAGGCAAATTATATATATTTGGGAGCACATTACCTGAACATTTACTAGCTTTATAACTTTTGACGTTTTTATTCTGAAATACCCTCCTGGACAGTTGTCACACTTACCTCCCCACAACTGGTCAAAATAAGAAAAAAATATTTTTATACCTTTCAATTCACTCAAAAATGTTGGTTTTCACATTACAGCCTTGCAGAGCTGAGAGCATGGTTCTGTACAACAACAGTAGCTATAGGGCAAAGTACAGCTCCAGGAATATTTTTGAAATTTCTAAATAATTAATGTTGAATGTGCACCTTCTGTTGACATTTCAGTCATCTTTGCGCATTGTGAGCTTGTCAGCTGAGTAATACATGATCAAACTCAGACGGAGAGACTGTCATGCTTTATGCTCAACCACTTATTGTTGTTTACCTGTTTTAATTGGAGACTGTAGTCAATAAAGGTAAAAAACTAAACTTGGAAGACTGGTGTTATTGTAAGTAGAAGCGTCTATGACTGAATGTCATTAGTCATTACAGAACTGTCATGTTTACTCACTGATAATTTTTCTTGTCATAGCGACCAATTGCCGTGCACCCTTATATAAATAGCATCAGCATGGCTGTTCCTTAGAAGGATAAAACGGTTTGACATTTGCTTCTGATCTCCACGGGGGTATAATGTTGATCTCTACCTCAGGCCAAGTGCACCCAAGTACATCACTAAAGAGCCATTTTTTTTCTCTCTGTCTATCATCATTTAATTTCAAGACAATGGCTTGAAGACGTTTTCTTATTATTCACTTTTCAAGTTGTATGTCACAGATAAGTTGGCATACCTTTCCTGTGTTATCTGTGGTGGAGACTCCATGCTTGATCCGGATAATAAACTGCGTGTTGAGCATGGTCAGAATGCCCTGAAAGGTGCATTTGATCTGCGGGGAGACAATAGCGAAGTGCTCTTGGAAGGTCGCCGTCCGTCTCAGTCCATCCTTCCTGGTCAGTCTCTTTCTGAGCCCGTGTCCAATTTGAACCAGAACCAGGTCCTGGTCCAGGATCAGGTGGAAAGGGAAGATGGTGGAGAACAGAGAGGTAGGAAGAGTCCCAGCTGAGGTGGCCCGCAATGGACTGGGGCTCAGATTTTTAGCATCCTTAACAACAACTGTGTACAGAAGACTGGGCTGCGGACTGGATTGCAAGATGCTGTCTTTAGCACTGGGTAGGTCCATCAACACGTCCACAGTGGTGTGATACAGCACACGGGCAGCAGCCTTGACGACTCCAGGGAAAAAGAGTTCAGTGGTTGGGTGGGGGTTGAAGAAATAGACAGTAAGCAGACCCGGATCTTTGTCTAAGCACAGCACTGAAGGTTCATTTACAGAATCCTCTGTGTCTGTGTTGGGCAACATGCTGCTCTGCTTTAACAAGACATTGAAGCTGTTGAGGAAGTCATGGAGAGCTCCCCCCACCACCTTCAAAATGTGTCCATCCTCCTCATAACACATGCTGAAGAGCTCTTCGCCAAGAAAAACTTTCAAAGCTTCCAAGGGGATTGCTGTTGGATACACGAAGGGCAAGGGGTGACAATATGAAGCTCATAATACACAGAATTTCTAAATAGAAAATTACATATTTTATAATTTTGTGCTTTAGATTTGACAGATACCTGTTTTGACTGAGTAAATGTTCATCATCTTCACTAAAAGCTCTGGTTCATCACTGTAACTGTGATAGTCTGTGGAACAAATTGCTGGACTGGAAAGATATCAGTCAGACACATAAACCAGTGCACGGTTGACTATTCTTCTACTGTTCAGAGACAGAAATTCATCAGACTACACCTGAAACTACCTGTAATATTAATTAGTTGTTAGCTAATTCACACTCTCATACAGTATATGACCAAAAACACCAAATTCTAACATCTGAGTAGCTGATTATTGATTTTTCTTTGTCTAAAAACTTGACATAGAATATTAATTGGTTATTAAAATAGTTTATAGATTTTTGCCATATTTTGACGGATCCTTTTTGCTGTGCATCAGATTGTGACTATTGAGAAAAGTATGGAGATTCAGTTCATTGTCTGCTTGCTATAGTAGCATGTTTTTTAGGAGATTCGTGAGGGAATTCTCTCTGTCTCTAGGTCTCCATAGCAGCTGAGTCGGCATCACACCTTATTGTTATTATCATCATTAGTATCAGTCTGGTAGTGAGAGTAGCAGGCAGGAAAAATCTGTCAGTAATCTTAAACAGGGCCAAATTAGACTGAGCATCATTTATTGTTATTACATTAATACATGCTGTGGTATAGTGTTAGTATAGTATAGGTTAGTATAGTATAGCAGTGGTGGTGATTGTAGCAGTCTGGGAGGACTAGTCCTTACAGATGTGCAGTAGCAGCTGTATTTAAACAGGTTACCTTTCAGAGTCCCTGGTGTGATCTGATAGTCTCATCATTCGTTGGAGAGCAGTATGCAGCCTTTGAAACTGTATGACAAAGTGTTGAGCAAGTTAAAGGTCATCCTCTGGCAAGACTTAAAGGCATCTTTAATTACAGAGGCGCCAATGAAATAAAGAAAGCAGGATTGCCACATCATTATCTAAAGCGAATAATCAGCCAAGGTCTCTATGTCTTAAGGCAGGCACAAGACAAACCCAACTGCAGTCTAATATTTTTTTCATGATCTAAAAAACATGTAAAACATGATGGTTATATTAAGTTAATATTAATATATTTTTTGCTCACCTCAGGACATGCCAATTTTCGGATGCTCTCTCCAAGTGTATGCAGGTTAACTTTGGCTCTGCTTGTCTTCTGTCGCGGTAAATCCTCACCTATTTTTCCATGCACGTCCTTAGAAATAGGCAATAAATCCGCGGCGTCAGTTGAGCGCTCCTGAAAGTCTCCGAGCTCATTATTTTTGGCGCTGCTGGAGAATGGACACTCTCCGGATATTTTCAGTTCTTTCAGCTTTGCGCAGAACATTTTCCCGCTGTAATCTCTTTGCTTTTTTATCTAATTTCGGAGGGAGATAGCGCTGGTCGAGCAGCTGCGATGACTGGGAGAAATTCCATCATCTGGTGCGCGCATCCAGGATACCTTTCCTCTTTCCTCCCGTTGATTCAAATAATCAGCACCAAAGCCAGGGACCACATACAATATTCATTGAAAACTGCATGGACAAACGATGGCAGGCAACTATCATTATCAAAAGCCAATGAGAAACTGGGGGAAAAGAGCAGTAGGCCAATCCATGGACAAGTGGGGCTGGTGTAGCTGAGCAACCTATCAGCAAGGAGAAATTATTTTCAGGCGATTCCTGGCATGCAGTGGACTTTTTTTAATTTAGATCAGCCTTTGGAATTGGTCTCATCATATGAAACTGGGACCTCATACACAAATATTCATATTTCTGTTATGTTCACATGAGGAGTTGCCACTGCGTGTACGTCCCTGTGGTGCACAGCGGTGTGTCTGTCGCCTTTGTGCTGTCATTGATGTCCCCTCTACATTTCAAAGAAATACTAGTAGTTTACTGTTTGTTTGGTTTTTGTATTTCCTCCTGAAATACCTGTAAATTAACGTCTATGTGGATCAGATAAGATTATAAATGGCAGGTTCCTTTATCACCTAGTGCAGGTTTTGTCAGACCTTGTGGACCTGTTGTTTGTAGACTCTAATCCCCTGCACGAACAGATCCTTTGGCACAATCTTGTTTTTCTATTCAAGACTGTCTTAAACATAAAATAGATATTCCTTGGATGGATTATGAGAAAATGGGCCCCACAGGTAAAAGTTCCTCCACACCTCCTACATGGGAACCCCAGAGTGAAAGAGTCATATTTTTGGTAATTTCATGTGTATTTGTGGTCATTTGTGTCTATTTTTGATCGGTTTTGTGCCATTTTCATAATTGTTTGTTATTGGGATCCGTTTGTATTGTTCTTACTGTTTATTCTTTTTTGATCATTTTATGTGTCATCAAGAAACATTAACAGTCACTTCATACAAAGGATCTGGCCCAGAGGCCCGCAGATGGCCCCCCAGGACCTGTGGCCTGGGCCATTTAGTAATCTGTCCATGGGTTCCTTCTTTCCAAAAGGTGAAACATATGAACAACATTAATTCACAAAATTACTGTTCATCATCATTGACAATATTATTGTTGTTTTGTAGGGCTGCATGTGATGATTATTTTCAACATGATTATTTGTGATGACAATTTCAATTATTTTCAATTTCTCTATGAGTGCTTAGAAACATGTGCTTTGTGGTGGATGTTCTATTGTATCATCATATCAATATTTTACTGCTTCATGTTGCTGTTTGTATCCTGTGCAGAATCTAAAGAGTGCTGCATTTTTTTCCTTGGGTATCTTGCTGTATGTATGTATTTCTTCTATTGTAGCTTAAATAATTTTTGAAAAATATGCCCAAAAACTGCACTGTTGAAAAACAGTTGGCAGCTAACACTGCACATTTACAAAAACGCTTATCAATGTGTTTTTATCTTTATAAAAACATGAAATAAAAGTGTCACAGTAAATACATATCATACACTGGCAATATTTGGTTGCAAAATATGTGTGCTTGAGTGCAAAATAGTGAATGAGATGTTTTATTTAAGACTTCATAGGAAATGTTTCAGTGGTGATTAGATATGTTGGGTGATCATTTGTAAAACACTTGTCAAAAATAGCTTTTATTGGCCATGGTGAGACTACAGTGCTGCCTGTAAGCCTTGTTTGGTCTGAAAAGACAATTTCTTTATCTAACATAATAAATCCATTTCATAGTATAAATAATGAATGGCTTTGTCACTAGGGAGTTTTATCATTTTTCACAGGATAACTGTGAGCCAGCATACTGCTTAAGTTGGCTGTCGTTCAACAACAAGTTCCAGGAAGAACACAGAGGTTAGAAATTAAAGGTCAGATCCTTTCATTAGGTTCCAGGGTGGCCAGGAAAGTGAGTATTATTCGTTAAACTACAATATTTCCCATGTAAGCTGAAAAACTGACCTTTTAATGCATCTGTGGATGTTGTTTTATCTGTGACACTTTTATATAGTGCATTATGTTAAATGGTGGCTAAATTAGAAAGTGTTACGTTGTTGGATGTCTGTTCATGTCAGAAAATTCAGAGCATAGAATAAAGAATGAGATTCAGCACTTGGTCTTGTGGTAATTTAACTTTGTTTGATCTTTGTCCCATCAGACATGAGAGGCCTTGACTGCACAAATAAGCTCCAGTCAAATAAGTCTGCTTTTAACTGACCTAGCTGATAAAAGTCTTTAGGAGAAAAGTTTTAAAAGTTTGATGGAGACAAAATGAAGATGTAGTCAGATTTATAAAGCCAAAGATCACATATTAAAATTTGCCTCAAGGGGATTTATAACTCCCACTGTCCTGAGATCTTCAAACCAGATAAGGAAAAACGTACAGTAGAAATTGTGTGTAGACTACAGAACAGACCACAACAGCAAACTAGGACCTGATCCACATGACTTCTCTTGGTATTTTTGTTGTTGTTTGCTTGTTGTGGCTTTTTTTAGATTTGCACAGTACATATCTAAAAGAAGATTTAAAAAAATATATAGTACTTGTTTAAATGTCAAACAAAAGATTACCATTTTCATTCAGCGTCAGACACACTCAAGATTTCCGTCAGTCTTGTCTATGCAAAAAGGCTAATTCAGATGCACTGCAGTAATGTTCTGAAGCAGATCTTGTAGACCATCTTCAGGTCTTAGTGACCCACAGACCTGACAACTGTTGTTGCTACCTTTGGCTGCCATGACCAAACTTCATTGTCACGATTGTCTTGAACTAGGTTTCATGGTGCTCTGCTGCTTTGTATCTCATCACCAAAGTCCTTCAAAGGTGAATGAGCACTAAAGCAGCAGTCCTACAAAATGAGAAGCACTGACCCATACTGAAGTCAGGACTGAGCGTCACGCCATTTTTCTCTCAAATAACACTTGGTAATTGGGGGGAAACAGAAAATCATTGAACTTGGTTACCTTCATCTGAAGCCAGTAGATATGACTAATGATCTGAATCCAGGTGCTAGAGGTGAAGACACATCTTCATCATCTCACTGAACACAGAATTAAGATAAAGTTGATTTCTGGACAAAGACTCACGTAGAGGGCCTGGGTGTAATGAAGAAAGTCTAGATGCTCCTTTGTTAATAATAATAATAATAGTTGATACTTTATTGTTCAGTGCAAATCAAGACCCTTTACTTAAGTAAAAGTAGCAGAAATGTAATATCCTATCAATGTAAGATCATAGTAAAAGCACATATTATCAAAAATATGGAAATATGAAATATCAAATGTAGAAATCACTCTTTATTGTATTATCAGATATTTCATCATTGTATTGTTACTACTAGATAGAAGAGGAGAGAGAAAAGAACAGCAGGCAACAAGAGGAAAAACAACAACAACGAGCAGCAGTCGACGCACTGGGCAGATTGGTAGGACCAGTAACTGCAAGCTGGAATCATACAGCTCCGAGGGCGAGGATACCTGCTGAAAGGTACAGAGAGAGAAAGAGAGAGAGAGGACGAAGCACAACTAGGGGAGAGAGAAGAAGGAAATTAATAGCATGCAATGGTGGCCTAAGGGTGGAGAGAGAGAGAAGAATTAGAGGAGCTCAGTCTATCGGGTGAGGTCCCCCAGCAGACTAAATCTATAGCAGCATAACTAAGAGATGGTTCAGAGTACATAACTGTGTAAGCAGGCAAAAGAGCAGAAGTTTTCTCTGAAACATGTTGGAACATCCAGTGGAAAAGCTCCAGCAAAGTACAAGTAAGACACAACTGTGCTTAGGTATAATGCTTAGTGAATGTTTCATTTCACCAGTAGATGTTTTTGCTTTTCTATTTCCCTCCTCTGTTTCTCTCTCTCTGTATTGTCCTGGGGTGGATCCATTAGCGATGGTGAATGACCAGAATCAGAGCTCATGCTTCAGTTAGAGGTCAATGATGTGAAGTTAAGGTAATCTGATACCCTGAGGTAAAAAATGTGTTACATTAAAATATTCCTACAGGCTGCCCTGTTCACTTTTTTACTGTTAATTACCCCACAAGCTTCCTGCTGTTTGTATAAATGGCATCTTTAAAAGATAATTAAAATATTATAATTATACATACATACACACACATCTATATACAGTATCTGTACACTTACACAAATGCACAGTACGAATCCAGTTTTACTTTGAAAAACTTTTACATAACCATAACCAATGAAGGAACATGATACAAAAACATAAAAAGAACAAAACTGGACAGACAAGTTTTTCACTTGATGCAAAATTACTACATATGACTTCATGGCTTTCATAGAATAAAAAGGGGATTTGCATGTAAATGTGAAAGACCTGTACACTTACAGAGAGAGACAAGAACAGCTTGTTTTATCAGTGCTGCCCCTGAGCACAACATGACCCCAAATGTTTTACTGTTTTACAAAAACAAGGACTATTGTTAGAACAAGAGAGTGAGACTTTTTCTACTTAATTAAAATCCTGAAAAATCAAATCCGCTTTTTTTTTTTTTTTTTTACATTTTAAACTGTTGTTACATTGTCTTAACACATAGAAATGTAAAATAACTGACAGATATTAAAAGCTAAGGTTAATCTGAAAAAAGCAATCACTCATAGTCCGATTTCTGACTCTTTTGCAGTCAAAATGACAAAATAAGTCTAGGCGGCCTGTATTATACTTGGCTGTTAACTGGCTCTCATAGGGTTAAAAAGTATAACAGTATCCATATGAACACTGAAAGAGGCTTGCTTGCTGCATTTATTCCTTCCTGTTCAAATCATGCAAATCTTTCTTTCTAATGTGATTCCAGTGTAAGTTGGCACAAAAATGTATTCAAATTAAGACAGTCTGGGTCAGACTCAAGTATCA
The DNA here is from genome assembly GCA_032362345.1 of Sandelia bainsii. Lineage (NCBI taxonomy): Eukaryota > Metazoa > Chordata > Actinopteri > Anabantiformes > Anabantidae > Sandelia > Sandelia bainsii. Next base: position 10,952,346 of record JAUMHL010000001.1, on the reverse strand, counting down.
AGTGAATATCTTACAAAATAGCTGTTTTTCCGTGCCCCGTATCACTTACATTGCATTGGCCGTGGGAAAACTATCCCTTAAAAAGAACTTATTTTACAAACACCTGTTATTTAACCTCCAGCCTTACCACAAAGTATATGTCACCTTTAAATCATATTCACAATTTGCATAGGCTCAGTTGGCAACTTATTGAGTACACCAACCTAAAAGTAGAGGTATTTTTTATTTATCTAAATTAATGACATTCATCACAAGCCTTCAGCATTTAAAATATAAATTTGTTATTTATTATTTATTTATGCACAAATAATTCAGTGTAGTACAACAGTCCTGTAATAAATCCTCCTTCAAGTAAGTGATAATGCTCAGTTTTTGTTTAAAACGAGCCGTAGATTCAGCTGCATGTTACTTGTGGAAGATGCACTTTGCTTTATTACAATAGGTATTTCTATTTCTATTTGTTCACTCCATTCGTATTGGTGAATATGTACAGTAACACATTTCTTTGAGTATAATCTGCTTTCTTATTTGCACTGTTACATTGTTCAATAAATCATTTTACCACAGAAACTATATGACTCCCTATATGATGAATGTGCATTTCTAAGCAGAGTTTTCATACTTTCTGCCTTACAAACAGCCCCTGCACACATTCTTTCAAAGATCTTGATGCTTTGTTTATGGTGCACAGAGAGATACTGTAACTAATCTCATCGCAAATCAAACCCAGCACACTAAGTCCACAAGAACTTAAAAGCCATGACCTCAGACTATTACAATGTATACAATATAATTCAGCTGCACTCAGTTTAACAAGAAGAAACATTTGGGGGCCAGATTGCAACATTCGGGCACATAAAGCTCTTTAATAGACACTTCAACTAAATCATCTTTGGTAATGTAGCATTTATGTAAGCTAGTGAATTCTTCACAGGATCTTTTGAGTACTGTAAATCAAAACTAGTTCAACAACGCTACTTGAAAGCCTTATATGGATGCTGGTTCAAAATGTTTGTTTTTTTTCTGACATCTTCACAGTCAGACAGTTCATTTTGAATGCTTATCATCGCAATGCCTTCCACAGTAATCCTAAAAAACGCTTGAGGGTTTTATCCCGAAGTAATGTGTGATCACAATGCTACCGACCTAAAACTGACCTCATTTTCAGCTTTGCTTACTGGCATTTGTTTTATTTGACTTTCCCACGATGAGTGAGAACAGTTTTTAACACAATAACATGTAAAAGGTGAATCTCTTTTAATAGGTCCTTTCAGATAGTGAATATGTATGGTTATCTAATTTATCTTTCTAGTACAAATGCAACATTTAGTGGTGTTTTTGTTTTAATGAATTAATTTGTTGAGTTTAATTTTAATTTTAAATTTTAATTTTATAATTAATTTGCACCAAGAAACGGGTTCTCTTTTAGTTAAGTTTTAATTTTGACTATTTAAGCTCCACTTATTGATCATTGCAAAATAGTTAACATAAAATCCCCAAAAACTGCTTAGCAAAAAGATAAAAATACAAGAACGCTGACACATGTGTTCAAGTGTTGTATAAGATGGGTGACGTGGGCACAGATGCTGGGTTAATTAGACACAGTTTGCCTCACTAAACACATTGAATGTTGCAGAAACAGCACCACTACAGGAGATCTTGTATTAGCACTTAGTATTATGACATTTAAGATATAGTAGTGTTTTTATTATTATATGCCCTAAATATAAGCCCAACATTTCCTCATTTTAGTGCTGAGCAAGTGCTTAACATTCTTGCATAGTTTATTTCCTTTGTATTAGTAAACTTCATGTTAATAAACTCACAAAAGAAGAACGACAGATGAACAAAAAGGAAGGAAAAAGGTCTCTTTTATTTGCTCATGTTCTGTGTGATGCACAGGACCTAAGTTATGCTGTTGTACAGTCAATGTGGACATACGGTATTCTTTTATATTGTAGTATAGTGTATTATATTGTGTCAAGATTTATTTTTTTATTTTAATATATACTTTCTTAATTATTTAGTTGAGCTTAAAATGACACATTTTACTTTCAGTGTGTGAAGTAAAGAAAACATCTGTTACACTAAATTGTGTCTATTTTTTCAGATTTGTTTTGGTGGATACCGTCACCCCCTCAGGCTTTACCATAGCCTGTAATGAAGGATTAGGGCCAGAGTAAGATGGCTTTCCAACTTTGTCTCGTTCCCCTGACCTGAGGAAGACCTAAAAGCGAAGACCTATCATTTACCAACGCTGCAGTCACTGTTACCCGGTCAGAAAGTCCATAATTACAGGTGACCGCGAACGCACCGTCAGTGGGCGGGATCAGTACGGTCCAATAGGATGCGGCGTTCAGAGACACGTTGAATATTTCCTACCACAGACATGTCAGCCTCCAGTACTTAGACAACAGCAGATAGATTAGTGATTTTTCGTCACTGGACTGAACTCCACGATGGTAAGTTAATTTATATGTTAGCTAAATTAAACTTTAATATTCTCTCTGTTTATCTTAACGTTTTCTTCGGCTTGCAATTGACTAGTAGATAACGACACAGCTGCTCAGTTCCTCGTTGGCTTTCAATAAGTCCAGATAATAACAGGTGAATGTAGTAAATTGTTTGGTGTTCTCTGTCTAGCTTCTAACATGTCTTCTGTTATATCAGGTTTTTGTTAACTCACATCCCTCCCACACTGGGACCATCCTTCGAGTCAAAGGGCCGCTGGAGTTCAAATGTCATTTGGACAGCACAGATGGTACTGTATGTTTGAGCTTTTTTTTTTTTACCACAATATAAAATGTACTTAAAGTATCAAAGTAAAAGTACTTCTACTTAGTTCAGTAGTTCCCAACATAGAAAGAGGCGTCACTGCATAAATCTCTGAGGGGTCCTGAGATTATTCATTTGAGAGGAAAGAAGAAGAAAATCTACTATTACAAATTGTATCTTCCAGATGCTTTTCTAATCTCTGCACCTCAAACAGAGGGGAGTAACTAGTAACTATAGCTGTCAGATAAATGTGATGGAATAGAAAGTGCAACGTTTTCCTCTGAAGTGTAGTAAAAGTGTAAAGTAGCATAAATCTATACTTAAATACAGCTCTTGAGTAAATGTACTTAATTACTTCTCACCACAAAACATTACCAAATGGTCTCTAAATATGTTTTAAATTGCTGCGTTAGCTGCTGTAATTGTTGAATCCATTTCAAAACTATGAGCAATACATTGCTGCTACACTACTTCAGCCTTCACTCTTCTGGGAACGCTTTGCACAAGATTTTGGAACCTGGCTGCCAGGATTTGCTTTCATTGATTTCATGCCTTGATGTTGAGTCTGTGTAGCAGGACACTGTTGGATAGGGTGAAGGTCAGCAGGTCCCTCATATTCTTCCATACTATATTCAGAAAACTCAAGTTGTTGCCTCAAAGGTGGAAGCACATATTATTATCTAAATATTTTTGCTGTAGCACTAAGATTTAGCTGTTTAAATTTAACTTACCAGTGAAATCATCCCTAAAACAAAAATACACAAAAGTACAGTGCAGTGGCACCCTTACATTTGATTTTAGCAATGCTTCGATGGCCAAATACATTTATTTCTCAGTTTTTACATTAGAACAATTCAAAACACAAAAAGTAGTTTCCTTATCAAGCTTCTTCAGGCTGTGGAAGGGTAAATCTTGCATCCAGATGAAGCTGCCAGATGCTGAGTCAAGTCCTTGCTGGACTTCTTCTGGTCTCTCAAAGAAGAAACTCATCAGATTTTGACAGGTCCTCCACTCCTATTTATGTCCTTGACCTCTCTATATTACTCTACTCTCAATATTTGTCATTTTAGCCTACAGAAGCAGTTTTATCAAAAATGTTTGTGTTTGCAATACTGTTTACCTATTTCCTATATTTTCTAGTTGTATTCTAGTAAAGAGACTACAGAATAAATATATATATGGTCATTATAGCATCGCCAGCAACAAATCTAATGGTGACTTTTGCACAGTACTGTATGTGACATTATTCTTTGATTCTTATTCTGTCATGTTGTCCTGTGATTAAAGAGTAAAGCTCTAATATTGTCTGTCTCTTTGTCCTCTGTTATAAGCACTGCTTATGCACAAGGTGATTTCAAGAACATTTGAGACTCTTCGCTCCAAGGTGAAATCCGAATCCTGTGCCTTCACAGTCTGTGACAGTCCTGTAATTATTTGGCCTAACAAAGGTGTTTATGTACCACCTGAAGAAATAACTCCAAGCACATTGTGTGAAGATATACATCAGTGGATTCAGTAAGTCAGTTAATGTGGACTGATCTGCCTTTTTCATTTTTCTTTTTTGGCTTAACTGAATAGTAATACTGTTTTATTTACTTCAGGACAGATGAACAGGAGAAGTCTGGCAAGAAATCTGGAAAAAAGAAAATCAAAAAAAGTTCAGTAGCAGTAAGTATGTGTTTCTAATATGAAGATGGATGTGGGAGTGCTAAGATAGAAATAGTCATTTTTGCAGTGCCTTTCCCAACAGGGGGTTAGAAATGTCGCTGGAACAAAATACTTTATTTTTGTTTCTAATTATGCCTAAAACAACATATCAACTACAGCAACTTAGCAGTTTTCCACACTGCAGATATATTATAACTTCAGATATTTGACCATACCGTATCATCTTTATGTTGTGTGTTTACGCCACTATACTTGTCAGAGTGTCATAGACCTTCACGTGATGATGGAGGTGACAAAGCCAGGCCCTCTCTCTGCTCCCATCCTGAGCAGAACAGTCCAGAAATCCCACTTCCTGTCTACAGCTCTTCCCATGGACTGTGTGGTCTGTACCAGCTGCAGCGACACAATCAAAGAGTATGTTTTATCTTAAAAAATCCAAAATTTGAAACTACTCATGAAACTGTAACCTCACCCATCGCTGTTAATAAGCTTATCATGTTCATATCACCAGCCAACGCTATTAATAGTACAACTCAATGAAGCTTGTCACTTGCTGTGAAAGATTTTTGTTCTGGTGTTGCAGTGCCTGTGAGAAACTGGTGGAGGTGCTAACTCATCAGCTGTGTGAGATGGAGAAAGTGACCTTGCAACACATGAATGGGGCCACACTGCTGATACCTGAACCACTTCACTTCCTCCTTCCAGAGCAAAAAGGACTGGTGACTGTGGTATATCCAGCAGGAATGCCTGACAGCCAACTAGAGACACAGCGTAAAGTAAGAACCACTGGCTCAGTTTCTTTATATAATAACTAAAAAAACCAATAACAAATAAAAAAACAATGAAAAACGGATGTACAGAAAGTCCAAAATTTTATCCTACAGTTTAATCCAGCAGGCAGTGGATCCAGCTTCTTGTACTTGCCAAATACAATACCTTTCTTGTCACATGATGCATGTCTTTTCTGACATTTTTTTAAATTATTTTGCACAAAAATTTCTGTAGGATTTGCATCAACAGTTTGAGCTACCAGACGACAGGCCCTATTTTAAGAGAGTCAATGTATACCACTTTCCCAATGAGCCCTACAAGGATGGTTATCTCCGAAACCCCCATCTGGTCCTCACGCATCCTAACATGGACAATGGGAAGGTACATGTAATTATTAAAATGTATTTCCTCTATTGAAGATGGGTACTGAGATGTACTCAGTAAATGTCCAAAGTAACCTTGATTAATCTTTCCCAATCCCAAGGTGTACTTGGTACAGGGGATCTATAGCTATCATCACTACATGCAGGATCGAATGGATGACAACGGCTGGGGCTGTGCTTATCGCTCCCTGCAGACCATCTGCTCCTGGTTCTTGCAGCAAGGCTACATAGAGCGACCTGTGCCCACTCACAAAGAGATCCAACAGGTGTAGACCTTGTAAAAGTGATGACAGTACAGTACTGTACTTGTTATTTATTTTTTATTTTTTTAATCAGCATTTGATGCCTGCCTCTCTTTGGGTCACTGTTTTCCAGGTTTTAGTGGACATTGGAGACAAGCAGGCATCATTTGTGGGATCACGGCAGTGGATCGGATCCATTGAGGTTCAGGCTGTTCTGAACCAGCTCCTTGGGGTCACTTCCAAGATCATGTTTGTGAGGTGTGCTTACATATCTAATATAACATTGTATATGATGATGTTTATGTGAATGATTTACATACTGTATATAACAGCTCATCTGTGTACTCTTCAGTCAGGGGTCTGAGTTGGCATCTAAAGGCAGAGAACTGGCAAACCACTTCGCTACTGAAGGGACTCCTGTGATGATTGGTGAGCTGACCTATTACAAGCATTTTGAGTTTTAAATAAATATTTTCAGCTTGTGCAAACTTTAAATCTTTATATATACAGTGTACATAACCACACTAGTGTGATCTATATGTCTTTTGTGAGATTATATAGAAATATTCATTAAAACTATATTTGCTTGTACCGTTTACAGCAACATTAAGTCATTAATATTAAACACATATTCTATGATTCGATGTAGAATAAGGAGCCAGGACACCTTAAACATTTAAAACACAAGTCTGGAACCTGACATTATTCTGATTGGCATTGTTTTTAATGAGAGACTAGATAATATCTTAATTTAAAAATCCCCAAAATGTCAATTTAGTGGTTTGCTATGTTTATATTTAAATTATATATGCCAAGTTATAACAATGTTATTAATGTTGTCTGTAGAATTGTAAACACACTATTGGGTTTATATTCTTGATTATCAGATGAGGAGACACTAAGGCTAAATACAGTATATAGACTGAATACTTTGTTTAAACATCCCTTAGAGGTTTAGTTCCCAGATTAGATATAACAAAGATATACACATCTTAACTCCCTGTCAGAAGTACACGTTTGTTAAAACACTGTAAAAGCTCTTCATTAGAATTACGTAACAGGGCTTTTAATTTCACATTGCTGTGTGCTGCAGGAGGTGGAGTTTTAGCTCACACTATTCTGGGTGTGGCATGGAGTGAGACCACTGGGCAGATCCGCTATCTCATCCTAGATCCACATTACACAGGAGCTGAGGACTTACAGGTTATCACAGACAAGGTGAGTGTTACAAGAATATACGTGGCTGCTTTTCTCTCTCTGACATATAACATTTTAAAATTCAGTGTTGACCTTCGTGTGTGTGTTTGTTTTTTCACAGGGCTGGTGTGGCTGGAAAGGACCTGATTTTTGGGATCAAACTGCATATTATAACCTGTGTCTGCCCCAGAGGCCAAATGTCATCTGAGCTCTCAGATTCAGTTCAAATGATCATTGTCTGGTGTAAGGAAAGCATACACAAAACTCTTGTAATTTAATGCATCAAAGCGAAAAGTTCTGTCTTTTATTCTTGTAACCAGCAGACAAACAAACCCACCATGAGTGATGCAAAACAGGACCTTGACTCCCACAGAAAGTGAAATTCTGTCTGTGGCTCACTGAAAGACACGTTTTTACTGTACAACATTTTACAAATAATTAAACCGCACAGTATATCTGATCATGTCCTTTTTCCTTTGTTCCTTTTTCAAGTACTGTGACCTTGGTTATTAGATAAGTCAGATTTGTGCTTCTCAAATTATGAGGCTTTGATACTTTTATTTCTTTCATTTAAGGATAATAAATTGAATGTCTGGGTTTTTGGGGGTGTTGGTTGGATAAAACAAGAAATTGGAGGACAGATTTATATATTTGCTAGTTGTCAGAGACAACTGGATGCTTTTCTCTTCTCGCCAGCAGATATGAATAAATGTGAATTTTCTGAACAAAATATCTTTAAATCTTATACTTTTATCTCTCTCTCGTTCTTATCCATCAGTTTGTTGTGTTAGAAGGGGACTGAAATACCTGCCCATCTCGTGTTAGCATGTTAATTCGATGACAGAGACCAGACACAGGTTTATACAACAGATTCCCTCAAGTACTGTTATCCTAACTATGTTATTAAGAGAAAATCCCGTAACAAATTGTAATTTCAGGGGACGCGCCTCCAGATAATCCCCTTTCTTGTTGATGGAGATGCACTAGGGGGAGCAGTTCCTTAAGGATGAACTAAATGACCTCCCCTCTATTCCTCCACAGCTTCTGTTCCTTCTGTTTAATTGGGCTTAATGTTTTATTTTTTTGTTAATGACTTCAAGGTCACATTGCTGCAGTTTAAACTTTTTTTACCCTGTTAAGTTTAGACAGCTCATATAAAGTGCATATAGTGCTCTGAAACTGGTTAGTAGCCAGAATGAGTTAATATGTTAATGCCCAGAACTTCAGAAATACTTAAACTATAAAAATTTTATTTAATGAAAGAAAATCACTGAAGAAAGCTATTTGTAAAGTTGCACGTGAAGTTTAAATAACATACTTTATAATCAAACACCATCATTATATTTAAATATAAACCCATCTGTTCAAAATATGTTCCCAGGGACAATTAGTAAAGGCTTATTAATGCAGATGTGCACATATATTCAAGCTTGATAAATTTAGCTCAATATTACAATATATAGATTTATTTTGTTACTACATTTTGTGAGCTATAAAAGATCTCACTGAGTGTTTAATATAGGCCACAGTGTTAAAGTGTGAAAGTTAACTCTTCACATTGGAAATAGTTACACTAAAATAACACTATCCTACTATCCTCCTAAAAACGACTACTTGGGACACAGATAAGAGATGTATAAATTAATATAGATGGAAAAGGAAAAAAATCAAATTTCTATACGGAACCAAAGCACTCACTAAAAGTCGTATTTGTTTCAGCAGTTTTAATTCACGCATTATCAGGGACTGTTGTGTATAGTTTTTTTATATGTTTGACTCTTATTATTGAATCTTATTTCTCTCCACTTTCCTTTAAACTTTATGTTTTCGTTATTGGGAGATCTTATTTACTGACACAGCTAACGCTCTGCACATAAACACTGCTGCGCAACAGTTGCCAGGAAGTGACGTTGTATAGTAGTTACTAGGCACCATGTTACGCTCACCGCATCCAGCTGTAGTAACCCGCGAACGGAGATTTTGTGCATATTTGTAGTTAATTTATTCATCTTCTCAGCGGAACACATATGTGTGTAGCAGAGAAGTAAACGCAACTGTAACGTGTGGCGTTGTTTATCGTGCGACTCTCCGTCAGGTAAGATATCAGCTAATAATGCTAAAGTTGGCTAACCTGAACCTATCTAGTAAATTAGCAAACTAACGTTAATGTTAGGCTAGCTGTCAACCACGTAACTAGCTTATGTGCGTCTTAAAACGTGTTTTGTCTTCTTAACGTTTTAAAGGGTTAACTAGCTGTTATGTACGGCGTGGAGAAAAGTGTCTCTAAAGTAACGTTTTGTACAGTGGGTCACTTTTACAATGGCTCAAATACAAACGTTATAGTCAGATAGATTTTATTTGTAAATAATTTAATTATAAAACATTAAAACATAATACAGAATGAATGCACTAAATGACTTGAGTTTCAATCTGAATAGATTACATTCGTTTTTTATTATTATTATTAATATGTAGGGAAATGAATGAATCCCAGTGGTTCCAGTGGAGTTGTAGGAAAAATGCATATTGTGAAGTGTGTGATTTGTAGGAAATAAAAGGCTAAAACATGAAAAACTGTTGTCACGGTTGTTATCTAATGTAATGTCTAAGTTATCTAATGTCTCAACACTACTTTTCAGTTCAGTGTGCTACTGCTGACTGCCATGTTCAACCCCAGTGAACTAGAAGGTGAAGTGGATCATTCATTTTTCGATAGTGACTGTGATGATAATAGCACCACTAGAGATGGAGAAAAAACGGTGGAGAAAGGTTTGAAGGCTGAAAAGGAGAGCCCATCAGCACATGAGAGGCTTTCTGTTAAGCAGAATGAAAAAACAAAAGTTGGTTTGTCCCTGAGAACTGATGGGACACAAAAACACCTGGAGCAAGTGGAACATGACAAGGATGTGTACAACCAGAGTCCGTATGAGCCTGAAGAAGAAGCATTACTAACGAGTACCAAAAACTCAGGCTCAAAAGGTCGAAATAAACAATCTCCTAAACAACTGATAAGAAATTGGCGCTCCCGAAGTCTGTCTCCTACTTCAACTGAGGTCAGCGTTGATGCAGACTCAGAAAGCTCCTACAGCAGTAACAGTGAGAGAAGCAGTTTAGGATCCCCCACTTTTCCAAAACCTCAGAATTCTTTAATTCCTAGAGAGAGAAAGACCAGAGCAGGCTCCACAGGATCTGGAGATATGACTACCAGTCATACAGTTGAGTCAGAAGACACAGTGACAGATGTAAGCTCCCTTTCATCTCCAGACATCAGTCCTCTCCATTCAGTGGACTTGAACCACAAAGAGGCTGCAGAAGGAAGCCAACAAGCCCAGCAGAAAGAGAGTGTGCCCTCTAGTGGCCTAAGCAGTGCACATCACAACGAGGACTCAGATGAGGATGTGGATGAGTGTGAGTGAAGCTAAGCAAATTGTATCTGTCAGTTATGTTTGTAATGGGTTACACTCTATACCAGTATTTCTCAGCCATTTGTGCTTTTGACTGCATAAAATGAATTAATATTTGATTGTGACACTTGATCACACGTTTTGGAGATGGATATGAGTAATTCACCCAAAGAGTCGATATGCTTTTTCAAATAGGTGAAAATTGTTATGTATTTGGAAGAAAAAATTTAAACTTGACATAAAGTGAGAAGAAATAAACCTACTGCAGGATTTACAGCCTGTAAATTGGGAACTGTGCTCAATATCGTCACTGCTGTCACTAGATATGAAGTACATGTTATTTATCATGTTGTGCAGTTAGAGGGGTCCTTCCTGCATAGACACAAGAAATTCTGTTGCAGTGGTGAAACATCCATAAGACTTAACGTTCAAATGTCTCACGCATAAAAGTTCCCTTTCTAAAATGTAACTCATGTTTCTTATAATCATCAATCCAAAACAACTCATAAAAATTATGCTATCTAACATTTTAATCTTGATGTTGTCTGTCTTATATTTAGCTTTGAAACATGAAATGTATTTCTTCTTCAAACTCACCAAAATCACATAACAATCACAACCACAAATCACAAACAAACTTTTCTCATCAGGGAGATCATTGGCTGTGCCTTAGTAGTAACTAATGGTTATGCACCTAAACTATATCGCGTACACAGAAAACATTGACCTTCAGTGAAATTCTGCCACATAAATAAAAATAAATACCCATTATTACTCTGGAATCAAAGTATCAAGGTCCACAAAAAACTCTCTTTTAAAGGTAGATGAAGATATAGTAACATGTCTTTTTCATCCATTAGGCTCTCTCCGTTCACAGAGTCAGCGTGGAGGTAAACTGGTCTTCCAATATCCTGGAGGGAGAAACAGGAAGAACTACTCATTCAGCAATGATGAAGTCCAGCGCATAGATCGAGAGAACCAGCGACTTCTTCGAGAGCTTTCACGCCTTTCTCCAGGGCCCAGACCAGGGAGTGTTGCAAGAAAGAAAACGAATATGACCAGTAGCTCGCCTCTTGTTCGCCTCTCTCACAGTGCACTCAACAGGCAGCGAGAACAGCAACGCATTGAGAGGGAGAACCTGGTGAGTCTTACTGCAAAGGCCAATACTTGGTACTTGGTTAATTTATTTTCAAGCTCAGTACCAATGTAAACCCTAATGGCAACATCCGATTAGAAAATTATTGTTCAGTTTTTGTCTTTTTTTCTTTTCACACATTTTATAATACTCTTTGAAATACAGAGCTGATTCATAGTTCCTTAGCACTCATGTAGCCACACCATTACATGCTGCACTTTTTTAAATGTCTATTTCCTGTATTAGAATCGGGTTTCCTTGAATCCTGGCAGACAAAAAGTGTGCTTTTGAATATTTAGGTGGGTTCTGTGTCTAAGCAGCGTACCATCTATCCATGTACAAATCAGATTTTCAGATTAGACATATATCATAATAATCATTGTGTAATATTTAGAAAAATAGACCATCCCTACCTGGCACCAGGAAGGGAGCTACATTCTGTGGTTTTTAATTAATAAAGATCTCCTGCAAGAACTGCCATAGCCTTTAAATTTGGACTTTCTAAATGGAATTCATTTGAAATTTCAATTTCAGATGAATCTTTTAAAAGCTTTCAGGTCACTTCTCAAAAGGGATGTAATGACATTACCTCATTAAAGAAAGGTTATAATGATGAATAATGAAAAAGTGGCCAAAAATGTTACATATATAGTGGTAGATTTTCACACTACTAAATTATAATAGTAAAGTAACAAATGATTTATTAAATATTTGATAGAAAATAATCCACTCTTCTCAGTGTGTAGCCATGTCTACACAAAACTACGTACCTACTGTTGGCTCTTACTGTTAGAATATTTTCATCTCTGGTAACTTCTGGCAGTAACAATATACAAAAATTGTTTAAATCATTAGTGCTTTAACCTATATTATAGCATCCTTACTTTTTTAAGATGTTTTTTTATATTTTTAAGGTAACTATTGGAGCCACCTTAAGAATGAACTCATCCCAATTCTTTTTAATTATCACATGTTTAAAAAGGAGTGTTAGTAATGTAAGTTAATCCACTTTACTACATTACTGATTCAGTGATTTTCTGAAACAATGTCTGCCAGCCACGTATGACATACTGACACATTTTTGATCAAAATACCTTTTCACAGTTTTTTATCAACTATTGGAAAACAGAAAAATGTGCCTCAATCAATCTCTTGATTTAATAGTCACTGGCAGGCTATCAAAGAGTAAATTAACATTTTTTAGCTTTAGCTTTTATCTGGACTACTGCATAATTTCTTTCAGTTGTAGCACTTTTTACACATTTTAACAGATGTACACTACCAGTCAAATGTTTGGACACACATAGGAATCACCATGTTGTTCATGAAAAGATACATGTCTTCAGCTGTG
>JAUMHL010000001.1:10895855-10917443 GCA_032362345.1 Sandelia bainsii | reverse complement strand
GTAGAAAAGTCCAGACAGTTTAGCCCACCCCTTTCATAAGGGTTCATCATAACTGTTTTCTTAATATGATGTGATTTATTTTTCCACAGAAAGTTAAAAAGCATTCGGTCAATTTCTTTGCTGATTTTGTTGTCAAGTTCGAAAGCTAAAGCAGCATAAGTTAAACGGGAGATTCCTTCAGGAGGCTCGTTCGAGATGAACTGCGCCTCGCCTGGAAAAGAGACGAGAACAGGTGGCCGCAGCAGGGGGAGAGGCTGAAAGTCCGCTATGAAGCCGCACAGTTTATAATGTTTCTAGCAGCATTCAAGCTGCTGTTTGTACTGCATGTCACAAATCCTTACATCCCGTGAGGTCGGATGCAGATTAAACAAATGTTGGTTGTTATAAACCTCCATATGACTCATTTATTTTACATGAAACAAGTTAAAATCGCAATGAAAAGCTGTTATCGTGTCAGTTTGCTGATTAAACTATAAATGCAAAACAGTAATCAGTCAATAGAAACACAAGGCATACGTTTGATTATTGATCTGTCAGATATTTAGACTGTCAGGGCTGAAACATCTGTGCAGTTGTTATTTTAGTAATCTGAGGGTAATCTGTGATTTAACAGTCTAGTTTAAGACTAAAATCGGCTTTTCTAACTCATGACTTGCATGACGTCAGAGCAAGTCGGTGTCAAGTCGGACAGAAAACTAACCGGCATGCACTGCACACCGATTGCCGGCGATCAAATCTGTGCAGAACTTGCTCATCTCGAACGAGCCTTTTACCAGAGACCCTTGTTATAACTGGTGCATGCACACTGGAACCCCCTCCAATACAAAGTAAAGGAGAACCTTGGGGCACAAAATTTTGCGCCCAAAGCCCGCCCACAAGACTGATGTCACCGCTCCAGACCCAGAAATTCACTGCGGCGCTTGTGTTTTGTTTACAGTAAGTCGGAGGAGCAATTTTTTTCATGGAGAAATCAAATTCAGTTGTTAAAAACTGAACCATTCCACAGAAGAACCCCACAGGAAAAGATTTGGCTTAAAGATTCTGGACCCGACCAGCCGGACATCAAAATAAAACAACAAACACCAGATAGAGGGAGAAATTACACTCGGTCCTGGCTAACTGTCTGTCCTGAGACCAGAGCTTTGTTTTGTTTCCCTGCCTCCTCTGTCAGCTGCCAGGAACAGAACAAGTCTGGATTCAGACAGGTATTACAGATGTAATACATTTTCCTGCAAAAGTGAGAAAGCATGAACAGACTAGGAGCCACATGGAAAATGCTATGTGTCATGTTTGGCAATGTGAATATCACTATGCAGCTTAATGAAGGCCACAGGATAGAGCATAATGAGGGGGACAAAAACCGACACATTTTGTCTAAGATGACAGACTGCATTAAATTCGGCAGTGCGTTTGAGCTCGCGTTGCGTGGTCATGATGAAAGTGAACACTCAGAATATCCTGGCATTTTCTGGGGGCTGGTGGACTTTGTTGGATCCCTGGATGCAGCAGTACCTGCAGACTGTTGCTGTGTTCGAGGGACATTTGAGACAGTGCAGAATGAGCTACTTGACTGCATGTGTCAGTTGAAGGAGAGACGTGCGAAATTTACTTATAAAAAGTAAATGACTGAAAACACACACTGTGTATTTTTATGTTAATTTAATCTTTTAAAGTACTGTGATGCATGATAATGGTGCTTTGGCTTATACAAGTGGTGATATGTGGTTAGAGCGCAAGTTAAAACTGACTTGCGCCCCCCCCAAAAAAAATAATTTCGCCAGCCGCCACTGTAAATTAGGTGTTTACTTGGAAAAATTTGTTTTGTATTTTTAGATCAATGTTGAGAAAAAACTAAAATAAAAGCAACTTGATTAACTCGGTAAGCTGCACAGAGATGCTTTAGCACTGTTGACTATGTCCTGTATGCAGCAAACTGAAAGCAGGGATAAACACTAATGTGCAGGTCAGAGTGTCTCTTTTTAACACTATCAAAATATAGATTCGTGAGTGCACCCTGGTGGTCTTGGGGTTTAAGACACTGCCACTGTTGTCACAGTGTTCCCAGTTTGTGCGCAGCTGGGGACATTTGTCAAGTGTTATCTATCAATATGTCACAATCATGCAGGACTGTTTTGGTGCATAGCTGATTTTGTCTTTTTGATTAGTGCCTTCAGCAAACATATATACACCTTAACACTCTTAAACCTAAAACGACTATGTGAAATCTGTTTTCCTTTGCTTTGATTGCAGCTATATTGAAAATGGTAATGAAACATCACATTATTTGCAAACGTATCAAAAAATATTTTCCAGCAGTTCAATCTGTCTCACTGGATAAATGGCATTTATTATTTCACACTGATTGCCTTACGAGGTTCTTTCCACAGTCTGTGTTGTGTTGCTTCGTGTTCGTGATGTCCAACATGGGTGCCCTGCTGTGAAGGTCACAGTGAGGTCAGTGAGGAAATGACCGCTTCAACCGCTACCATGATGACGAACTACCATATCACCAACTGTGTAAACACTGTAAAACTGAAGGAAACTTTTAAATGTACAACATTGTTTTTCTTTAACATTGCTCTTTGTCTGTGTGTCTCTCCTCTCAGTGTGTGAATGTCTTTCTTTCATTCTGATTCATCTCTATTTATTCCTAAGCCACCCCTCCTAAAAACTCCTTCAGTTAAAATAAAATCATTCAGTCACACTATCAACATTCACACAAGAAAACTGATTTGCTGGATCTCATTCAGTTTGACCGCACACAGTCACTTGAGATGAAGTCTTCGACCCTCACTGGCTGCCAGTCATCATTTCTGCTTTATTTCTTTCTCTTGATTGGTTACTCAGATTGTGACCTCAGGGGGTGACCTATGGAGCCCTGGGGTCCCCCTTTGCTGGCCTTATGCTGGCCCCCGGACGCTGCTAAACACAGAGGAGTGGCCATCATCTCACTGGACAAAAGCTTGAACATACCATGCTCGCCCCTCATGAGTCCAGCCAAGCGCACAGGGAGCACATTAGGACCTCTGGGTTTTTATTTACCCTTTCTTTTTGGCCCTGCAAAGAGTCGATTGGGGCGTCAAGTTTGTCAGGTGCGTCAGCTGTGACCATCTGACCACATCACACACACACAGCCTTTAAGAGATTCATGTTGCATGCTCCTGATTCAAGTTGTCGGTTTTCATATCCTCCACTCACCACTGAAGCGTTACGTTTGAAAAAGATTTCTGGCAGGAATAAACGAGCCCTTGTCACAACCTAAAGCCTTTCTTAAAGAAATGTTCACACGTGAATGAAGTCTCACAAGCAGAGTGACTGAAGAGTACGACTCCCAGTCTTTACTGAATCCCAAGATGGAAATTCCAGTACTGCTAGAGAGGCAGGTTGTCTGGCAGGTTTACTGTTATGACGTGAGAACACTTCTGCTTCTCATGAAGTCTTTCTCTTAAATTGTACTTTCACTTCTTCACCTTAGTTACAAACAAAAATTAAACAAACCGTAAAACAAAAGTAGACCTCTACTAGGATATGCAATAATGTTGTAGCTGTTTGAACTATTTCATCTATAAAATCCAATATAGTATAGTTAACTTTTTTATGTTTAGTGTGAAAAATATGAATCTGTGACGCAGATAGTAACTTGTTGTCACATTAAAGTAAAAAGCACAGCATTTCCCATTGAAATGTAATGGAGTGAAGCAGAATGTCAGTATATAGTAGTACAGTATATAATTGAAATACTCAAGGTAAATATCACTAAAGTACCTTAAATGAGTTTTTAGTTTCCTTCATCAGCAACTTTGGCTTCTACAGTGGAGATCAATAAATCCTGGTTTTGGAGTTCACACATTAAGAAACAGGATTTAAAATACAACTCTGACCAGAAACAGCATCCTTGTTAGTCAGGTTATCCACAGATGTCAGCCATCGTCATAGGAAATAATTCATTGGTGTAAAATGTGTTGCAGTGAAAAAAGTAGCTCTTTTAACAAGAAGAGAAGAGAACAAGAAGAAAAACTGAACTGAGCAGTTTAAACCAGAAAAGGTAAATGTTCTCACAGAGTAAGACATAGTTTTAAAACAATAGAAAATGAGTTACCGCTAACAACAGATGAGAAATTATTATCAGAAATTATCCACATTGCAGATGAAAACATTGTAGCACAATGTGCAAAATTTTGTATTTATGGCTGTTTATATTTCTCATCCAAATTGTTGAAAATCATAGCCACTTGAATGAAACATTTTATATATTATTTATTAGGATAAATATAAAGTTGTTTTGTATATTTAGTATCTGTGATGATCTTTAAGTCACATTAATTATAACTGAAAACATTTCGTGAATAAAGTCTCCCCCTGTATATGTTCTCAAAGTTATAAATCAATGACCATTAATTAGATCAAAGTTGAGTAAATATATAATGTGTCACAACTGTTAAATCTTAAAAGAAAAATACTGCAAAAAAAATTAATCAAATGTCAAGACATGTAAAGAAATTAAAAATCTTCCTTTATTGGGGGGGTTCTTTAACATATTCTTTCAAACATGAATAATTTATTGATGTCAAAGTTAATGCCATTAGTCTTTAACAAAAAAAGCCTTAAAACATAAATTATGTCACTCTATTGGTGACGTCCTGTGAAATTACTCACATGGTGTTATATTTGCCTCCTTTTTTTACACATACTCCCTTTATGAACACACACAGGAACTGGAATGTATGGCTGTCTTTGTCCAACTACCATGCAAAATTACCTGATTTATCACAAGCACTGTCCAATGTCACACTGTCTGTGCTCATGACAAAAGTGCCCCTTGTTGTGGCACAACAGATAACCAAACCCACCCTCATGAAACTGACAGCACTGATCTAAAACACACGTTCTCAACCTTTTGTCCCCCCAAAACAAAGACCTACACTTTCTCTTGCCAAATGATGCCTTAATTGTGCAAGTTAACAAGCTTGCTCTTTTTCCCATGAATAACAAAGAGTTTGGTCCAATTTAGTTTCTTTTTGTTTGTTGTTTTTTGTTTCTCTGACTCACAGCTCTTTTCTATAGTGTGTTGTTGCACGCTTGTTGGGCTGTTCCCATACTGCTCTCGGGCTTCATATTTCTCTGTCTGCAGAGATTGTCTGCAGCGGCAGTCGTGCTGTACAACACGACATGACAAATACTTTACTAAACGACAGAAAAAGACAAAGAACAAGAAACGTGAGGGCGTGACTGATATGATGGTCCACAGTGGGATATTTTGTAGTGTTCATTATGTTTTCATTTATATCAGAGATGTCTTTGACCCTTCCCTGCTCTCTCTGCTTTAAAACACTGCCTCTTTTATCACTCTATTCATTTTTGGCTCAAATATCTTAGCCCTAAATGGAGGTAGTGTTGAATAGGACATCTCCATGGATTTGCATAATCTGATGGCATTGCTGGTGAGCACATAGAGGGTTGTGCCAAGTGCAGGAAGGTGAAGCTGTCATCCATTGGCAGGGGGGCAAAGGAGAATATGGAAAGTCTTCCTACAGTAAATGTAGTCAGATTTCTGAGCTTATGTATCTGGATTTACATCATTTATTGTTAAACAATGAGCAAAATACTAAAACTGTCTTGAAACACGTAGTATAATCTTCAAACACATCTACTTTTCTCCAGAAAAATGCAAATCACCACCATCATCAGACGTCGTCGCCTTTTACACTCTGTGTCAGCTCATTCATGCGCTCTCACCAGAATCACTCCCAGACAATCAAAAGGCATTGATATGTGTTGTTTTTTTCTCACTTTACAGACTCCATTCATGTCTGCTCTCTTCTTACAGTACCCGTCATTCTTCAGACATCGCTGGTGCCAAGGCAGTAGGATGGCTGCCTCTCCCTGATGGGAAACTGTTGCTCATGTGCTGGGTTGGCTGCCAAGTTTTGGCATTATTGGTGAGAGGAATGGGGGGGGAGTGGGGGAGGTGTGCAGAAAGGGGGCCCTTTAAACCCTGTGAGATAGTGGTATCTGTTGTGGGAATGATCTTCATCCCTTTCCCCCCTTTTCTTAACACTATGTTTCTGTTTCTCCCTCTCTCTTCTTCTTTCTGTCTGCATCCCCCCCTCCTCATCAGCTCTCTGTCTCTGTCTTTTCATGCTGTAGATCAGACGACCATCCTGAGGTGAGCCGACAGAGATCCGATGCCACTGGAGCACTTTGATTACTAACCAGACTGGGTGACTGTTGGATTTCTCACAGCTTGTGTACTTCTTTGGCTTCGCTCCCAAATCACAACTGTAACCCTTCCTCCACACACACACACACAAACACACACAGAGGTGACACAGACACACCACACCATGGTAAAGCAAAGAAGATTTGCTGTTGTACTCTCAGAAGCTTAGCTAACCGTCTAAGCCTGACTTTTCTGCTCATACAGGTGCAAAGATCAAAAATAGGTGCTTTCAGATATTTACAGGGCAGAGAAATACTTACGGGTTCCTCTTTAGGCTCCAGCAGTGATTCCCAACCTTTTT
The DNA here is from genome assembly GCA_032362345.1 of Sandelia bainsii. Lineage (NCBI taxonomy): Eukaryota > Metazoa > Chordata > Actinopteri > Anabantiformes > Anabantidae > Sandelia > Sandelia bainsii. The sequence continues at coordinate 10,910,922 of JAUMHL010000001.1, read as the reverse complement.
GTCTCATGAACCCTTAAAGGAATAGCTCAGAGAGTTAGATGAAAAGATCAACACCACTCTGTTATCTGTCCATTAAATATGAAGTTACTAAGTGTAAAGACAGGAAACAGGGGAAAACAGCTAGCCGGTCTCTGTCCAAACAAAAGCCACCTGTCAGCACCTCTAACAAATAAACACATTTTACATCTTTATATAAAAATAACAGTTTGGTTTTGTATGCATGTACTCGACTATTTCCTTCTGTTTTCGGCCCTTCCAGTCTTTTCAGGCAACCAGACAATGTTCTTAGATATTAGATTTTTAGAGAAGAGATAGAAGTAAAAGTATACATTTGATCGCCACTGTTAAAAACATTCACCTTATCAATACATTTATGTTTAATGTTTGAAAAACTAGTTTTCAAACAAAACAAAAAAACTAGTGTAGAATGTCCAGGCTCTGCATGAGAGCAAATAAATCCTAAACTTTAAAAAATACTTGATTCTCACTGCACTTGGAGCAGGATGTGTATAAATGTACTGTACTCTCAAACACATATGTGCTACAGTACATGCAGTACACCAACACAGAATCTGAGTAAAATGCACAAGAGAAAAACAAACACATTTAGTATTAATTATAATATTCCTAATATTATGATGAAATATTTAACAATATGAAATATTTTACCTTCATCAATAAACAATTTTGCCAAACTAATTTAGTAATTCTGTTATAACGCGTAAGCTGTAGCTGCATAAATTAAGTTTCAAATTTTATATAGAGGTGGAAGAAGTACAGATTGCCTATTTAGATGTTGTGAAATACTACACAACAAGTAAAGGTTTTCCAGCAAAATGTATGAAATAAATGCAGTACTATTGTTCAGAATGACCCCATTCAGCATTAAATAATTATATATTTTAAAATGTGATTATTATTACTGATGGGTTATTGTGTAAGTAGCATTTTAATATTGGAGATTGTCAACGTCAAGCAAATCTATATTTTACAGGCTGTGTGGCAGTTTAATCTACATGTTTTGTTTGCCTTCAAAGTAAATAGTAACTTTAGCAATAGCTGCCAGAATATGTGGTGTTAAAAGTACAACACTCCTGAAATGTAGTGGAGAGAATATGTAGCATAAAATGGAAACACACAGTAAAGTATAAATTGTATTTAAATATGATACTTGGGGCAACCACTGTTACAGTTAATGAACCTTAAATTATTTCTGTATTATGTAATTGTAACATTTAGTAGACACAATATTAATTTATTATTGCATTTACTCAAAAATGTAAAACAATATTTTACAAAATAAAATGTAAAATGTGCGTCTGCAGATTAAAGTAAAGTAAGTGAAAATCTAAGATCTGAGTGAAGTCTTGCTTTTCACTGACATGCAGTGATGAATATTTTTTCAAAAGAGTGGATTGTTAATGTTCAGCATGTGATATTAATGCGAAAGATAAACATTCTTCAACTGAAGCTTTACCACTGTGACTCAGTTTACATGACAATAAATGGTTTGAAGTCCTTTTTTTTTTATCCCTGCTCAATTTATTATTATTCATGTGATGTGCTGCAGCTAAATCTAAGTCTTTTTTCCTGTTTGGAGTCAGGATTAAACCAATATTGAGGCTGCAGGGACCCAAGTATTTCTTCAAAGCATTTTCTCTTTTATCGTATTGCATTGTCAGTTTTCCATCTGCATCGACACTGTCTTTCATTTTATTCATTTTCTCTCTTGTTGCTTGTCTTTTCGGTCAGGGGCTTGTTAATGTGGGTTTATCCAACCATCCAGGCGATTAATGTGGGCTTATCCATGCACCCATCATCTACCCATCCATCTAGAAACAATTCCTGCATCCATCGTATCTGTCAATGCATGTAATCATACATGAGAATACCTACAACACACCTTGTTTTGTTTTATATTTTAGTACTACGTCCAGGCACAGGGGTCTAACATGGACCAGTATAGTCTAGCCGTATGATTTCTGTGTTTCATCTAAAAGAACACTGGGAGAAAAAGTGTTTTCTTGCACCCTTCTCAGAGAGAAACTTTGATTTCATGGTGTTAATTATTTTTCTTCGCAATCACTCAAGGATGAAGCACAAGGACACAGAGATTGTTCCCCTTTCAGATGCCCCACAATGGAACTCCTTGGTTTAAAAAGAAGAAGCAACAAGGAGTTTCCCCCCTTCTCTTTCTCAGTCCAACACGACTTACTTAAAAAGATGCTGTGGTTGGATATATCAGGCACATGCAAAAACAGCTCTCTTTGAACCAGTGTAATTTCTCATTCTGTAGGATGCAAAGAGCCTCCAGTCCCAGTATGGCTGCCCACACAAAGTGAGAACAAAAAACCTTAAAATGGTCATGGTTAATATTTAAAATGATGCCACTCTCTGGGTCCTGTGTCTGACTGAAGAAATGTCAGATTCCACATGTAAATTCTATCTTCCTCACATCATACATCACCATACATCTCTCTTTAATCCTGATCAACAGTCAACCTGATTTGCCTAAATACATGGAAATAGTAAAACTTTCCTAAAGTTCACAAAGGAGTTTTATCCTGTTCTGACACTTTCTTTTCCTTAAAATTCAATTCTTTATTCAAAACATGGCACAGTTACTTTTGCTTTCCTTCGTTGTGAAACGTAAAATAATGCGCTGTTTGAAAAGTGTGAAAAACTATTTGCCTTCATAAGGTCCAAAGATGTTTTTGAATTCAACAACAGATCTGAATGACAACATTCAGACTGCAGAGTGAGTCAATGGTTTTGTTAAGTGCAGGTTTGTTTAAGTGAGAGGCGGGTGGCTCAGTGGGAATCAGGCTCATGTCTGCCCCCTGGAACCAGCTGTGACGCGCATTACACACACAGATCGGAGCTTAAACAGCCTTTCTGCGCACAGACTTAAGAAACATTTTTGAGTCAGAGTTTCATTATAGTTGATAGTGTACCACAAATAGCGACCCTTTTGGAGTTTATTACAGAGTTTGAACTCAAGCTTCCTTGCACTTAACAGTAATTGCTTCTAATGTGCATCATCTTTACGCAGCGACTTTGTGTCGCTTAACCACCTACAAGTTTGAGAAACTCAAGACAAAATCTGTTGAATTTTAGTCAAAAATTTATTTACAATATTTACCATCTATTTCCATGATTCATAAATGCATAAATAAAAATAACAACAAAAACATACCAACAATATTTACATAGCGTGTTGAGCACTGTGCAAACTAAACGTATTTGCGTGTGTGTGACCAATGAAGTTGAAGTAGTGATGATCGAGTCCTGGTGACAAGTATCCACCGTGCTGCTGTGAGTGCGCAGAAAGCGGCACTGATGGGTATGAGATGCTCGGGTTCCGGGCCGAGCTGTGCCAGGAGAAGTGTCCAGGTGGACTCTGCTGGTATACGGACTCAGAGGGACTGTGGCTTTGGTGTTCTGGAGAGGAGTGCAGCTGGCTGAGGTAGTCAGACGGTTCTGGCATCGAGCCGACGGAGCCGAAAACAGGCTCGGTGACCACACGGGACTTGGACTGTAAGAAGGCGAGAATCCGTGCGTACTTGATGTCTTTGGTTTCAGCTCTGTCCTCTGTAGTCAGGTAGTGAACCAGGTTCTTCATACATTCGTGGTATCCGTAGTGGAAATAGTTTGCAAACTCAGCAAGCAGTTCACCTGGAATTAAAGTAAACAGCGACTGTCACCACTTTGTCGATATAAAATAATAAGCACGTGTTTTTCATTGTATGATTCCGGCGCGTAAAGCTCGACAGGCAAAAAGTTTAAATAAAGATCAAATTGAATGAAGTGTAAAAAATTTACCAGATGTATCTACAACAACCATATAGAAAATGGATTTGATTTTGCTAACAGAGCACCAGTGATTGCGTTAATTAAAGAGCTGTGTATAAAGCGCACTGACCTTTTTCCCTTCCACGGGGGAAATCCGCGGAGTGCAGCGCTCGCAGATACTGAACTGTCATTTCCAAGATTTCAGCTTTCTCCAATTTCCCAGAGTTCTACCAAAACATAAGCAATACGTCACTATAAAATGTTACAGAAACATGAGATAATAAACATGTTTGCACAAAAGTGTATCAGACATTACATAATTTATTAAAAATCGTATAATACCTGTTTTGCCAGGGCCATTGGGACCGTTTTTCCTAGTTCGTTTAGGCAGCGATTAATACGATCCCGTCTTCGTTTCTCAATGACTTTGTGGGAGATAGGAGTTCTCTGTAAAAAATACCAAAGCAAAACATGATTAGATGGAATCGCTGTAGTTCACTTCACACACAGATATTTTATCATCCAAAAACGCGAAAGAAAAGCTCTACTCAGTTACTCATGGCGCGTTTTGCGCGCCGCGCGCTGTGTTGCGCCAGAGCGCGCAGCACAATCTGCGCTCCGGACAGTTTGTTTAACTCTGAGACCCCGCTGGACATAGTTAACACAACCTTTAGCAAATGTAATGCACTGTAAATCTTTGTAACGTAATATTTTTGCACTACTGTCACCAAATATTTTATAAATGTCAGACTCTTTTAGATCTGTAGTGCGCCATAGTTACCCTGTAACGCGCGCCACAAGCCAGTGCACAGTAGGTTTCTATTCCACTAGTGTAAAAAGTACTCCAAACAGTAGTCAAAGAATGTTCAACGTAAATACCGAAGTACACAACTCCAAAACGTAAGTTAAAAGTGTCATGTTGCCAAAATATTTCAGTCCTTCAAAATGCAGAGCGCACATGGAGCGCATACCTTCCTGTCTTTCATTTTTGTTGCCATCGACGACTTTCTCCCAAACTTCTTAAAAATGAGTTCAGCTGAAAGTTGAAGAGATGTGTTGCTCTGGCAGTAGATGAGGCAGACTGAGGTTGAGGGGAAAGCTGGCCCTTATAAAGGGATCGTCCAAGGGACTCCGTCATTCATGGTGTAAATTATTCCATGGGATTAGAGCCGTGCATTTGCTAAATGTGTGCATTTAGGATCAGTTAAAGAAATAGTAAAAATCTAAAGCCATGGGCTAGCAGGGGGGCAAACCTGCTTTGTTAATCCACGTGGCTGTTCAAAAGACACGTGATTACTTTCGGAATATTATTTGCATAGTAACAAACCAGGCGGGAAATAAGAACTGAACGTTGGGATCGCCTGATCCAGCGGGGCGCACTGTGCGCACGGAAAACAAAGCCGGCGAAAAAAGAAACTCTCTTTCTTCCAAGTCGCGTTTCTCACACGATCGCCTGTTTACAAATCCCAGCAAGCGATCTTAACTCTCATCCAAGCCCGGTCCGAGTTTAGGCCTGTCCAGTGCCATTAGAGTAATTAAGTAAGCCTTTAATAGGCTGTTCCGCCAAGTTCAGGGGAGATCTTTTGGAGACAGAGTCCCCCCGTTTGTTCTCGGCGTTTCTCACACGACTTGGTGACACGTCCATCTTTTATGAGAGATGGCAAGCTTTTTGTTTACATTCTTTATTTTCTTGGACTCCTCGGCAGGTGTGTGATTAGCCCTGGCACACGAGCGTCGTCTGCGTCAAGGCCAGCGTCTCCAGCAGCCTCTGGCACACGAGGGTTACCCACCACTGGAGACTCTTTGGAGAGGCTCAATTTGTATCCCATTATCCTATAAGAAAATGTCTATTCAGTCGAATGAATAGTTTCATTGGCCTAAATTTTAATAATGCTGTGAAAGAAAGGGAGAAATAAAGAAGAATGCAGCTGGTGTGAACGCGCATTATTCCCCGTCACCTGCAAGATGGGTAGCCTGGAGACCTCTATTCATTTGCCTAATTTCGGTCAACTTAACAAACTTTGGGAGAAATTATACTGCTATTGTTATGAAGGGTGAAGCTTTCTGATCGAATTAACAGCATGTTTTGATCCGGTAAATGTCATTAGAAAGAAAGAAACAATCGCGTTTAAAGGGGCCTGGGTAATGCGCCAAGTGGAGACGCCAAAGCGCAAACTGCACAAAGGGTGCTAGTAAATGCCACAGGGGACTTTTGTACCCTCACATTGCTCAAGTTTTTCCCCCCAAACAAAGGGCATTATTTTATACTTGAATACATTTCATACAACAATTGGGTGTTTTCTTCAAACATATTTTCACAGCAAGGTTAACAACAGGTTTATTGTGTGCGCTCTTTCTCACAGATTCAAACTTCTCTCATGCGCCAAAACAGTTTGCTCCGATTCTTTTTCACTGAGAATCTTTTAATCTGCAAACTTCCACCGTGCTTGGATATATTTGATCCTGTGAGCGAAGTCGAAGAATAAAAAGCAGCGGAGATTGAGAAAGAAAAGCTCACAAGACATCTGAAGCGTTTGGAGAGTTTTTAGAGCACCATGGAGAGAAAGGCGCAAGCGAGCGATCCGGGGGCATAAAATCCAATTATTTAACAGTGCAGTTTTAAACACTTTTTATGTGTTTGTCGTGTGAAATATGGAGGGACTTGTGTGCAGTTGCTTTTTTAAATAACTAAATCAAATACTGGAAGTTTTTGCTGAGCGACCTTGTAACACGAAGTGTTGCGCCCGAAACTAAATGAAGCGAAGACGATTTTACTTCATAACAGTTACTGGACTACTTGATGTGAACATTATATATATTAGTGTTCAAATAATTCTCGCAACCACCTCATTACATAAAAATGTGTATAATATGTATATATGTAATGTGTTTAGGCTCTTATGAGTCATTCTGAAATCACTGCGTGTACATATTATTACCACACTGTATTTTATACATCTTGGCAGCCTGTAGGACTCATTGCTGTGACTTATTGCTATGATTAAAAACTGACTTTCGTTTAAAAGTAGTTGCTTTAGGAGCAAAGTGATTCCTAAAAATAGGAAAATTTATACTGAATCATTGAATTTCTTACAATGACAGAATGACTGCAATCTCGTCGCATGTATGGGACAAACAAGCACGTAACCTACGTTCTGAGATGTTTTGAATGTATGACAACGTTTTGAAAGCTTTTATTTTGACTCCTGCAGAAAGTGATTTGCAGTACAAGGTAAGATCTATAGCTTGATGAGTTGGGCACTTAACCTGATAAGCAAAGGTCCTAACTGACAAAACCAGTTATTGTTAATGTGAGCAGGGACCTGAAATCAATCAGGTAGCAGAATAACATCTGAAAAAATAGTTTTGCCTACTCCCGACGCATTCACAAGCACAAAGTCAGGGACACACTTCAGTTCATTACAGGAAAAGATAAACAAGCTTCCAGCCATGACGCCTAATTTGTGACAGCAGCTCTGTGTGGACTCCGTGTTGTCAGGCGCTGCGCTCTGACCCGTGGTGACCTCTGAGGGTACCCAACACAATCCTGTGGCTTGGTGCGCCACCCTCAGCCTGAACTGCAGCAGTTCACACGGTCCCCAGTGAGCCCGTGGAAATGATCTAAGCTGAGTTCAGACTACATGGTTCAGCAGCTACAAGCCCCTTTCAAACACAAGAAGCAGCGATTTAAGCCAAGGTTTTACCGAATAAAGCTTGTAAACATGCGAGAAGATGTTTTATATTCTCCTCACGAAATATGCAGTTACATTAGATCACAGTATCACAGTGATTGTCCAGAAGGTAAAAGTGTAAAAAACACTATAAACTCAAATAAAATCCTTACAGGAGTGTTACTATCATGTTGTATATTGGGAGAAGAAAATAAATAAGAACAATAGAAAGTTAGCATTTATCTGCAGACATGAGAACAATGGTTTACAATATTAAGTATTAACAAAGCGACTTCTTTAATGTCACAATATCAAACAAGAACTCATGATAAACGTATGTTCTGCAGAGGTTTTTGCTATATTGTAAATCGCTGGAGAAAAAAGATTCTTAAAATGCTCATTTGTAAATAAAGGACTAAAGAATTATCATCTCATTTAAATGCAGACGGCGCCATCTGGTGGCACATTTTGGAAACTACAGTTTCCAGAGTCATACTTACGACCAGATGATGTAGGAGTGAAGACAAATAAAAAACCTAAAAGTTTTACATAAACAACTAGAAGCAAACTGTGCTCCCTGTTTTAAACCACAAAAATACTTTTATGATTTATACAACAGTATGCATAAAATTTTTTAGAGCATGACACTGAAGTGCACAGAAAAAAATGAACTTGTATCATGTCACAGTTTATTATCTTATTTTGACTATGTTATGTCGATTTTCTTTGCTACATGCTTCAAAAAACCTTACAAAGACCACAAGCTGAAGTAAAGTTGTTTTTTAAGTGTTGGTAAAGATTTGACCTTTAGATTCCCACCTTCATGAACACATTGCAGTAGGTGAAGTTGTTCCCGTTCTTTAAGTCTTGAATTCAAGATTGTACACATGTAAAAGTGCATAGATATGAGCAGAAAAATGCACTTGCAGGATAGATCCAGAGTTTTTCAAGTTCATGTGATCATATGAACATTGAAACAGGTTTTACTTGCTGCAACCATCAGTCCTGTTGATACCATCCTTTAAGAGATTGTTCCACATGTTGCTTGATCTATAAATAACAGGGTATGAAATCCAAAATCCTCCTCGCTTCCAAGATATATTTAAAGATTTATCTGAAGACAACATATGGCTTGAAAGACTGTGAACCTTTCATTTGCTGCTGTATTGCATCTTAATACTGTTGTGGTCTGTAGAAAATATTTGCCTTCATCTATCTAAAATTTCTAGGAAGAACATTATTGTATGGCCCAGCTAACATACTTATACTTTGTTTGTGTTTTGTATCTATGTATACATGTCTTGAGCTGTCAAGTAAGTGTAGTGTAATAAAAAGTGTGATATTTCCCATTAAAATGCAGAAGCTTACAGTAAAATGTAACGTGAGTTGTATAAACTAATACATCTAAATGTGAGGTAGTTGGTTGCTTTACTTCAAGTTTCATTTGGATTGTAATTGTACTTGTTAGGTAAAGAAACATCACCAGTGGAGATTTTGTGTATATTTTCCTTTTTCCTCTCATTCTGACTTTATAACACTCATTAAAAAACAAAGAAGTCACAGGCATGAATTTTGAAATTAGATTATAGGTAGTTCTATGTATGCCAACAAACCTCTGACTGTCACTTCACTGCAGGATGCAGCCACATGTGACTTTACACAGGCTTGTGATGAATCACTACATTTATCTAACAGTTGTATTTACTTGTTTATTAATTATTGCATTAAAACATATAGGTTTGTCTTTCCTAAAAGATATCATTACTTCTCTTCTATTCCTGGGGACAATGGCAGCCTAATAGTTGGACACAGCAGGTCAGACTTTGGTTAATCTTGTGACCCTTTGGAGGGTATCCAACCCCCAGGTTGGGAACCACTAGACTAAATTATTGTAATTAAAATATTAAAAACTATCTTCACCAGAAAAATGCTGCTTGTGCTTGGAGGCATATTATGTCGACACATTATTAAATTTTCTGCTAAATGAGTATTTTCTAATAGTTAAAGTGAATTTTACCATTTATTTAACTACGACTATGATTACGGGACTTTTATTTGTAATGAATGTTTTCTACCACTGCTCTTAAACGTTTGTGTTGCCAGTTTGAACCTTTTTCTAATTCAAATTAAAGTATAAACTGGATGGAAACAATACAGAATATTTTAGAAAATACACACCAGCATTGGAATAGCACTGGAGGATTATTTATTTACTGTGCTAGAGCTTTTAATTAAATGCAGCCAACGTGAACCAGTGTTTTCCTCCTTAAGTATAGTGGAGTAGAAGTATAAGTTATCATGAGTGGAAATACTCAGGTAGCCCTCAAACTTCTTCCTAAGTAGTACCACTTAATACATGTACTTTCCTCTACAGACCATTTGAAATTTTACTTTCTGTTTGTCTGTACAGGATGTAACTGCTTGTGGCATGTGTCTGTTAAAATGCACACATAGTGTATGAATTATGCACAACCGTCTTTGTCCTTTGGCAAATCACAGCCCGTCTCTCAGGCTTCAGGCAAAGCAACGCCGCCTCTGATTGGCTGAGAGCTGCACAGCTGAACAAACTCTAGAGCGCCGCCAGTGCTGCTGTTGCTCCTTCAAGACTCGGGTTCAAGTGACCAGATCTGCGGCTGCACACAGGTCAGTGGAAGCATTTGCCACGTAAAAACTCAAAGATTCAACAGTAGCTCGCTCTTGGCTGTTTGCTGTGTGATATTTGTTTAAGAGGGTGCAGCCCTTTAGAAACAGGCCGCTTTTCGCGTTTATCGTTGCCTCAAAATAGCCTTTACACATCTGAGCCAAGCCACGTTTTTTTTCTCCCCATATTATCTTCATTTTCTTTTGTTTTATCGTGTTGACACTATGTTCAGTCCGTGTGTCTTTAATCAGAGTGGTGCGTTCGTGACTCTTTGTGTGTATGTATCTCAGATAAACGCATGTATGTTAGAAGCTCCTTTGAATTACAGAAACAGATAGTGGACACGTTGCATCAGGGCTGATACGCACCGTCTGCAACGACGCACACTTAAAAATTTTTTGTCTAATCTACGCGTTACCTACTTGGTTTATAACAGCTCTGCACACTGACGCCATCGTTAGCTAATAGGACAAGATTATAACGAGTGGAAGGAGGAGAAATGTCAGCATTATCAAGTGCATGTCGTGGCATCTCCCGCCACATCAATTATAACTCTTATACCTGCGGAAGTTAGGCTTGCACACCGAGCAGCACATAAACCACTTTGCATTTAGGTTCTTGTTTTAAGCAGATTCATTACACATCACTAACTTTACAGCTGATCTTGCCAAACATGCTGCTGCGTTTGAGAAATATGAAGGCAGCTTTCCACTACTTAATGCATTAAAAAAAAAAAAACATGTTTGTAAACTCTTCAGATGTTTACAATGAATATAAAGTCGATTGCTTCAGCAGTTGTCCTTAATTCATGGTGCAGTAGACTGGACTATAAGATGACATCAGTATCAATATTTAAGAGTTTGAAAAATCTACCATCAGTATCTGCTTTTTTTTTTTTTTACATGAATGCAAACCAAAAACAAACATGTCTGGATTCCATAAACTTGTTTGTAACATTTGTTTTTGGTAGCCAACGGAGTCCTGCACAGAAACCTTGTGTAAAAGAGCGACCTGTCAGTTTTACTGTTGATACAGCTCAAATGTTTGTAAGGTAAATATGTCATTTGAGGAAGTGGCGGCTTAACACTTGAAAGAAGGCAGTGAGCTAAGTTGGATCTGTCAAATGGTAAACCTGCTTCTAAATATCAGATTGATTTGTTTCTGTTTGGATTTAAAAAAAAGCTAGATACACTCACTGGCCACTTTATTAGGTACAGCTGTACACACTAACACAACCAAACACAGCAGCTCTGACATGAATTCTACTTTTACAAGGTTATAAGTTCTCACTTTTTGTTGATTGTTTTTTGGCCCCTCGATTATGTAAACAGAGTGGCCAGAGTGAGTATGACTCCATCACCCACTATGATCCCAATAATGAACATATAGTAGAATTATCACCTTTTTGACAGTTTCAACAAAACAGAGAAATTATAACCTTAAAAGTAAAAGTAGAATTCATGGCAGAGCTGATGTATTAGATTGCATTAGACTGTACAGGTGTACCTTTTAAAGTGGCCAGTGAGTGTAGTATGTGTAACTTAGTGAACCTTAGAGGTGCTGGTGTTTCAATTCAGTTTACAGTTTAAGTTTTTAGTCAAACTGTTTTCCCATCTTTATGTTAAGCTAACAGCCAGCAGTCCTGTAGCTTTGTATGATCTTCTCATCCAACCTTCAGAAGTTATTCTTTTAAAATTAGGAATGAAGTATCAAGTTTTTGATAAAAAAACAAAACAAAATACTGTATTCTTTTGATGATTAATATTAAAACTCTTTATTTCTGTCTGTGATTCTGAAAAGCCTTGTGCTCTGTGGTGGACAAACTATATAATGGAGACACTTTCTAAATAACTTTACATGTATTTTTGGCATTTTTTAGGTGTAGATTTTGGTCTTGCATGCAACATAAGACTGGTGCACATCTATTTTTGGCATATCTGCACTACATTGTTTGTTACTTATTGACTATTGAAACTTTTTTCAAATATTTTTAGTGGAAATATGCTCCAAAACTTATCGTAATGTAAAGAGGTGCTGTCAAGGCAGTGCAGAGATATTCTCTGAGAGAGCAAATTATTTCTGCGTGACTGTAAAGTTTTGCAGTATTCCTACTAATTGTCATTTGATAACGACTAATCCCTGAAGGGCTGCATATTGTAGCTTCAATTTCAAGCAATATTCTGACCCAGATAATCTGCAGACTGAATTTTCACCGTGAATTACACAACTTAAGCACATTTCTGCTTTTGTGATTTTCAAAACGGATAGAAATAAATGGAGACAAATTGCTGTCTGAACAGTAGGAAACATTCAGAACAATCAAACTCATTTTTATTTGATTGTCAAATTGACCTATATGTAAACAAACACGTTAATGTGACCCAGTTAACCTTCCCTGCCTGCACTGGAGAAATCTAGGTTGAAGGTCAAACTGTTTCTGACATTTCCTGTCAGAGCCGTGACAGACAGCCGTAACTTTCAGACTGAAAGTGACAGCCAGGCAGATGGTTAGACACTTCTTGTGTAATCACCATCCGGCTCTATAATGAAGCGAACGAGGTCATAACTGAATACTTGAGTCAGTCAATGCTTGTGGAAGCTCTCACTTTGTTTTCTTGGCTTTTATTGTTGTTTGTTTGTTGTGTGCATGTGTCTTTGTGGAAGGTACAGTTCAGGGTTTTATACTGAAGGTGTTTTATGGTAAACTTCCTCCAACACAAATCTGTGGAATTTGGCATTTTCTTCTGTTTTAAAACAACGTTTTTAAGAAGCTAGGTAATGCTCTTTCTGTTATGTTGTGCAGTCACGTGAGTAGTGACACTACAAACATGGGATGATACTAAAATGATTGTGTGGTGTCTCAATTGTGTGTTATTACGCTGAAGTACAGGAGCCACTTTTCTTTGTGGTTTTGTGTTTCAGAAGTAGACCGTCACTGTTTTGGTGTGATAACATGCAAACAACCGAGCTAGCTGATGTTTACGAAGGAGTCCAGAGCGGCTCCAACATGAGACCTTAAAATCAGGAATTTCTGCTCGGGGCAGGATTCAGAAATACTATCCCGCAAAACATGATGTCAGTGACTGAATCTGAAAGAATTATGTGAGAGCAGAAAAGTGAGAATCTGGCTCAGTTAAATCCTCAGTTTATCACATTTCTTCATGGGCTGGTGAAGTGAAAAATTAATTACTGCTAAAACTGTTTCTCTCAAATTATTTTCTAAGGGAAATTCTTGGAAAGTGTTAAGTGAAAAATCGTTGCATTCCTGAAAAATATTACTCAGTGAAAGTCTTTCATTCCAAAGCACAATAATGGAAAACTAGACTAGTATCTAACAAACATTTTATGTATTTGAGCTTATTCAGTCAACAACATATTCCTGTTTACAACACAGTAGGTTACATCTTTTGATTGTCCTGATGGTTTCCTGGGTTAACATCAGTACGTTGCTGCTGAAACACAATATATTTGCACAACTCAATGTGTGAGAAGTGTGTAAAATGCCAAACATTCCCTTATTGAAACTCCTCTAATGGAAGGCTTTGCTGATTTTCTGTCTTATGTAACAGTGAAATGAGTATTTTGAAGTTAGGCTAATTAACTTTTTGCCAAGAGTTAGATGCAAAGTTTGGTTTCTCTCTCTTATCTTAATTGAAGCTGAAATAATCCCAGAATGTCAAACATTCCTGTGATAAAGTGGAAACAGTAGAGGCAGTGTGCTGTCTCCTCCTCTTCTATTTAAAGGATTATATGGGTAAAATCCCCTCAGAGGAAGAGCACATGCAGCCAAATGTCAATGTGGCAATTCAGTGTAACGTGCTCCATAGATTTTATTGAGTTTCAAAATGTTTTTTGTTTTGACCTGCAGTTTAGAGGTCATGTGACATGATGCTGTGCTGGTAGCTGCTGACGGGTGCGTGACCTTTGTTCCACTTGTCAAATCCCATCCTCCACCCTCCCTCACTCACACATTTCTCCACTGTGTGACCATGTGACTGGGAGTGTACAATTTCATGATGAGGGTCAGGACCTGCAGTCTTGAGTGTGGTTATCTTGTGCAAGGTCGGCCTTTGTGTCCTAAAACCGGGGCTGAATGTGACTGGAGGAGGATGGACACGAGTCCACACTCAAGCCGCACGAGCGTCTAAAACCATCCAGCAGCAGTGCAGTAACAAAAGTGTTTCCCCTCTTTGTCCTGTTTCTCAGTAACTGGTTACAGGAGTAACCGGCAGTACAGGAGTTTCAGGCAGCCTGCCTCATTCAGCACATAATCACTGTGATGGTTTATATAATCTCTTCCTGGTGACCTTTTCACCACTTGCATTAGTGAAGGAAATGGAGTCTGTCAACACGAGCATCCTAAAACTATACTGATTCATTCTTCTCTTTACATTCCTTCCCTCGGGGCGTGCTGTATTTGTGAAACTGTTGAACTGTCAATGAGGCATTGTCAGCCACACTGAAGCAGATACGAAAACATCCAGTAAGTCAATAACATGAATTTCACATGTCAACATCTGTAGAAGTAAATCGCCAGTGAACAGCTGTATGTGCTTCTATGTGTTTACAAAGCAACAAGTTGCAGAGACGTCTGGAGAAACCTCAGACATGGAATACATGTTGTAATATGTCTGGGCTGATTTTCTCTCTTGTTATGAAGAAGTTACACACACACATGGTGTCTGAACACATTTGGTTTCAGGTTGACAAAAAACGTACTTCCTCTTTAGTTATATATATATATATACACTATTCAATTCAATTCAATTCAACTTTATTTATATAGCGCCAAATCAAGCCAATCAATCAAGTAATCTCAAGGCACTTTACAGTGTAAGGTTTAAGACTTTACACATTATATAAATATATACAGAATATTGTAGAAATCCCACTTGAGCAGCACTAGGCAACAGTGGAGAAGAAAAACTCCCTTTAACAGAAGAAACCTCCAGCAGAACCAGGC
>JAUMHL010000001.1:10875816-10895755 GCA_032362345.1 Sandelia bainsii | reverse complement strand
ACACAGCTGAAGACATGTATCTTTTCATGAACAACATGGTGATTCCTATGTGTGTCCAAACTTTTGACTGGTAGTGTGTATAATATATATACATACTACATCTATATACTTTCAACAAGAAAGTGGTGGAGCCACTGATTTACAGTTACACTCGCATTAGTGTGGTAATGATAATTTCATCATCCATTAATCTGCTACAGCAGCACCAGACAAAAAAACAAGTTTATCTTTAACTTAAGAGACTTTTACATTAGTATGATGTTTGATTACCACTCCACACCAGATGAGTCTGTTTATAAGAAACAATTCTTTCTACCTCATATTATCTTTATTTTCGGATGTTTCTTTATTTACTATTATGGTTACATGTCTTATACATACATCAAATAGTGAGGTGCTAGCTGTTTGCCTGGGACATGCGGGTGCAAGTCATCTA
Source organism: Sandelia bainsii (assembly GCA_032362345.1). NCBI lineage: Eukaryota > Metazoa > Chordata > Actinopteri > Anabantiformes > Anabantidae > Sandelia > Sandelia bainsii. The sequence goes on along the minus strand of JAUMHL010000001.1, from coordinate 10,895,319 downwards.
GAAACTTTAGAAAGTCAACCAAAGACAGTTTTCAACCAACTCAGTGAGCTAACATCAGCTAGTGATCTACAGCTGATTAAATGTGGCAGACAGTCATTAATCGTCATGATTTCTGTTTGAAATCAAGAGGTCGTTATTTGAAACAAATTTAGGCATCTGTCAGCTTTGTGAATTCATATGTGTGAACGACTTGTAACTGTCTAAAACCTTAACATGTTCAATTTACTGTCATATGTCAAACAAAAACGGCAATCGGCACATTTGTGAAACTGAAACCAGATGTTTGCCTGAAAAGCAACTAAATCAAATCGACTGTAAAAATATTTTAAGGTTAAGTTTATCTTGATGGGACTAATAGTTGCTGAGAGAAAGCTGCTTCTGAGATTTACAAGTGTTTGTCTTGTCAAGATGTGATTATGTTTTGTGTGTTTAAAAGCTCCATGTGATAATCCTCCAGTGATGAAGCTGTAATAATGAGCTTAAGTCATCTGAGCTGATGCTCAACACCCAAACTCACTAGCAGCTCAGTGTCACACTGCTTTTGTTTTTCAGATGTTTCTTCTGTTTGTGCGCCATCATTCAAAGAGGAACTTGAACATTTTAGAAGAACTGAAGTGTGACTGACCAACCATAGTTTGTTTTTTGTTTTTTTTCTTTTACTTCCTGGCTGGGGGGTGGGGTGCTGCTGCTAACTAGTCTTGATGTTCTGCTAAGTGTCAAATAAAGCAGCTGCCCTCTCAGTGTCTCTTTTTCCAGTGTCTTGCGCTGAGGTGTGGGGTGACTGGTGAGCTGACTCTGCCATTGGCTTGTCATCCTACCAGGCCAAGTATGGAGAGTAGAGGTGGTGGTGGGGGTGGTTCTTGGAGTACCTTTTGCCTCTCTCACTCTCAGCCAAACATTACACCAATGGCATGTGCCTGCTGCAGGCCATGTGACAGACACTGATGCATGTTTTTGAGAGACAAAATTGTCTTAAAATGCAAACCAACTGTCAAAAAGACAAAAACATTAATTTCATATTAATATAAAAATGAAAGTGTAAGCACAAGCTGGCATTTCCTATGTTGTAAGTAGCCAATTGTTGTTTAAAAAATGATTTTAATCATTAATTAAAAGTTCTTTAATTTTGGCAGTAGCGATTATATGAATTTGTTATGACTTTAAAAGTACATGTACCATGGTAGGATTTACAAAATATTATTCATTGCACTCCCCAGTGTGTTTTCAGCAGGGTAACACACGTTTCTCTAACACTCCACGTGTATTTTTCTTGCTGCATTCACAGCTGGTTACACTCAGTTCACTCTCAGGCTTGTTACTTTTTACACCGTCCTTGTTGTAGCAGACATCAGCCGGAAGTGTGTAACTCCACGTTATGTGTGTCCACACGTTTCCTACAGTTTTCACTTGTGTCATCGGTTTAAAAATTGGGAAAATAACTAGAATTGTCTGAACTTTGGGTAGTTAAGTGAAGGTTATCATCATCTCAGACTCCAGCCTGCACATACACTCTGGTGTGTGTGTGTGTGACAGTTGTCAGTGTTTGCTGTCATATGTTCTCTGGGATATTGATATTAAAATAGGGGAATTTGTCATTATACATTATACAGATATATCTATCATGTAGAATACACAGACGTCGTTGTAATTAGCGTGTAATTCTTTGTTCGTCTGGCTTTGACACACAGCAACTCAGCAATGACACACGCTGTGTCCAGATAACGCGCACGATAACGCGTTGGTCATTCATTGTTGAGTAAACATTACTCAAAATGTTTGAATCTCTCACATCGGTGCTCGGTTCCTTCTGAATCCATCTACTACAAACATGAACCGAGATAATAACCAGTTGGTATCCACTTGTGTACTTGTTTGTGTTTTCAAAAGAACAGAACGCTCATGACAGCAGATAAGTTAGAAAGGGAAAAAAAAAAGTGTCTGTGGGTTTAAATCAACCTGCTGCTCGAGTTGCGCTCCAGTCAGTGGCTAGCGGTGTTTCATGCGTCTGTGTTTTCTGTTTGAACGGGGCGTGTTTCAGCTATTCATAGTTGTGAGAACCTCAGAGGTCTATTAGAGGTCAGTGTGAGTCCTTCTAATAGCAACTGCTGCAGGACGTGGCCTTTCAGATAAACCTCATAACCTCTCCACATTTGGTCACAGTTTCTAATTTCTTCATACTGCAGGACAGTGAGTATAGAGCTTTATTTTATCTTAATTTAACCAATGCTGAATTTGTGTTTTTTTAATTTAAGATTTTTTCTGGGCACTGGAGAAGTGGTCTGATCATTGCTTGTATTTCAAAACAATTGATGGTAACATGTGTGACTTTGTGAGGCCTTTGTCAGGCTTAATGTGTTGTTTCTGATGGTCTTTTTTATTCATTTTGGTCATAGAGGACAAACCGAACAGCTTTAATTGATCTTTGCTGGCACATTTTTCTCTGGGTGTATGAATAAAAAAAACTGAAGCCATTTACAATAATCTAATTTCAGCACAATATACTGCATTTAAGTTGTGATCATAAGTCAATTAAATATAAGTAACTTGTTTGACAGCTTGTCTACAGCACTTTGTCCCAGTTGGCACCAGTCCTGTAGGTCACAGGTTCAGTATTAATAATAGAAGTAGCTGAGAAGTTAATTGTAGTGTTTGGTCACTTGTTCATTTACCTGCAGAGCTGTTACCTTTCAATCTAGAGGTCAAATGGTGGTCAACATAACAAGTCTGATAACAAATGGGAAGGAGAGAGTGAGTTTTTAATCTAGCGTAAGGTATTTAGATGTAATAATTGATTAAACATGCTTATTAGGCATTTAATAAATGCATGAACATATAATTGAAGGTCATGGACAGTTGTATTATTTCTGGCTGTCATTTGACTCTGACTCATAATATATCCTGAACTTTAATGTTTCAGCATAACTTCAGGCATGAATGGTGTAGTGTTAGTACAGTGTCTGTGCTCATGTCCTTATATCCCCATGGAAGCATGTGATCTGAAAATGTGTGTGGAGTCATATTTCCTTCCTGTGTCTTTGTTTCCAAGTTCACAGCTGTTGTGTAGCACATATGCTTGTTGCATACATACTGCACACTTGTATGCTGTGGAAAGTGCTTAACAGAAACAAAGGTAAACATACTCATACTTGTCTTTCAGCATCTTATTTCTCAGCTGTTCCTATACAAGTTCTTTGTAAACAATTTGCATAGTATATTTGGTTATTATGGATTTTAAACACTAAAGACAGCTATAAGCTATAAGAAGGCTTATTGACAAACTTTGAAAAAGAGGAAGTCTTTTTTGGGTTGAAACCTCTCAAACAATGTATAATGCTAAAAAAAAAATTAAACAAAGGTAACTACAGTTAGGGGGACCAGATATTAAAAGATTTACAACATTAAACACTTGATATTTGTAATATCTGGTAGGCAGATCTTGATATTGCACAGGCCAAATACTGTAATATGAAGTGGTGGATCACCACTGAATGACGGGGTTGAACGCTGCTGCAGCATCTGTCTGCCCCGACTGATTCAAAGTGGGTCTAGCTTTCAAGTTTTATTTGGGTTTTATACAGAATAAGTCTCTGTTGTTATTTTCAACATGGGTGACATGAGACATGGATGTTCTTGTCGGTGCTGTGTTACAAAATATTTGCTTACTGTTACTTTCTAACAGTTAACTGGAAAAAATAAATAAGAAAGTCTTAAGAAATAGACTACGACTTTTCATGGTGATGTTATGTCTATTTAGATCCATAAAGACTGAACTGATTGAATTTAAATTGGGGTGTGTTGGTGGCACATACTACATAACTTTAACATCTCATTTCCAGTCAAGGATCTCTGCTGCAACTAATGAACATTTTCTTGGTTTAATCAATTAATCATTTTTCTGCCTGTCACAGCTTCCTAAGGTGATGTCATGAAATGTTTTGTTTCGCATGTCACTGGAGTCAGTGGCACAAACTGTATTTCTTTCAGATTATAGTAAATTAAACACGTTTTTTAACTCATCAGCTATTTTCTGGATAAACGGAAATCTCAAAGCTTAATTGGAACAGACACAGAGACAGAAATAGCGGAGAGTCGAGACTAAATGTTTCCAGATGTAATGTCCCTTCTGTTTCACTGCAGGTTCAGTGCGGAACAGCCATGCAGGCTCAGGAAGTCCTCAGACACCTGCGGATTCCCGAGCTGGATGACGTTCGGCAGTATGTGCGCGGTTTGCCCACCAACGCCCTTATGGGCATGGGTGCCTTCGCTGCCATCACCACCTACTGGTTTGCTACTCGCCCAAAAGCCCTCAAACCGCCCTGTGACGTTGGTCTGCAGTCAGTGGAAATACCCGTAGGTGATCTTTTCTTTTCCTTTCTCAATAAAATGTGGTAAATTGATTCATGCAAAGGGGATCCAGTAAGAGAGGACCAAAAACATTTGTTCACTGTGTTGGAAGAATAATCTAAGCTTGATCCGAGCGTGACATCATTCAGCAAGAATGTTAATGGGATCCTCAGCTGATGTTCTTCAAATTACTTACTTTGATAGTCTCACTCTTTGTATGTGCTTCTAAAACAGGCTTTATTGGTATTTGATTTTTATTATTCCAGTATCTATGTAATAAGGAAACCTCTATAAGGCTTATGGTTTACAAATGGTAGACACTTATCCCTTAAATTTTCATTGCTGGGTTCTAACCCTTTGGTTGATATTTATCCTGCTGTAAGATTCTTGCTTTTTCTTAGGATCATAGCAATGGTTTACAAACGTTTATAACCCAATATTTATTACCAAAAATAAATTATAAAGAGTATTTATAGGGGGTTTTCCATAACCTTGCAACCCAATAGCCATTTTTAGGTATGGATAATATATAAAGCACTAATTAATAACGTATTAACCATTACTAAAGCAACTTATATCATCCTTATGTACGTTATTTCCGTCATGTTGTGTCCTTTGAAATATTTCCATAAGAAGTTGAGGAGGCAAACGTGCAGAGCTAGAGAGAAATACTGGGAAAAACAGACACAATCTGTTCCCAATAAAATGGACGAGACATCCGAGCTGATCAGCCATCAAAATGGGACGTTGGTGAATTAACTCAGTCCTGGCTCACCTAGATGGTTTCCAGCTGGTGGACAGACAGATGGGGCTGCTTCAACCACAGTGTGTGGAGGAACGCTGCTGCTGCTGCAGGTCCCTTGTTTCTGCTGCGATCACACTTCGGCCTCTGTCGCTTCCAGCAAACTGTGACTCAGATAATTCCAGACTGATTTGTCTGATTGCAGAGTTTAAGGCACCTGTCAGTTTGGCGTCGCTGTTGCCTCTCATGGAGTTGCACAATTTGTCATCTACTGTATCTCACCTCCCTAGTTATGTTTCTATATTTGCTAATATCTTATTGGTGCATACTCTAGATTTGTTCTGAGACACATTTTGTGTGTGAGTGAAAGAATCTCTCAAATATCTCAATCAGCAAAATCAGTGAACAGAAAACTTGAGCATGCAGTCCACAAAATCAGAAATTGCTAAAATGACATTGCTCTTCTTAACATTGAGGATTTTTTTTCTTGTAGGGTGGTGAACGCGCAAGAAGATCAATCCTCAATGATAGTGATGAACATATGACACACTACTACAGCGATGTGCGCACATTGTACGAGGTGTTCCAACGAGGGCTCAGAGTATCAAGTGAGGGCAACAGTAAAATAATGGATTTCCCTAAAGACATCGCATCACAATTCTTACAGTGAGCTTTATTCATTCTCACAGATAACGGACCTTGTCTAGGATCAAGGAAACCAAACCAGCCGTACGAGTGGCAGTCTTATAGAGAAGTAAGATGAACATAACCGGCACGTAAATCTAGCATCATCGTGCTTTTTCACAGTGCACAACTACAGACTTTTTTTGTTTTGCACAGGTGGCAGACAGAGCAGAGCACATTGGGTCTGCTCTGCTCCACAGAGGACACTCTCATACAGGAGACAAGTTCATTGGTATTTTTTCCCAGAACAGACCAGAGGTAAAACAACTCTGTATTTACCTTTTTCACACGTGTTAAGATACATTGTCTGTGTCTAAAATGTCCAAACTTTGTGATTTATCTAAAGTGAGAATTGATTTATCCTAAATTATTAAATGTTACATAACTAAAATGTACAACAATGCAGATAAAAAATGTTCAGTCAGTGGACACTAACACAGAGCTAACTACCAACTTGCAATGCAAGAATAGAAGCTTAGACAATTAGTGACCTGAATAGTGCCTGATATATTGTTGTCTTGTAAAGAGAATTTGTATACATTTTAATACATTTATAGTTTACAGTGAAGGCGTTTGAAACTATTAAGTAAGAGTGAAGTGACAGTGTGAGTGGGATGGTAACTCTTCCAGCTGCATAGCATCTGTATGTAATACAGACATTCCTGGGACAGTTGTAATAATGTTTCAGTGTCTGTTCAGACTCAACCTTTTTTCCCATTGACTCGTACTGATACTATGGCTACAATATTGTATGATACTGTGATTATACTAAAAGTCACCACCTCTCTTGGTCCTCTGTTAGTAAAACTTGAAAATGTATCACACACATATTAGCATCATGTTTAGCAGCATTTTTGTGATATTTGTTTGCTCGTAGTGCTTGTCTGTTTCCTGACCGTGCATGTTTTTTGTTTTTTAGTGGACCATTTCAGAGCTGGCCTGTTACACATATTCTATGGTGGTAGTCCCGCTGTACGACACACTCGGCACAGAGGCCATCGCCTACACTATCGACAAAGGTACACAAAGGGCACCTTCACACACTAACCACAAACCTGCGTGCAGTGCTATCACAGTACTTTAGATCAGTGGTACTGATACTGAAACAAATGGTGCTTAATTCAGAGCCATGTGTTTCTCAGCTGCCATCTCAACGGTGATCTGCGACGTATCTGACAAGGCTCGGCTGATTCTGGGCTGTGTCAGCGGGTTAGGGCGAACGGTGAGGACAATTGTTCTCATGGAGGCGTTTGACAACGACCTGGTGACACGTGGACAGGAGTGTGGCATAGAGATCCTGAGTTTGAAGGACTTTGAGGTGAGAAAAACAACTCTCATTTACTCAGAAATGCTTCTCTACTATATTATACTCTTCTTAATATATTACAACATGTACTGTATCTACTGAGCACATTTGCAACTATCAACAGATGTTTTTTAAAATACTGGATGAGCCTGTTGTTATACAAGCCACAACTTTCATTCAGGCATGTTGACATTAGTCCTAAATGGAAATTGGGCCTTGGGGTGCTGTGTCTATGAAGACTGACTATCATCAGCACTTCATCCAGACACGCCATATCTCACTGTACGTTTTTTTTTCCAGGCCTTGGGTAAAGCCAACCACCAGAAACCAGTGGTGAGCACAAGCAATGCACTTTATTTGACCTGATCACAATGCTCTAAGTTCTGATGAAACTGAGAATCAGCTTTTCAATTTAAAGCATTTATTTGTAATTTGCAAGGTTTTCTAATACAATAGAAAATCAAGCTTATCATGTACAGTGCTGTGAAGAAGTATTTGCCTCCTTCCTTGCAAATTTGTCAAACTTTTAACCTGAGTAAAAACAAAATGCAGTTTTTAAATGATGATATCATTTATTAAGGCAACAAGCTGTCCAAACCTATCTGGCCCCTTTTGAAAAAGTACTTGCCCCCTTAACCCAATAACAACAACTGCAATTGAGTGTTTCCGATAACGAGTCTTCACGTGGCTGTGGAGGAATTTCGGTCCACCCTTCTTTGCAGAATTGTTTTAATTCAGCCACATTGGAGGGTTTTCAAGGTTTTGCAGCATTACAGCATTTACAGGCAATCATTGAATCATTGAAGTGTGACAAATATGCAAATAAATAAGGCAGAGGGCAAATACTTTACTAGGGTGGATCTGTTCTCTGATTACAGCCTCCTAAACCAGAAGACCTCGCACTTATCTGCTTTACATCTGGTACCACAGGTAATTAATTACACTCCCTGTTGCAACTTGAAACTTTTTAGAAATATTACAGTTATACAAGCTGTATAACTGTGGGCTTTAATTGCTTTTCAGGAAACCCAAAAGGTGCAATGCTTTCTCATGGAAATATAATCGCCAACACTGCAGCTTTCCTGAGAGTAACAGAGGTAAACAAACTCTAGATCAACACTGAAGTTCAGTGTTGACCCTCAAGTTACAGTTAATTACATTTTGTAATAACATATATCTGATTCAAGAGCTTTTGTTTCAAGACGGATGTTTTTGCTTCTGTTCCTTCAGATTTTCCCTGGCAGCCCCCTCACTTTGCCTGACCTTAATTCAACACAATCTCTATAAAGTGTTGCTGTAATGCTTATAAAAGAAAGTAGTTTAAAATGTGTTAACACACATCTGAGTCACCTTTTAATTATAATGTTGTGCTCACAGTAATAAGACTTACAAACATCAGACAGCAAGCTGCACTTTTGCAACTTTTCTGCCTCAGATCTCGACTCCTAGACGACAACTAAGCCCCTTTATCCAGAGGCAGTTGTGTAAGGTGAATGTGATTTTAGGTAGTTAGTGCTTTAGTGATACAGCAATTAACACACTGTATTTTTTCTTTTTCTTTTATACTGCTGCATCATTCTTAATTTGTTTTATGCTAGATAAACATGAATGCATACAACCCATTTTTGACCTTAAATTGAATTGTGCCTACCTAACTTCTGAAACCTACACGCTTGCACAAACTCTTGCTCAAAGAACATGAGTTTGTGTGACGGGCCTTAAAATCTAACATCTGTCTCACTCAGGTTCATCCTGTTTGACCAGTTGATATTTTCTTGTCCTTCCTGCATCTGTATCTCCCTGCCTATGGTGTCCAGGGCTCAAAGAAGCCCAACAGTAAAGATGTACTCATCTCCTTCCTTCCTTTGGCCCATATGTTTGAGAGGGTGGTGGAGGTACAGTACATAATGCTTGACCAGCATACCTGCATGTGTTTTGTTTTGTGTGTCCTCTGCAGGTACACTGCATGCTGACCATCCATGACATTCATGTATCCTATCTCCCACTAGCTCACATGTTTGAGAGGGTTGTACAGGTATGTTTTGGACATGTTTCCTTCATATTTGTTGCACAATATAATAATGAGCACACATTAAAGAGTCATTGGATTATTTTCAGAATTATTGTGAAACATGTAATGCTAAATCCCATATGGCTTTCTTTAAGCTGCAAGTCTATCTCCATACTTGAAAGGGGTTTTAGAACCGAGCCAAAAAGTTGACATTAAATGAAAGGTTATTGTACAGCTGGTTTGTGCTGAAACAAAGTTAATCACCTATAACAACTTATATTAAAATTTTTTTATACAAGTTTAGAAAGGAATTAAATAAAGTAAAACTGTTTTCTCAGTATTGAGACTTCAGTAAGTTTTTTTTAAGTAATGACAGGCAAAAAGCATAACACATGCCATCAGCTTTATGTCCTATTTATCTATTTTGATGGATTTGTGATGCTAATGAGCCTTTCAAGGTAACACAGTTGATGAGTCAGTAGGAGCCTCTAAAGACTGCACTGGATTTAAATAACACGTGTAATGTGATAAGTGCCTTCTTGTGGTTATAACATGGCACTGATATAACTTGCACAAGAAGAATTAACAGCTCTTTTTTTTAATCAGGGTGTCACTCTCACCCAAGGGGCTCGAATCGGCTACTTCCAAGGGGACATACGACTTCTGATGGACGATTTGAAAACTCTGCAACCAACAGTCTTTCCAGTGGTCCCACGTCTCCTCAATCGCATGTTCGATAAGGTTTATTAGTTTATTTGTAGTTTATCTTCACTTTTCTAGTCCTTTGTTCCATGTTAAATATAAAATGGTGCTGATTCTTTTGGGGAAAACATTAGTGACATGGCTCTAAAAATGAATGTTTCCCAATTGCCTGCAGGTGTTTAGTCAAGCCAACACGCCGCTGAAGAAATGGCTGCTCGATTTTGCCTTCAGGAGGAAGGAGGCAGAGCTGAAAAGTGGTGTGGTCAGGAAGGACAGCATGTGGGACAAGCTCATTTTTAAAAAAGTACAGGTAAACATGGCACGTTCAGGCAGCTTATGGTTCTGATCACTAATGATGTCAAAGGTCCCTATGTTGGGTCCAGTGAATGAGTTTAAAATGTGTTTTTAATGTGTCCATATTCTATAATCGTCTTTTAGATTAAATAAATATTCGACAACATGTGACAAATTCCCTACAAACATTTTAAAATCTGAAGTTGGTGTAGGTTTTATGATGCATAGTGAGGAGCAGTGTTTTAGGTTGATGTCTCAGTTTTACTGTTTGCTCCACACTCTTCAGGCGAGTCTGGGTGGGCGGGTGAGACTCATGATCACAGGAGCAGCACCGGTGTCTCCAACCATCCTGACATTCCTACGAGCTGCTCTGGGCTGTCAGGTGAGTCACATCCACCAGCCCATCTCACTGACTGACTGGTTGTTTTTAATAAATAACTGATGTTTTGTTACCAGTAACAGCTACTGCTCTCTACAGTTTTATGAAGGCTACGGTCAAACTGAATGTACAGCTGGGTGCACCATGTCCATACCTGGAGACTGGACAGCAGGTAAAAGCAAAAACATCCACTAACTGTTGCTGTATTAATTTATTATGGCCTGTGTGCATAATCTACATTCAAATAATTTACTGAAGCATGAAACTGAACTGGAGATATTCTGTCTCCAGGTCACGTAGGACCTCCACTGCCCTGCAATGCCGTCAAACTAGTGGATGTGGCAGAAATGAATTACCTGGCAGTCAATGGAGATGGAGAGGTGAGAAGGTTGCTTCACCGTCAATCAAATACACAACGTGAATGGAAAACACTAATTATTTGCTTTGACTTACATAAGACAGAACCTTAATTGGACTTTCAGGATAAGAGTGTTATTTTAATATTTCTTTTTACAAATCGCTTCAAGATGCAATAACCAACAGTGAATTTATGCTACCAACATAAACTGTGCACCCACTCAAAGCAGTTCCTTCATACCACAGACCCTTTGCTCATTAGAAACACTATATGAGAGCAAATTAAAAAAACAAAAGGCACAATATGTGGGTGGTACATTTCTTCATTACACATTACTTTTACTACACGTTAAAGATTGTGTTTTGTCTAACAGTGACTGGGGGGGGGGGAATCCTGACATTTTCTGTTTATAAACTGACAATCTGAGAAGTATTGTACACCCACCTCAAGCAATGCTTGGGCAGGTGTTGAGAGGTGAAAAGGTAAGCAGGTCCATCTAAGTGCAATATCAGGAATACCTTAAAAGAATCAATGTCTAAAGTGCATAAAGTTAATCCCATTTAAAACCATCAATAGGTTAAGATATGGGACAGTAGCAAGCAAATATTTTGCAGTGAATCCCTTTTAACAATCCCAAGAGTTTCCCATTTTGTAGAGGAAAATAAAAAGGCAATGTACATGTACAAAACACAAATAAATTTAATTTACACAAACTTAACAAATAAGAATAAAAATGTCAAAATGTGTGTGTGTGTGTGCAACAAAGTTAAAACCTTTTCACTTGTTATATCTCTTGCTCTAGGTGTGTGTCAAAGGACCAAATGTATTCCAAGGATACCTGAAAGATCCTGAAAGAACAGCGGAGGCAATGGACAAAGATGGATGGCTGCACACCGGAGACATTGGGAAATGGCTTCCTGTAAGAGAAACATGACATCAGGAGGAATCTAAATATGTTAGGTGTAGTTGCACATCATCAGCTGCAGCCTTCATGTCAAGTAACTTTTCTCTTCTGGTTTAATGCAGAATGGCACACTGAAGATCATTGACAGAAAGAAGCACATCTTCAAGCTGGCACAAGGAGAATACATCGCCCCCGAGAAAATAGAAACTGTCTATAATCGCAGTGATGCAGTGGCTCAGATATTTGTTCACGGTGACAGCTTACAGGTCTGTAATGAATAAATCTCACTTCTTTCGAACAAAATAAACCACATTTATTCTAATATCCATTTGGTAATTTCATGTTTGTTGCGTTTTCAAGGCATGTCTGGTGGGGATAGTGGTACCTGATCCTGACTTTTTACCTCTTTGGGCCAAGAAAAAAGGGATTGAAGGCTCCTACTCTGAACTGTGCACTAACAAGGTCAGATTTAATTTTTGACCATCAGCAGTCCAAACATGCTGCCCCCTCTCTGTGCATAACTAACACTTTTCTGATGGTCTCTAGGATGTGAAAAACGCCATTCTGGATGACATTCTGAGGTGGGGAAAAGAAGCGGGACTGAAGTCCTTTGAGCAGGTGATTGCTGCTGTGTTTTGTTTGACATGACTTAAATGTAACTATGATGCCACAATTACACCTTATCAATTGTAAAAATGTGCTGTTGATATGTTGATAGCAGGGAACCTTTTGGGTTAGTTTGACAAACAAGCAAATTGAAAATGTCATCTTGGCCCTTTTGACTAATATTAGGATCTTTATAAACAAAAAGACTGATGATCAGTAATAATTTGTTTCAGTCCTGTCTTAAATAATTATTTTCACTATTAGTCATTAATTACTGCTTTGCTGTTTTTTTTCCTCTACAGGTCAGAGAGATTGCATTACACCCCGAGATGTTTTCTGTCCAGAACGGCCTGCTGACACCCACGCTGAAGGCAAAAAGGGCTGAGCTTCGGAAACACTTCAGAGAGCAGATTGATGAACTCTATGCCAAAATTAAAATATGAACCAGAGCTCAGAGGGCTGAGAAGTACTGTGGGGAAAGGTGACAATCATTTAGAGTACAAAGGCAAAACCAAATAGTACATTAAAGGAGATCTCCCTCTATTTTTCTTCCTGTGACAATCTTGGGTGTTTTTTAACTGGATACAAAAGTATTTTTGTGTCTGCTTCATGTATTAATTTCACAGCTAGTATTTCACTGCACAACATCCCAGACCATGTCCTTGTGTTAGAGGTATAAGTTTATACAAGAGTAAGGCTTTAAAAATGGAGGAAATGTGACTTCCTCATGCCTTAACTGCCATAACATTTATATGAACGTGAATTAGTGAGACTTAAACATTTCAGCTTTAGTTCTTGGGAGACAAAATCCTAGAAATATGCTTTTAACAGTGACAAATATTGACTATTTATATGCCAAACTATTTAATGTTTTGGTTCTCTATTTAAGTTGATACTTAATGTTATCATTAAGCCTGTAAATAATGGATCTGCTTCTAAAGTATATTTGTAGGCAGAGTATTGTGGCTGATACTCTGTATTTGTACTTTCTTTCATTCCCATGTTTCTCAGTGCTGCAGGCTAAAGGACTGATAAAACCTGTGTTGGTGCACAATCATGTTGCATGACAGATTATTTGTTTGCATGGAAAATACTGAATGTTATGTACTGTATGCAGTTTCAAATTTCAGTGCCACAACTTGCAGGACAAAGATACGTATTGTAATTTGTATGAGATATTCAGCAGACATATTTGTTAACACTGGTGTCAGTTTTCCAGAATGGATGCCACGTCTTTGTCAGCATTTCACATGAACTTTTTACTGAAGATTGATTTAAACCATCGGTGTTGTGTGAAGCATTTCAGCTGTTTAACAAAAAGGTTTGTTGTAAATTTGGCAGGTTTTTGCTGAAGATGATTATTACACACATCTAATCATGTCGAGGACTCCATTACAGTACTAGCTAAATTGTTCTTTTCGTTATCTAATATGAAAAGGGCAAAGGCATATTTTTGGACTTAAGTACAGTATCATTGTCAACTGCACCAAATAAATCCTTTCCCCAATACTGTTCTATTTACCGTTTGTCTTTTATAATGGGAAACACATTTTAATTAATCTCTAAAAGGGAAATGTTTGGTAGCTAGAAACCTATTTCTGTTGTGTTGCCAAAAACGTGGAATAATTTAGTTCTAAGCAGCTGTAACAATAGGTTTCATAGTACAAAATGTCATCAATTTGATTTCTTCTATTTATTATTACAGGCATTTAACTATATGGTCATTTGGTATATGTTTATGCACCTGCCAGTGTCCACAGGAGGAGTTAAAGTTGTTATAAAATTAATAAATGCTTATTTTTGCTTATTACGACATTAGTGTTATAAATCATTCATTACATTTGTATAACTGCTTTTAAATTCTTAAAACGCATTAAAGAGTTCTCAGTATCTTAAATGCAACAGTGCAAACTAACATCAACCCTCAAGGAACTACCTAAAAGGAACCTTACCTTCTACTGAGAATCAAACTCCGCCATGCAGTTGAGCAGAAGCTGATCAGAGATTTCGCCGCCGTTTTGTTCGAAGTCATCCAGGCTCTTTAAATAGTCCCGGTCGTCCAGTGTGTCTCCCCAGACTTCAGAAGATTCCTTCCCTGAACTCACTGTGCTTTTTGCGGCCTGGATTAGAGTTTGGCTTGGTTCAATATTTCCAGCATCGTCCATTAAGTACGCCTGGTCCTCTTCATCCTGTCAGCAAACACAGCAAGACATGAGGCGAGTTATGAAAAACACCAGATATTGGAACTTTTAACAGAAGACAGGCAGGATTTTGTGGCAAATTTATGCTAATTATTTATGTTAGTGTCAATCACACTGCTCATTTAAGTTTAACTTACCAGTGTCATGATGTAGCTAACACAGATCTCCTGTGGCAGTGGGTAACCTGTAAGAGGAAAAACGTTACTCTCAGACACATTATTTAGTCTGTTTATTAAGCCACAGAGAGATCATGTGTCCCATGAGTTATTCTGAATACAGGTCAGTTTGGCACCACTCTGGCAAGGTCATAACATACTTGAGGACCTGAAGTTCCTGCAGTCGGGATCGTGACACTTCTGGTACCACACTTCCTCTTTCAGATCCACAACAATCCTGCACAAAAGGACAAAACTGAATCAGAATGGTGGAGCACGCTGAAAAACGGTCTGCAAAACATCAAACATACTCCACGTACATTATGTTGTTGCTTTTATGAAACCGTTTCACATTTTCACACCAGCGGTATTTGGCGATATCGTAGACGAGCAGTTGTTCCGCAGCAAAGTAGTTCCATCGTCTGATGCCTGTTGAGGTTAAGACACAGTTCAGGAATTACTGATGTACACTGTGTAAGACACTGTGGTAATCGCTGGTTTAAGAACACACACTGCAACCAAATGCTTATTGCAACATGTACTACAAATGTACATTATAATACGTACAAATAATCTGGGTAAATTTTTTTTTACTAATGTCACTAGAGTTTTGTCAATTTCCCATGTTTTTTATAAACATTCAAATATTGATCCAACATTTCACATGGTCAAATCTCAATTTAACCAAGTGAATTAATACTATGTGCCCAAATCTAAAATGATTTATACACTATTCAAGTAATTGCATTATGTTGCAAAGCAGCAGAAATGTTACGCTGTCCCTGACTACATATTCAAATATTTTGACGCATCTTTTTTCAACTCACTTCCTTGTATCCCGTCCTTTTCAACCACTGATAATACAAAGGTGTCCACCTCCTGGTGCGGAGACAACATGCAGTCAGAAAGTGAACCTGCCAGTAAGGAATGAGAAAAAACATTTCATAAACCAAGAGTAGGTAAACTGAAAATTACCACTAGAAAACGAGTGATAACATTTACAATATATGCAGACTGATTACAGACAATAAAGCGCCTGGTCTCAGTTCACCTGAATTCGTGGCTGATCCCTGTGGACAATGAGGTCTTGAGGTTTTGGATTCCTTTGATTCTGGGACTTCCAACGTAAGAATTCTCTGACCTGTGAAACTGATCATATACAGCAATAAGCTCTGTTGTTAATAAAGATAATATTTAGAGAACACAGACAACTGAGTTAAAGGTGCTAAACGTACCTCACATTACAGACTAAGGAAGCCAAAAATATGCTTTCTTCCGCAGACATCCCCTTCTCAGCTTTGGCAGTGAACTTATTGTCGTCTGCCACAGAGAATGCAGCGTTCTTTCCCACTTTTGACGACTTGTAAAGGCGGAAATTTCTGTTTTTAGTGTAAACACCTGGTTTTTGAAATCATAACCATAATTATATATCCATAAAAAGAGTAAAAAAAGACATACACAAACACTTGTGATTTCTCTTACCAAGATCAACAAAGAGACAGTTATGACCGTCCTTGTTTTTCACCTGGAGGAAGCTAAGGTCTTTCTCTTCCTGCTTACGCCTTTTGGTCTGTGGACTTTCAGTCATGTCACTTGCGTCTGTTGGCTTCTTCTCAGGAGCAGCCGGTGTCCTGCTGTCCCTACATTATTATGTTACAAGTTACACATAGTGATGAAGGCAGATCAATTAAATGGTTTCACATGTATGAAAAAACAAACCGTGTTTCACTGTTTTCTGGCACTGAATTCATCCCAACATCTGAGCCGTTTCCACTTCTGGGTGTGTTCAGGACTGGTTGAAGAATTGCATGAATAAACCTACCTAAAATAATTCAAACAATTTGTGACAATGAGTATGAACAAGTTACATAAAAAATAAGAGTTTTTGTTGGCTCTGAGAAACACTGAACATACCAACATGTATGTTGTCTTTAAAAGCTGCATTTTGGAGATTGAAGATCAGATGTCGACTGAACTTCTCTTCTGTGCTGGAGTCAAGATCGAGGACATTTTTTGCAGAGCATTCAATCCCATAAATTTCCCTTAGCTTGTCGCAGACATACTGTCAACAAACAAAGCACAGACGATGTAAAGAGAAAATATATTGCATATACTAAAAGTAACATAATAAACCAGAGTAGATAGTGTTTAATCTGTTTAATAAGTCTCTAAAAAAACTTCAATCCCAACCTTTAAAATGTGTCTTAAAAACTTAAATAACCTACATTTAAAGAGGAATTCTTATGCTCCTATAAAAACTTATAACATATAGAAACATCTGTTATTCACAGTTGTTCTCATCTCATACTACTGTACTAATAACATCATAGTGAAAGATAAGAAGGAAAATAAATGTGACAGGAGTATAGTGAGTGGGCAGAATTTTCTTTTGTCTTTTGTATTGTGTATTCACTTTATTTTGATCTTATTACTGTGCCTTTTTTCACTTGCTGATTAAGTGGATTAGATCTGTCAATGAATACATAATAAGTTAACTGACAGAAAAATAATGAGCAACTTTTGATAACTTAAAGCAACAAAACATTTTAAAGACTGAGCAACAACTGAATCTCGTGAATCTGTATCTAACTGTATCTAAGCAATTAGATAAACTGTAAATATAGATAATAAATGTACCTGGATAAGAGAAGACACCATAGTTTTCCCATCTGCTCCTTTGTTTGAGGGTTTGTGGAATTCCAAGTCAAAGTAAAGCTTACAAACAGCGCCCTCTGGTATCACCTCATAACAGTGCATCAAGGACTGAGTGTAGGTCCTGACAATTACAAATTACCATCAGCGGACATCATTGCATCTTCTTCAGAATACAAAATAATATACACCTAATTTTGTAATGTAGAGCTGACAGTTACCTGTAGTAATGCCAGAGCTCGCTGTAACTGGTAACCAGGTAGATCCTTTGGCCAAGAGGTGTCTTTTCTTTTTCAAGTGCAAAAACGTGCACGGCCTGTAGAATGTAAGGCACAAATGTCAAATCTGAGGCACAGATTGCTGAGATAGTCCAGCATCAGCAAAGTCTTGTGTTACCTCTTTGCAGCTCTGAGCGAAGCTGAAAGCCATATTCTGACGAGGGAACAGCTTCCAGACGGAGGAAGGCTGGCACAGGCGAGGTTTGTAGCGTGTGGCCAGAGGATACAGCTGGAATGACTGAGCAAGCTGCTCGACCTTCCTCAGTCTGTCTGCCCACTTACTCATCCTCAGGTGCTTAGTAACCACTTATACGTGACCCTTTATTGCACCTACAGGGCAACTTCTTCACATCTGTCCACCTCCGAAGTGAGGTCTGGAGCTGGTAGAAATTCAATGACCTGCTTAAGCAGCTTCAGCACATTGGATGTTTAAATGCTGGTAAATTACATCCTCTAAATGATCTTATGAGAATGATAATTTTACCTGTACATGTGTAAAAAACAGTTTTAACAAAAAATTAACATCACCTTCACAAAGGATTGATAAACAAGTTTTAGTGAGGTGTAATAAAACGTTTAAAATTGACTTTTGACAGATAACACCCACTATTCCTTGCAGATCACACAAACAATTGGCCCTCAGGGACAATAAAGTTCTTGCCACACAACTCAAAGGAATGATATTCTTCACTAATGCTTAAAAGGTCACATTGGTGAGGTGTTTTTTTTTCTACCATATCCTGCTCCTTTCTCCTTCAAACACACTTGTTGTGATTGTGGCCAGTGATCATGATCCAGATAAATGTATTAACTCTGGAAATGTCATCACATAATTATTAATAAGTTCATGAAAACTTTGCGCTTACCTTTCAAGTCCAAAAGAGTCAGTTAAGTTGTGTTCCACGAGTTTTGTACTTTTGTACATGTGACTGTTTTTTATTATGACTCATTTTCTAGACTGATGAAATTTAAAGTAACTTAACAGTGCTTTAACATTTGGTTAATGTTTAATGTCTGCTTTCTGCAGGGACTGTAACAAACACTTCATTTAGCCTGTGGAGGTCAGACTTAACATACAACTGTAATAGTATAAAACTCATTTAATACTGTTGATATTTTAAGTGGATTTTCCTAATGACATACTTTCACTTGAGCGACCTTTTCAATACACACCTTTTACCGTCAATGATTAACTTCAGTAACTAAATAATCACCTCAGCAGACCTCTGTAGACTATCATGAACCGTTTTAATGACACGTTACCTGTGTCAGAGTTAATTTAGTCAGTAAGTTCCCCTCACTGTTACTTCAGACAGCATTAGTTAGTGTTAGTTTTTAACGTTAATGCTGCTGGGTTATGTCGAAATTACTCAGAATGCACAAGTTGTCCATTACTCACGATACCGTTACTGTTGTGTTTATGTCAAACAGTCAACACAGTAATTTCTCACAGCATAAACACTGTAACAGAAAAACAAACAAGTTTTACTCACGGCGTCTTATTTCCTGATGTTTTCTTTTTGGCGCGTCTGGAACCGGAAATCGGTGTCGTGTCACACAACAAAACTGCTACTGACACGCTCCAGCTTGTTTATTAAGTTAAAGAATTATAACATCACGTAGACTCATAATGAAAAAGTAGAGACGTTTAAAGTGTGTAAGTGGTGTCAGCCACTACAATCTTCTACATTTTTCGAAATAAAAGTTTTTCTTCTTTTTGAGGTTTAAGGCGCGTTAGCATCCAAAGTTTGTTTCATTAGCGCCCTCTTCTGTGCGCTACATATCACTGCAGCATCTATTATGACAGTGTTTGGATAGATAGATAGATAGATAGATAGATAGATAGATAGATAGATAGATAGATAGATAGATAGATAGATAGATAGA
>JAUMHL010000001.1:10847004-10870613 GCA_032362345.1 Sandelia bainsii | reverse complement strand
TGAACAGTTGGACATGTGCATTCAAAAGTTTAGGGAAGGTCACATTAAGTTCACCTGTAAAGGTTATAGTGCATTTAGGTTCATCCTGAAATTTCACCCGAAAGCCAAATATCCCTAACTTTTTGTGAGTAGTGTATGTGTAGTGCAAACCTTACAACAGTCCAAAAAGTACATTTTAAAATGGCACACAAATTACATAAGCAAGCACTTTTTGATTTTGAATGATTTGTTTTTTTAAATGCGCGTAACATCCAACTAGCAACAGATTTGAGAGTACTGCATTGGTAGATTAATACTGTTGCTGTAGCACTGATGAAATTCACAGAGTGATGGTCAATTGACATATACATATCAAATATCAAATACATAAACTACAATCTTATAATATCATGCTTAGTGTAACTGTAAATGTGACTACAAAATGTCAAAGCAACTTAAAGTATAGAATTTATGATGGTGATATAGTATCTTAGTTTCTTGTAGCAATATCTAAAAATATATATATAGAGATGAATGACTACTGCAACTGTGAGTTCAGTGGGATATTTTACCAGCAAAACAAAAAGAAAACATATGTACTGTATAGAAACCACTGATGAATGATGCACCTTTGCTGTTTGTCAAAATAAAGAAATATAAGTAAACAGAATTCATGTAAAAATACATCAGAAATGTATTAAAATATTATATGTTTATAATAACATAATATAATAATTCAGACATGTTAATATTTTGGCTCAAAAATGTTTCACACATGGATGTAGAGAGAAATATCGCCGGATACACTGACACAGAAGAAAACTTACAAATCCGATGATTCTCAGGGAGAGCTGCACTTATAAGGATTGTTTTATTTGTATGATTTCTCATTGTATGGTGTCTGAGGTTTAAACATATAAAAATTCACATCTCAGATAATGATATCCAAGTAGCACTGAAAGTAAGAATATGCATATCGTGTCTGTCAAATCATCAGGCCAGGCTAAAATAGCTAGCTAGTTGTTTTTTCACATGCATGCATTTATGTCTTTCACTTTCCACAATATCTTTGTCTCATGCTTCTCCCTTAGTTGTGAGCATTCAGTTGGCATGTGTCCAGTGAACACAGCTAACTATTAATTATTGGGCTCAGAGTTGAGTTTTGACCTGTGTCCACGGGAACAAGTGCTCTTGTCTTTGCTGAGGATGCTGGTGTCGACCCGAGAGAGAGTACACATGCTGCTCTGGTGACCCGGTCGAAGTCGTCTATTTTGGAGCTCAAGCTCATCGTAGCTTGAAACACGGACAAAGGGACACCAGCAGAAAACCTGTTTGAAGCCGGCCCGAAACCTGCACCAAATCCACCACTGACATGTAATTACTGTATACTTTTGTATGTACAGTATATGTAGTACTTACACATGTGTTTTTACCCACCTGCTGTTGAGGCAGCAGTAGATGATGGGGTTGTACATGGTGGAGCTCATTGCCAGCCACAGCACTGACAGGTAAACCTGCTGGATGTACTTCCACTTGCTCAGACGCTTATTAAGGCCTGTTACAATGAAGTAGACATGATAGGGCAGCCAGCAGAGGGCAAAGGTCACCACTACGATGATCATCATCTTCACCACCTGCAGAGGGAAAGTGAAAAGGCAAGGACTCTCTGTTTCTCTCCGTTTTCACTGTTTCCCTTCTGAGTCACAGCCCGGGATGTAGCGCAGGGGTCATGGTTCAATTGTGTTCAAAAGTGTCCTTGGGCAACACACTGAACCCCCTGCCCCTTATGGGTCAGGCCAACTGCATGGAACTGTTGGGGTTTTCTATATTATTCTATAGTTATATTGCACAAGTTAAACTTTAAACCTTACACTGTAATGTGCCTTGAGATTACTTTTGTTGTGATTTGGCGCTTCATAAATAAACTGAACTGAATTGAATTGAATTGCATGGCAGCTCTGCAATCTGTGTGTCAGTGTCATTGTATATGTAAATGGGTAAATGAGAAGCAGTGTAAAATGCGTCGAATACCATAAATGTAGAAAAATTCTCATTGTGCCAACACTGTGCCAATTCCTCTTTATTGGTTACACTTCTGCCCTTTTTTCCCTCTGTTTTTAATTCAGTCCTTGCTCCTTATCTCTCCGCCTCAGGCCTTCAGTCACCTGGCCGCTCCCTTCCTGCTTTCACTCTCTACCCTCACTGCTGCAGCTGATCAACTTTATTATGCTCAGTTTTTTAAAAGAACAGTATGTAGCACTGACACCAAGCATTTAAAAGGGGTACTGCAGTCTAAAGGCAAAATACTGGACAGGGTACCCCCATCCCTCCTGTCCAGACTCGAAGCTTACATTACATTGCCAGGTAGAGGACACTGAACGTACATGAACAAAAGCGAGATAAGCGAACATTAAACATTGACAATGGCAAGTGATAACGCGTCCTATGCTGTATGTTAAGCTAATATAAATATTTGCAGTGTTTGTTGTTTGCCATTTATAAACCAGTTCATGTGGATGTTATATTCCCTGTCAGTGTTAGCTTGATGCATGGCTGGTTATAAGTACTGCAGCCAAAGCTAAGCTCGTTATCCTGAAAACAAATGCTGAGTGCTACAAAATACAAATATGGAGCTGGAGTTACTACTTTGCAAGCTCCCGATAGCATATCAATAACGTACTGTACAACTCATTTTACGTTTATTCTTAAGAACCGTCCTTGTTGCAGACGATGCAGCTCTCAGGTGCTGCTGGGCGAGCTACAGCAACAGTAGAAGAGAGAGGAGGAGAAGAGAGTGATGGTCCATCTGCCCTTCCAGTGTGACTGATAGCATTTAACATTAGCATGATGGTGCTAGACAGCACTAGTCAGGATCACTTCACTGTGTGTCTCAAATACTCACTGCCCCCAGCTGCACATGGACCACAGAGTATGAAGACCACTACTTAATTACTTAAAGTAACCATCTCTCATTATAAATTAAAAGTTAGCTAACCTTAGCTGAAGCTCAGTGCTTACCTGTTCTGAAGAAAATTTTCCAACCTCTCATTCGCCTTAAAATCTGTCTGGGCTCTAAGCAGTTTATGTCTGGCAACCTGTGGTGTCCAGATGTTACTGGGCAAATGTGCAGTAGGCAGAATCATACAGGTCCGAACAGAAACAGACTGCCAGATCCTCATCTGAAATCAATCTAGTTTAACAACAGCTCCCCAGCATCCAGCTTCTTCCATGGTTTCAGTTTTCCTTATGGACTCTACTGTTCTGCAGTAGGTTGGTTACTGGTCTGAGAATTTTTTAAATTTAGATTTGTGCAATTCTGTTTAAAATCTGTTAGCTTTTTCTCTTGGTTCTCCTCATCAGGTTGAAATCACTTTGGATCCATGCTTTTTAGGCTTTTGTTGGTGCCTTAGTTTTCCTATGTTTGTACTTACATTTTGTTTTCAGCCCACGTTTGCTCTTTTTAGTTTACTGCCAACTCTGTTTTACCTTTTTTGCCATGCTTCTGCCCTGCTTCAGTCTATTGCTACTCATAGTGTTCATAGTGTATTGATTTGGTATTACTTTTGGACCAGATTATTTGTCTTCCTTCCTTTCAATTTCTTTGCTTAGACTGACCTCATCCTGAGTGATTTTATGTTGTCTGTCTTATATAGTTACACTGTACCTTGTAGCGTTTCTGTATCCCCGCCTCATATGTTCTACACTTGGTTATACTATTAAAGCCTTTATTTTACCTCACTCCTAAGTTCTTGTCTTGCATTTGGGTCCAAAAAGTGAAATCATTACACCTCCACTGTGATCACAAAGATGTTTCCTTTCAATGAGTCTAGAATTGCCACCGTATGAAGAGAGGGAAAGGTCAGTGATGACGCACCAGACTCAGCAGGTTCCAAGTGGAATGGAAGAGAGTTTGCTGCAGAACTCATCAGTGTGTTAGAGCACAATGCAGAGCTGTGGGGGGGTTAAAAGGAGCGGGCAGCTATTATGCCATTAGCATAAGCTCATCTGCGAGACTGAGATGAGAGCACCTTCCTCTTATCTCCAGCCCAGATGGCATCTTGTCAGTGCGGGCATTTGAATAAAGTCTGACACTGTCTTGTAGCTTTGCTTCCTGACATTTATAAAACTCTTTTATCTTCCTCGGCTAAATTATGTCAGCAATCTGAGCGTCGGTTGATTTTTCTTTCCCTCTAGAAGACTGTAAATGGCAAACTTGCACCTGTCAAAAGGCTCTTTTTTTGCATGCCGAATATTTGTGTGTTTGTGGTACTAAACGTGGTACCTAATGTAAGTTTACAGAGGCAATCTATTCTTTAGTTACTGTTTTATTGTGACATTTACATTGTTGCTCAATTTATTATCCACAGTTTGCAGGATCAATGAGTTTAATTAAGAATATTTGTCAGTGTAATTTAGTCTGTGACTTTGCTGATTTGGAGAGAATCTGTGGAATCTTTTTTTTTATCCACAACATCATTTATCATAATGTACCTCCCTAGCTGTGCTGCCTCTGAATAATCCAACATGTTAACTGCAGTATTTGTGATGTTTATCAATAAATTGTACTCTTTGGCATTAATCCCACTGCTGCCTTGATAGATGCTCGTCATGACAGCTGTGATGACCTTAATCCCTGTTTAACCCAACCCACGGAGTAACTGCCACAAAGCACACTGTGTAGTCTGGCCGATTATGTCAAACTACAGAAAAACAAGTGCTTCTGCATGCCTTTCCTTTCTTCCAGGATGCATCTGAAAGTGATCAAAAAGTTGTGTTTGCAAAATAAATAAATATATAAATACTTGACAAGATGAAATGTACTGGTAGTAACTAAGGTACATTCAGTTAATAAAGTGTGATTTCCCATCACAGCACCAATCTAATGTGCTTTGCAGCTCTGCAGGATACTTTTTACTGATCTAAGTAAGTATTCCCCAGTATTTTGCTACACTACTGATAACATCTGTTTTTTTGCCAGTACAATGTGTTTTGCTTCCTCTGCGACCAGCAGAGGTATTTAACAACATATGTAGGGATTGTTATTACTTTTGTGCAGTGGAGCCTCTGCTCCTGGGAGATTATAGTGCAATAATAAGATAATACCTCACATTTTCCATTTGTTTTCTTTTCAAATGTAAGATGTTAAGAGTTCAGGTTAAGATTTCCGGGGTTTAAGTTATGGTTTTGTTGATATTCATTCTTGTATTCATATTTTGCAGAATGGGAAATGGCTTGAGAACTGTTCTCGAGTAAGCCGTTATGACATTCAGCCTGTTGATGTTTGTGTTTAGCTGTAACACTTTTGTATATGTTTCCTTTTAAAATACTTGATCTGAACCTCTCTCTTTAATCTCCCTACATATTTTGTCTCTCAGTCACAGCAGTATATCAGCAAAGACTGTCTTGGTAAAATACCAAATTCTGAAATCCTCATCCTCTGTTCCATGGCCAGACCTCTCAGATCTACTGACCAAACACTGCTCTTCACTCCACACTACGAGACAAAATCCAGATTTTCTGTTGTTGGCTCTAAGCTATGAAGTAGTTTTTTATTTTACTGTAATTCTCAACATGTTTTTATATGTTTAACATAAATAAAACAAATTGACTTTATCTGCTTAAAAATAAGTCTGCAAATATAGAGTTTAAATGCATTCAATAAATGTGGTGTCTACCTTCCGTTTGGCTCTGAGCTGTCCATGATAGTTATCAGATGAGTCTCCAGGGATCTCTCCTCCCCACAGAGTCACTCCCACGACTGTGTAAGTGATGCCCATCACCAACAAAGGCAGCACATAGACCAGAATTGTCACTATAATATGATACCTGTGAAGTGAAGAAACAAATCAGCATTGACAAGCAGGATGAATAGAGGGTGAATAATGACATATCTGGAATTAAGGATAAACCACAGCCAAACTATGCCTTGATAATGATGACAAAGCTTGATATAAGTTATAAAAAAGAGTGTTGTCAGTGTTTGTGTTCTCACATGAATGGGTCATCCACCATGCGGGGCCACGCCACATAACAGATGGTTCTGAGAGGCAAAGCTCGAGTTGTGGAGAAGTAGCAGAGAGGGAAGGCAAGAATCACAGCCAGACACCAGATACAGACAATGACTCCCAGAGTGGCCTTTGCTGACAGACGAGGCTTCAGAGGGTGGATGATGGCCATGTACCTACAGGGCAGAGGTCACAGCACTGCCATGAGCTGTCAATTCATGCCAGTAGATCCACATATTCAAAAATAGCAGTTTCTGCATGTTCTGCAGTTTAGTAATATATTGTAAGCAAGTGCATCATCACAAAGGCATTACGCAGATCAGGTCACTGTGATTTACTGACAATGGTGAGATAAGTGTCTGTGTAAAGACTAGTTCAAATCTTCAACAAAACAGTTACAAAAAGTGTTCTTATATAGTAGGTGTGTAGGCTCTTAAGTTATAGTTAATAAAACAATTTTAATAATATTATTGACATTTATTTGGGTGCATTTATTTCAAGTTTTCCATGTGAATTACATAATACTTCACCACATTCAAAGTAAAAACAACAGTATGTTTTTTTAGTATAGTTATCATCACATGTGCAACATGCAGTATGTACAATAAATCCTTTTTTACGCAGATCCTATAATTTTCATTCACAGCGCCCCAGCGACCTTAAAATAAAACATCACCAATAATCAAACATTTATTGCAGACTATAGTTAAATAAGTAAAATAAACTGATCCACATTTTTGAATTCAGCAACCAAATTACTGCAAAATTCGGATGCAGGTCATACCTGTCGATGGCTACCGCAGTCATGGAGTAGATGCTGGCGAACACAGCAGTGACAGGGAAAAAGTTGTGAAATCTGCAGTACACTTCTCCAAAGTACCACTCTCCATGAGCAGCGTAGACAAAGTTGATCAGCGTGTTGAAAGCAGCCATCGAGACATCAGAGAAAGCCAGGTTCAGAAGGAAATAGTTGGTCACGGTCCTCATTCGTTTGTGCGCCAAAATAATCCAAATCACAATCAGGTTGCCGAAAACTGCCACTGCAAGCACAGTGCTGTAAGCCACCGACCACAGCGCGATGCGCCACGCCGGCTGCACGAACTGGTTGGTCAGATTTCTGGTGGTGTTGAACCCCTCCCGTTCAGAAGCCATTCCTCAGGTGTCCTCAGTAGGATCTGTTTCTGTCCGCTACTGGTGGGCGACGTAAATCGCTTTGGCACCTCTGATGCGCAATATACGCGCACAGCTACGTGTGACCACTGAGAAAGAGAGAGTGGTCCCGCTGCAGTCACTGCCTGTCATAAATTACTTAGGTACAGTGGAGAATAATAACATAAATTCAGTTATTTTTATTTAGAAATGTTTAAAATTCTCTCATGTTTGTTAAGCAGTTTGGCCTCATAAATGTGAAATGACAAAATATGTGACAGTGGTTTGAGGGGTTACAATAAGATCCAAAACTGATCAACAGGTGCGTATCATGGTAATTTTTTTTGTAATTACATTCTAGAGAGGAAACATCAGACAGCTGCAATGGAACCGTCTGATGCATTGGATCAGTCTCAGTGTGATACAGTTAATCCTTAAATTCAAAGCTTATAGCTTCAGGATTTGACGCAGGTTTGTGTGTATTATGCAACCATAAGCTCAATAACTGAAACAGAAATGTTAAAATAAAGAGAAACTAAAACCAAAATAGTAAAAAAAAAGTGTGTTGAATTTCTTAAGCTTTTTGACTCAGGGTCAGATCTTTATTTGTATTAGCTGACTCTGTGATGACTAAATCTTGTATAGGCCAACAAATTAATCAATGAATAAAGGCTTTAGCATTTACCCACCCTAATTATATTAGCATGGAAAAAGCTTCTGAAACATCAGTATCATCCTGGAAATTAAAACTGACAAATGAGTAACACTGAAGTCAATTTTGCTCTGTTGCGTCATGAAGCCCTTTGATGACTCTTGACCTCAGTATTTATAAAATCCTATGTATACATGTTTGCGGTGATTCAGATTGCTTATTATTATTATTACACATACAAGGCACATTAATATTTATCTTCTCAGTTTACTATGCTTAATGTATTTTTTATTGGAAATTCTTGTTAAAATGCTTTTGTCTCTGAAAAATGTCGACCACCCCAGGGAGATCCCGAATCAGATAACTGTAGTGTTATAATCTAGACTGAAGCCAGTGAAAGCATCTGCCACACAGAGAAAATATCCAATTAGTCTCTCTTACTCCTGCTGAGTGCTCTTGTCAATTAGCTTAAAGTGCACATGCTGTGCTTGTTTTTATGAGCCTCATTGTACCATGTTTTGTTTCACTTCCACACTCTCGTTGTCAGTTCTAGTCTTTGTAGTTTGTCATTCTCTACAAGAAAAACATCTTGTGTGAACTGGTAGACTCTGAGGCTATGGATTGTTCTTTTTAGGGCACACAAACACACAAACTTACACAAGCTGTGCACACTGGGACTGAGACTACAAGAAGGTCAAAAAGTCTGTTTCCTCTCAGCAAGACCTCATTACCCAGAGGTCCCCTCTTTTGGGCCACTCCCTGTTTCAAATGTCACTGTTAAAACCTCTGCTAAACACGCCCCCGTCCTCCATGCTGAAAAGGTCATAAGCTATTAATTAAACAGCTGATAATATCATTAGCTTCTTCCAAAATCATTTTCCTCTGTTTTATATGAATAATTCAGGCATATTTTAATCACGAGTGGAGTAACAGCAGGGGAAATGAGCGTGTCTTTTTATCTGGTGTCTGAGCTGTGTGTGATAGGATGAAGTTTGATCAACACAGAGCAAATAACTGTGAAATTTACTGACAAGTTGGGTTTGATACAGTAGTACAGTCGAGTCAACAGTCCCCTGGAGAAGTGTAAACTTGTTAAGACGTTTAGCATTATTTATGTGCTTGTGTATTAACACAAACAGATAACATTATGATATGATCCTGACATGACACAGTACACATGGCTGTTTAGATTCTGCCATCTGCATTAAGTTTGTTCACTGGAGTGTAGCTGTTTGTAAACCAAACACAAAGCTCTCCAGGGCTCCCATGCTGTTTAATTGGATGGTTTGTGTCTTCCTCTGTCAACTCATGAGCAGCTGAACTTCACAGTTGTGCAGTTTTATTGTTGTTTATGAAAAACCGTTTTTCTTCCCTTGTGAAGACTTCTGACCTCCTCGTTGGTTGTGAGAGCCAATTTCAGACACAATATTTTGTCTCCTATAAAGAACAGTGTCTAGTTTGTCAGATATCTATAGACAGAAATTACTAACTTCTCCCATGAACGACCGTTCAGTCTTATATTGTGAAGCTTTGGAAAGACCTGGCCCCTCAGTTGAAAACCAGTGGACTAAGCACCACCTTAAGCAGCTACAAAATAAAAATACAGGCTGATGCACTTTCCATGCTGTATAAGATGCTTAAATCACATAAAATGTGACACACATTGGCTCTGAGTTCTTACATTTTTTATCATATGCATGAATACTGACATGCTATGTGATACCATCTTTAGCAAACAAACTATAAATGCATTGAAATCAATGGGACAAATTGATTTCTTCTTTAAAGTTTGTAGGTGATGACATATTGTACTGTATAATATAAAAAAACCTTATATAATAATAAAGTTAGTTTAGCCGTCTGCCTTTCTGTAGTGACTTGTTAATAATAAATAAATTTAGCCCTATCAGATTTCTTTGGTGAGTGTGACTTTTCAAGAAGCACTGAAATAAATGTGTTCCTATTAGTTTTGACTTCTTATTTCTCAGAAGAAGTTTTATATTTTCCTCTTTATGCTACAAATAAACAATTAGTTTCCTCTCTGAGCTTTAGGACTTTTCTGCCATCTTCTGGTGAAAACAAAAGAGAAAGGTTTGTCTGTTCTGTTTTGTGCATGTATATATGAAGAGAATCTGTTTACATGCAAATTAATAATGTTAAATATATATGACACAACATTAAACTAAAACATTACTATAACCATCATTGTAACTGGATAAGAAACTGCCTTGTGATAGTCAGTCATAGGTCAAATATCAGCAGGCAACAGAGAGTAAAAGTCTAAGAGATGAACAAAATCAATAGTCCCCTCTCCCACTCGACATGTATGTTCTCAGTTCACAGAAGTGGAGGATGAACAGCTAAGAAAAAGAATGAACGAGGGACAGGAAGCACCTTATAATCCTGATACAACAGGATTACGTGTCTAAATGGAGCTTAGCAGTCCAGTTAAGACAGAGTGAGAGGAATGGTAGAGTGTGGAAATGGAGGGAAAAGAAGTGAGGTAATTAATATTTTAACTTTTTTGTGAACCTGGGGATCAGGACCCTCCAATGAGACATGTGAGGGGTGGAAAAGAAAATAAGAAAAAAAGTTCTGATATATAATTTTTAATTAATTTTGTCTTGCATTTTAAGCTTTCAAAAAATTTTTGTGAAATGTTATGTTGTAGCCTTCAATGTTCATTAAAATGAAATCTGAAAAGTTTAATAGAAGGTGGAGTGATGTCTGATCTCAGCACAGTTCTACTTTAAAAGGTGAAAGTAAAGCACATTAGGGAACGATAGCAAAAGATCAAGTACAAAACATTTTGATTTAATGAGATAAGGTGATTATGTTGTAAGGTGAAGATATGTTAATGGTCGTAAACTATGTTATAGAAGTTGCCAAACATATAACACTGAGAACCAAAAGACAATATAGATTATAAATATATTGTTTGATCTGCAAGTTTTTATGCTGTTTACACAAGTTAAACACTCAAACTGCTCGTAGACAAAGGTGGGTGAAGGTTTGTGAACAATTTTTTCTACTTGATTAGACTTCATTTATTTATTGTGGAAAATGGTCATAAATATCTGTGTGGCAAATGTATGTGAACCTCTAGGATTATCAGTTAATTTAAAAGGGAAATTGGCATCATGCATTTAATCAATGGATAACAATCAGGTTTGAGTCTGGGAGGACCAGTCTTACTTAAAACTGAGAAACCTGGGTCTTGACAACACAGGTTTGTAGAAGTATGACACAGGTAGAATATAGCAGACTTCAGAATGCTTCAGAAGTGTTGTTGATGGTCACCAGGCTGGAAAGGGTTACAAAAGAATTTCTACAGATTTTGGACGTCCAGTCGACCGTCGGGCAGATTGTGTACAAAGGGAGAACATTCATTCCCAGGAAGGGTCAATCAACAAAGAGCAAGAACCAAGGCCAAGAGCAAGGCCTATAACCACAATGTGGTCACAAGGAACACCGGGGTAATGTTAAGGAAACTAAAGGCCTCTCTTGCAGTGGCTAATATGAATGTTGAGGAGAACACTGAACAAGTGAGCATGAGAAGCCACGACTCCACAGAAAGAGCAGTTTGCTCAAGGCTTTGTGGTTAAGCCTGGAGGCTTTTGGAAGCAGGTTCTGTGGATGAATGAGACCAAAGTAAAACTTTTGGGCTTGAATGAGAAGTGTCATGTTTGGCGACAATCAAACTCTTCCATTTCAAAAGGGTGGGTGGGTCACACCAGTTACTGAGATCACAGGTTCCCATAATAAGCCACCAAGACTAGATCACTTACCACAATAAATAAATAATAAGTGTCATTTATCATCTAATTTCTTTAATTTGGTTCTTGGTTTTCCCTTTATCTACTTTTATCTACTTTCAGGACAAAAACTTTCAAGCACCACTGTAAATACAGTACATGTACGCCAGATATACTAGTATACAAAGACAAGCAAGAATTTATTTTAGCCCATCCATCCTAAGCCATGTCAGTTATAAGGCCATTACACTTTCCATGAAATTCTGTCAAGATGTCACAGAGATCCACTTTCTACAAACATGCAACTGCCAGCTGCACTTTTTAGATCAGGCTAATTGTTCAGTAGCAGATAAAGCAACTTAAGATAATACACGATCTTTGTTGTTGTTGTTGCTGCACCGCCCACAGGGCACTGAGAGCAACTCCTGACCAAGTTCCTGTTTCATCACCCAGTGTTTAACTGCTTGAAATTTGATCTGAAGAAACAGAAAGAGGAGGGCTGCAGGAAACATGAAGAAACACAAGGAAGCAGGAAGACTGCTGTAAACAGTGTGTATCTGTATGTGGTCTTGACTTTGCATTCATCCTTCTATGCAAGTGAAAGTAGCTTGTATAGTGCCTGGATTGTTTTGTTGGCAGATTATGAAATCCTGCATTACTGCCATGACACCACTTTCCGCTTAAGTTCAAAGGTTGCTTAAGTTTATTGAGTTAAGCGCAGAGTTTTCACAGGAAGGTAAGACATGCAACCTTCATTATTGTTTCTTTTTTTCTTGCATATACTTGATTCACATTGGTTGATGGACATGTTAATGTTTTTCTTACTGTGCCGATCATGTTACTTAAAAAGCCTAGAACTGCACTCCTATATTAATCCTATATAAAAACAGATGAGGCACTGGGTGCAGAGTAAGCAGGTTGTAAAAATACTCACTAAATATCTTATTTTTCAATTTGTTTATATGCTCGTGTATTTCTGTTACTACAAAGTATGTAATCTACTCTGCTGATGCAGTTTCTGTAGCTGAGACTTACTAGCAGCAGTCTATTACTTTCTACTGCTGATGTCGTAAAATACTGATTCTGCTGTTTACATCATATCAGTAGCTTGTAGTAAAAGCAGGCTGCATGTCTGGAAATTTCATTGGGAAATAATTACTGTTTATTTGCAATTTATGCACATTTTGAAATTTATAGCAAATGGTGTGTTTATAACATCTGCCCACTGCTAGTGTCTAGGATAACAACGAGTTGTTGGAGTTAATTATTTGTTAACATAACATATGTTACACAAACAAAGTGCATGTGGATTTATTTTTTGGTGGTGACTAGTTGCACAACTAACTATCTAAAAACAGTAAATGATGAAAAGGTAATTTATAATACAAACATTGGCTTGCAAGTAAAATACAGTCTGCATGAAATATTTTAAATGCAGTTGCATAAAGGAGACAGAGTTTAGATAAAGACAGTGACTGTGTTTCCTATGTAGGACACAGCTGATCTAAGATGTCCTGTGGTTTTCACTGTTTACTTTGTTATGTTTTCAAAATGTCGCAACCAGACTGCTGAGTAAAGCTATGAAGAGAAGACTAGTTACTGTAATTCTAGCTCCTTTTGTGGCTTCCCATGAAATATGGCAAAAAGATTATCTTTTTACTTTTAAAGTCTTCAAATGTTCTTTGTTTAAGACTCTACACTGCAACTGTCTTAAGAGGAGTGTATAAGGGATAACAAGAATGTGTTTTTGCCAGCAAGTGCTGACAAGAAACATGTTTAACCTTTAACCTTTCTGACTTTCAAGTGGTTGTGTCAGAACCTCAAACAGAGACACAGTAATAATTGAAAGAGCTGAACGGTTTCCTTCTTTCAGGATCAAAAAGACCAAGAACTTCTCCAATAAATCACCACACCCAGCAAAAGATATAGAAAATATAACTGTATTTTAACATCTGAGTATTATATAGGATCATATACAGTGTCACCTTCAGCTATATTGCAAAAAAAAAGACCTTACAAATTGCGTATTTTCCTCTGAACAGAAAGGACACATGTATCCTGTTAGCAAACAAAAACATTATTTTCCTATTT
The DNA here is from genome assembly GCA_032362345.1 of Sandelia bainsii. Classification (NCBI taxonomy): domain Eukaryota; kingdom Metazoa; phylum Chordata; class Actinopteri; order Anabantiformes; family Anabantidae; genus Sandelia; species Sandelia bainsii. The sequence continues at coordinate 10,856,982 of JAUMHL010000001.1, read as the reverse complement.
ACCCCAAATCAAATATTTTATGAATAACTACTATGCAAAAAAGAAAGTTTGAGGTATGGTTATGGCTTAATAGAAGGTATGACTGAAGTAATTTTTGAATATGCTGCTGAATTTAAAATCAATCAATTGTGATTCATTTAATTCTAATTAGAAACGTCAAATGTGTTTTCCTTTTACGGTATCACTTTAAACACTATTCAAATTTAAAGACTAAACTACAACTGCAGCTAAATTCACAGTTGAAATTTAATGCAATAATAGAATTTCCAAATAAAAAAATTGAAAATGGGTACAGACATGAGTTGAATATTTTGCTGAACTAATTTATTATAAAGGTTGTAGTGAAAGACAGAGGTTTCTGTCCTTCCAGTCATCTGTGGGAATAGTTGAGATCAGACAATAAACTGATCAGTTGATCTACTCGACTAATCAGTTTATTGGTTTCAGAACAACCAATAAAATGATCTTATCGGTTTTTCCATGCCCCTAATTACTAATTCACAACTGAATACAATGCTTGTTCAGACATTAATGAATCAGTGGGAGCTCCTTCAATGTGTCTAAGACTAATTCAGTGACTTATTAAATTTAATGACTCACTGACTGTTATGCAGCACAAACTCTGCACTTTAAAGAGGCCGAACCTGAACTCAGGACCCAGTCACTCTAAACTTGTCTGGTTTATGCATGTGTCCACATTTGAATTGTTTTTAGTTTTAATGTTGCTAGTGTAATGTTGCTCCTAAAGTGTTGTGTTAAAAGTATTTAACACAACCCGTTTCTCCTTATCTAAAGATGGAGCACGTCTTTGTCCCACCACTGTCACGTGTTGCCGTTAGTGGAGGCACCCATGGAAATGAGATGTCAGGAGTGTACATAGTGAGAGAAATGCAGAAACAGAAGGTAGAAAAGGCCGAGTCTGTCTCTATAACCACCATACTATCAAACCCACGAGCTGTGGAAGCTTGCGAGAGATACATAGACACCGACCTCAACCGCTGCTTCACCGATGCCTTACTGAGGTAAGTACATTAAATGTTACATTTGAAATCTCTACTCAACCAAATCTGTCTTGTTATTGTATAGTGGAACTGAAAAGTGATAGACAAAAGTATTTATGTATGAGAAAACTCCATCTTTTAGTGCTCCCATAACAGATTCAACACCCTATGAGCAGAGGCGAGCTCATGAGCTGAACACTCAGCTTGGGCCCAAAGGAAGCGAAGAAGCCGTGGATCTGCTCTTAGATCTCCACAACACCACTGCCAACATGGGCTTGTCCTTCATTTTTTACTCCTTAGACTGGATCACTCTGCACATTTACAACTACATACAGGTATGAATAACACAATTTAACTTTGTGATGTCCTTCAGACAACAAATGTAGAGTCATAACATGTACAATATTCTAGTAAGTCAATAACATTGGGTCCAAAGAATGTAAAAAAAAATAATTGAGAGTTTAAACATTAATTATTAATTTTTTGTTCAAATGGATAAAGAAGCACTTTTGTTAAGAAAGTGACTGATTTTAATTTTTTTTAAAAAGAACCATCAAAAATTGGGAGGCATTTTGACTTTAGCACATTGGTGATTTAAGATAAATGCTACTGTTCTACTACACAGGTATCATTTTTACAATGTTGGACTGATCTGATCAACCAATATTTTTAATCATCAGATTTCAGCTATCACTATATTTTAATTTTGTACAATATTTTGCACAATTATAATGTCAAGACAATACAAACCTGAATTTATGGCAACATTCTAGGATCATGTATTATACTGTATTGTAGCTGCCATGTTTGTTTTTTAGAGCAAACTGACCTCTGGGCCTGTGAGAGTAATCCAGCTGGACATTCCCATTTCGGAGGCGTATTCCTTAGAGTCAGTGGGAAAACATGGCTTTGGTAAGTGTGTGTATAAAAGCAAGTTGTTGTTTTTTTGTTAAGTAATTAACTTTATTAAAGCATTAGACTTTTGCCTTGTTCATATTTTTCTTTTTAGCCATTGAAGTTGGTCCTCAACCAAATGGCGTGCTCAGGGCTGATATCTTTAACATGATGAAAGAGGCGCTGGATCTCACGATAGAATGGCTTCAGAAATTTAATTCTGGTAAGAAACAAACACCACTATTTAGTGTGGGATCACACACACACTTATCTTATAGCAGACTGGATTACCGTGATGCTCTTCTCACTAAAGAACAAAAAGACAATCTTAAGGCAGCACCTCATTGAGATTACACCATCCAAAGGTTTCACTCAGTGAAACAAAATACCGTGTTCCTGAAATCAGCAGCTATTAACACCAGTTTTAAAGGAAAACTTTTAAAAACAACTGACTTTTAACTCATTTGTGATTACATTTTGTGTGTGTGACCTGACGTTGCTCCTTATTTGATGTTTCATTCTTTTGCTTTTTAATCCTCATGTTGATCAATGCTGATTTATGGTAACGGAGCACACCCTCAACTATCATTGTGTATCAAAGATGCTGTACAGTAATATTTACTAGACGCACACAAGAACACATTTTCACACTTAAAGTTCAAGACTAGACTTTTGATCAGCACACTCCAAATCTTATGTTGAAACCAATTTATTCTCCTGATGCTTCGTTGTTGTAATTTATTTTTATTAATTTTGAATAAAATTTTGCTTGTGTTTTAATATTTATTTATATGCCTTGTAAATGTAGCTTTTCTTGGGTAAGCCAAGATACCTCATACTGTCCTTTACCAACAGGAAGTACTTTTGAGGCAGGTGTAGTGGAAGCGTATGTTTTTGTCAAAAGCATAGACTACCCAAGAGACCCGATGACTGGTGAAATTACCGCTGCCATACATCCACAGTTGCAGGTACAGTACAAGATACATGCAAGCATTATAGCCGTGGCAGTCACTTAAACTGTGCTGTAAAAAGTGGTTCAAATTGCAAATGCATTCATTCAAGGAAGCAAGGAACCGATTTTCTATGACAAACAATAAATGTCAGATTTGCATTGAAAAGGTGCCCTGGTGCATTATGAGTCAACCTGCTTTCCTCTCATCCTCCAGGATAATGACTTCAAGCTTCTCCGACCAGGTGACCCCATATTTCAGTCATTTTCTGGGGAGACGGTGAAGCACGAGGGAGAAGAACTCTACCCTTTCTTTGTCAATGAATGTGCCTACTATGAGAAGAAAGTTGCTTTCCATTTAGCTCGAAAGGTCACTTTGACCTTCCCATCCATAAGTGTGAAGAGGGCCTGAGCATAGAGAATGAGACCAACATACATTATAATGATGCAAATTTCAGATAATAATCACAAATACAGTACATACTCAATGTAGAATATCTTCCCTACATGTTCAGTATAATAATGTTTTAATCACCTCAATGATTCATGAGCTAATGCACAAAAATATGCAACACATTTTATATAGTCTCTATGTGCAGGGACACAGAAACATGATTACCTCCTTTTAATGCAATGCAACCAGTCCATGACCGTTTTTCTTCTGGTCCGTATAATACCGCACTACATTAATCCTCTGCCCTTTGTATATCAACTAGAATGTATTTCTGAAAGGGTACTGATCTTTATTGCACTGTGACAAAAATGCTAAATACAATAAGTGAATAAACTGAAACATGGATGACTGAGCTACTGGACAATGTATTCTGATTTAACTTTGATCTTTATAAGCATATAAGGTCTCACATGAGGAAATAAACGCACACTCATACAGGGCAAGAAGAAAAATATATATTATAAGCATTTATTTAGTCAAATGTGAAGGTTTTAGTTTTAGTAAGAGAATTACCAAAGTCAGAAGATTTAACTTCTGGGGAGGACGAAAATTTATTAAATTGCAAATTTAATGAGAATTTATCCACTAGTTGTTGAGATATAGTGTTTTAGTCTGAAGTAGTGAAGTCACTCCCTGCTACAACAGTAACAGCAAAACATCTCCACTTTTGTACAAATGTACTGTGAGAAAGTTTTCATTTTCTCTTGAGAGGGGATAACAAAATAACTACAGATGTCAGTAAATGTCAAATTTATTCATACAGAAACGAGTACAGTGTGCTTCATAACACATATAAACATTTACAAAAGACAGAGTGTACACACAAAAGACGTGTAACAAAACATTGTGAAACATCATCACAATTTATATTCTCACATTAGGAAATGTGTCATTTTGAAATTTTGACACAAAAAGTAGCAAACAGCTACTGTCCACACACAAGTGGAAGTATAAAGATGTAGATACAGGAGGATTTCTCTTGCAAATGAAGATTTTTCTAATTCAATTGTTATTAAAAATAGCTTTTTATAGTCTCTTTGACTCTGGAGTGTCGACAACATAATATTTGAAAGGCTGATGCAAAAACCTGTATATGGCCGTCAAACCAGCCGCTAAATCCACACGATCGATGAAACTGCAGAACTGAAACAGAATTTTAAAAAATATCTCATCATTACAAATGTAAAGCAGCAGTATTATAGTTTGGGGCTGAAACATTGGAATTTAAACGTTATTAAGAGGTCACAGGTTTGCTCGGATGGCATCAATTCTGTTTTAACATTCAAAGCAACTGAATTAATGAATATTGGATCTATAAACATGACAATGGGAGTAGAGTGGTTACATTTGTAGTGACTGACATTTACTGGCATTTAGTCAAAACACAAACACAAACGAACATTTACCACAGATGAGGGAAATGTCAGCTTAAAAGGCATACACCACACAGAAAAAGGCTTGATATTTAAGATTATGCAAAAATAGAACAGAACAAAAAACTTAAAAAAATAAAACAAAAATATTGCTATGTAATATTTACCATGCACTAACAGAGAAAGACTTGGATTAGGTGTGTATTTGATATAGTCTTTGTTTACTGATTTAAGGGCAATGTGGTGAGCAGCTTTAGAAGCAATGGCAACTGAAAAAAGGCATCGAAGTACTGCACACAGTTAACACCAGAAATAACAAATGATCTACAACACCTGGGTGTTAAACTATATTAAAAACATGCTTTGGGTAAAATACAAATTAGAAAGGCTAAAAAACAAAGGTGAGAAAACTCAAAGGTACTAAACCCTTATTTATGAGCACTTCAGATGATTTTTATTTCTACCTTTAGCTCTGTAATATGTTTGTTTTTTCTATTTAATTAAAGGTTGATCGATTGATAACTCGTATCCTTTCATAATATAACCACAAAGGCTTTTTTGTAAATGATGTCCTCAGACCAGTAGGTTGTTGTTAAATTAGTCCATCTCTCCTACGCTACCCTGTAAGCAGTCATGCGGGTGTAATTCTTGCGGTGACTCCTGGCTGCCCACAAGAACAAAGCAGCTGCCATTATCTGCAGAGGGAAGGAGATAAGGGCGAGATAGAGGGACCAGCCCAGTGAGCCCTCCACCCCTTCTGGTGGTACGGAGATCTGGTGGAGCAAATCCACCCCGGCCAGGAAACAGCAGACCGTGCCCAGAGAACACAGACCTGATGAGAGACATAAATGGGTGGGAAGGTGGTAGAAGGCTGCATGAATTTATCAAAACAATGATACTGAGCTACATGAAAAATCCCAAGTGTCTGCTCTAAAATAAAGTGTTTTTTTTTAACAAGGTTTAACAAGGACTTAGGTCAAAGTCATTACACTTTTTAAATTTAACATTAACTTTCAGGGAAAACTGCATATATTACAAAGCAAAGTCCAAAGATTTAATGAGTTATAGGACTCATGTACATCATTATATATTAACTACATACAACCCGAGACCCATCAGTAGCTGTCTGATTAAGCTTAGCAGGTGCCAATGACAGATCAGTTTGTCTCCTGTTAATTAATCAGTAACTTTTCAAAAAGTTGGCAAAAAAGCCCTTCAGAACTACGAGTAAGAAAAAACTAACTGTTCAATCAGTCAGTTTGAAGAACAACTCACCTTCAAAGCATCACAAGCAGCACTGCTGATCAAACACCAGGCTGAAGTTAAATTAAAGTATGACAATCATGTGTTACAGGAACAACACATAATGGCAGCATATAGCACCCATCAACATGGTGCAAGTGTCAGGATATCGCACTCTTATTTTCCAGTGCCCACTCTTTCAGAAGAGCAGAAAATCCCCTAATCAACGCAGCGTGGTTATGCCTTTACTACTTCTTCTGTATGGTGAATACTGTGTATGCAGCAGGTATCAACCGACTTGTGTTAAATCATGTAATTCTACACGAAGCAGCAGCTTTTAACTTAAGTCTGCTTTAAGGTGAAGCCAGCTGAACAGATCTGTGTCCACTGCTGTTATTTTAAAGAAGAGCGCAGAGCTGTGACTCAATGTCTGCTCCTCCAAAACATCCTGGTTCTGGGAGGGTGTCTGAGAGGTTGTGTTATAACTTCTTTTCATCAGTAAAACACTTTGAATTGCTTCTGTAGGAGTCTGTCCTCTGCAGACTGACTATTAGGAGTCTCTGCCACATTCAGTCAGGGCAGCTACGATGTCCCTGAATGATTTGTGTTTTGTTGTTTACATAACTGCCCAGATGAATGTAAACAATGAACTTAAACCCAAATGTATATAAAATGATACGATGGATGCCATGTCCTTGAATTTTTCTGCGGTCTGAGAAGGAGTATTTTTCTCACCTGCAAGAAGATGGAGCACCCCCACACCCAAGGTTGGGGTGAAGCTGCGGCACAGGCAGGCGCAGACACCAACCAGTCCGCTGAGGAACACCAAGGCCAGAGACACCAAGGGCAGAAGAAACTGACATCTCCAGAGATCTGCATAGACAAGCAATAAAAACAAGTGTCTATGAAGATTCTCAGTCATCCAGGTCATGGTTATCCCAAAAAAGAAAACTGCCACTGCCACTGCAAAACCTTTTTTGGAATAATAACAAGATACACTCTTAATACAACAACATTATATAAAGGTTCAAAGACAGCAGGTGCATTTAATACAGTAAAGAGAAAGATGGCCACACCCTGAGGTAAACAGGAATTTGATTGAAAGTAAATTAAAGTAATTAACAACTTAGCTTCAAGCAGTATGTTAGCAGTATGCTGTACAGTATGTTACTGTAACATAGTTTATCTACTCTGTATTTATGGCAGGAAAAAATGAATTGTCTACTGAACATTAGTGACCACTAACACTGATTTATAACAATAAAAAACAAGTAACCAGGTTACTCAAGAGAGACCAGGTAATTTGAATAATGCACAAACGGGTGTACATGCACCTAAGTAATCTGGTTACTGCAAATCCCTGTATACATGCAGCAGATGAACAGATGATTAATATGGTTTCTCTTCTACCTCTAACTTCTTTGGATGCATGCCTCACATATTTGAAATGTAGTGACAGAAGGTGCTGTTAACTCACTTCTTTTGTTTTTGAGTGTGTGTGTGTGTGTGTGCCTACCTTGGTTTCTAGTTTATATGACAGTTAAGAAATCAAGATTACTCGAGAATGTAACCTGCATGTAAACGCAGATTGTCACAGAAAGTCTACAAACTTTTCTGTTAGTCTTCAGGCCTGATGCTACTAAGTGAAAACTAGGACATGATAAACACAATCTCATATAATTCCCAGACAGAGGGGTAAAAGAAAAGACTTACATGTTCTCAGCAGATCTTCTTCAGAGTTGTCTTTATACTTTGGAATGAACTGCTGGGGTAGAGTGAAGCTCTCACACTGTGTCTCCATCTTGGGATCTAAAGTAGGAGTCAGGGAGTCTCTAATATACAGTGTTCATATCTGCATCTCTAGTTACAAGACTTTTGCATAAATGCCATTAAGTACATTTTAAGCTACTTAATTTACTCAACTGGCAAACAATATTTCCATATATAATTAGTCTATTCTAGAAATGTCTCTAACAATATATTTATATATACTAACTTACCTGGCTCTATGAACCAGTGTGACTGGGTGGGAACCAAGATGCACCTCCACCACAGTCCCAGTGTACCGTTCATGCAGAACATGGTTTTACTATAGGACTTCTCATTAAACTCTCCATTGATGAAGTCCTCTCTGAGCTGGGTGACGTTGATGTCTTCACTTTTAGCTAGAGGACTGCTGTACTGGTACCAGTGCTGAGTTCCCACAGCCACAGAGAGGTAAACTGTGGCCAGCAGGCTCAGTACCGAGCCGATTACCAGAGCTGTGGCATACCGATTATCTACCATGGTCTAGAGGAGAAGAGCTCGTTTTGAGCCTGTGTTTATAAGCAAAAACGTTTCACTTTGTTAAAATACTAATCCAGTTTGGCTTTCTCTTCTGCTGTGTGAAGAAACCTGAACTACATGGTGAGAAATTGTTGACACCACGGTATGTCTATTAACTACTGTAAATCTGTACGACGCTGTCACAGTTTCCTAGCGTTGTACTGCCGACAAGACTCAAACATACACACGGGTTGATGTTTAGCTAACAGCTAATGCTATGTTAAACAAATACTGTTACATCCTGTTTAACTGGCTGAGCTGCCAAACTACAATGACAACATGTAGCTTTTAGTTATTTAGCAAACGTTAATATTGTGCCATGTAGAAAACTACAGTAATAATAACAAAGATAGCTTTGAACCTCAGCCTTGTAATATAGTTAGCTCCCAACTAGCTGGCTAGCTGCTAACGATAGTTAGCTAGAAGCAGCTGCATAAATACCGAAAAACGGAGCTGACGACATTGAACATTAAATATTTAATTCAAGAGATTTGTTTTATCTCACCACTTCATCACATCCCTAACAGATGTGCTGGTTAAGTTTCCTTCAGGCCTCCATCTAAAATGTTCTTAAGTTTTGCTTCTTGATTGCTTCTCTTCTTTTGGGGTTTGTTTTTCTTTGATCGCCGGTTGCGAACCTGCTCATTACCGCCACCTCCCGGTGCAGCCTGCGAACCTGCTCATTACCGCCACCTCCCGGTGCAGCCTGCGAACCTCTAGACACAACATGGACCACTCAAGAAGGTCAATGTTGTCTTTAAATTGAAATTCTGAATACTATCTAACTTATTACAGCTAGACAGATTAATCAGCCTTGGAGGACAACAAAGGTGGACATATTATGGAGAACATTATTATTACATTGTCATAACACATATATGGAAACACCTGAAAACAATTCCATTTATATTTACGGTATAAGTTGGGTTTGTTAAATAGTTTTTCTTTATAAAGACTGTTATGCTTTACACAATATTTTTAAAAATGTTTGTGTTGTGATTATGTTACGGTATTCAGTATATGCCAATATTACATGAGATTCTCTAAAATATCTCAGTATCAGTGTTTCTTTTTTATTTCTCGTGTTGTATATCCTGTAGTCTCATTGTTTAAACTACAAAGACTCAGCTTTTTATTTAGGATGAGCTTCTTTCCTTGAAGTATATATGTTTCTAAATGTTTGATTGATTTATTATTAAACTTTCCTGTATTTCTGGATAATAATTAGTTGATGTGATCAGTAGAGAAGTAAAAATTACTCCCTACTCATTTTATTTTCTAAAACTGCCAACAAGACACAGTTTCAGTGAAGCATTACCAATTAATATATGATTTTTATTTTTTGAACATAAAATCATTCACTTCACAAGCATAAATCATACAGGTTCAGCATATATGCAAAGTTACTCCACACACGCACAGTGTTTCCCTGTTGTGTTCATATACAAAAATAAAACTTTAACTGTAATACAGGCTGTTATTTGATGGCAGTCCTTTAACTAGCATTTGGCAAAAATCCCTTTGTGAACAGAAAAAGCAAGATAGAACATTAATGTGACGGTACAAATATAGTATTTGAATAAAAAGACATTCCTCTCACATTCAGTCACTGATTTCATGTCCCAAATTAATCTCACATAATACATCTTGAAATCTTGGGGCATGGAAACGATTGACGGTAGGCGTATTGCGTCACTTCCTGTTGCCGATACTGATCGTTCTGTTACACGTTGTGTTGTT
>JAUMHL010000001.1:10835765-10846904 GCA_032362345.1 Sandelia bainsii | reverse complement strand
ATGTAAAGTGCCTTGAGATGATTTTTGTTATGATTTGGCGCTATACAAATAAAGATGAATTGAATTGAATTGAAACATACAATGAGCTCAAATGACAAGTACTGATTAGAACTGTACATCAGCGAGCAGTGCAAATTGATTTGTTTTGTGCAGCAATGAGTTCCCTTATCATCATAACAGATCCTCTTTAGCAAACAGTTTGCGCTGCTGTTCGTGGTCAGAGTGGACCGGACCATTCAGGATGGGGTCAGTAGTAAACTCCACGGTGCATGGTCCCGAGCTGCAGGGAGCCTTTTCCAGCTCCAGGATGGTCACATTGTTGGGTGCAGCTGTGCTGAGGATGTTGGCGGGAACGAAAAGCGTCACCTGAGGTCCTCGAGTTGGCCAGTAACGTCCCAAATTGAAGCCATTAATCCAAACTTGGCCCTGAAAATCAGAAATTTAGAAACAGATTAATTAGTTGATTTTCAGATGTAAGAGCACATTTGAGTTTTTTTAAATAACCAAAACATGTCTCTAAGATTAATGGTATAAGAGGAAACTTGGGGCCGTTTGAAGCTGACAAAAATTGAAAACCTTCACTGAAGAGGTCATGTGACTAGTCCCATGTAGGAAATATCTTTCCTAAATAATACACAATGTGTATTTTTTCACGTTTACTGAATTATGTGTCACTAATTTTAATAGTTTAGTCTGTAAAATAAAACACAGCAGAAGTTATTGAACTGACTTTTATGACCCAACAATATCTACTGTATATACACAGTATATACACTTAGACCTGCTGGAGGCCTTCTACAGATCCTGCATCCAGAGCCTGCTGACATACTGTATCTCTGTATGGTATGCCAGCTGCACGGAAGCAGACAGGAAGAGACTGCAGAGAGTAGTGAAGACAGCCCAGAAAATCATCGGCCACCCTCTCCCCACCCTGGACGACATTTACAACTCCCGCTGTGTTTCCAGAGCAAGGAAGATTGTAAAGGACTGTTTTCATCCTTGCCACCACCTGTTCAACTTGCTGCCCTCCAGAACAAACAGACTTAAAAACAGCTTCATTCCCAGAGCCATTACGCTGCTGAATGCTATCAAGCACTAAAACTGTACATTCTTAATTTACCTAAAATGCAATACTTTTTGACTGTGCAATATTATGCATGTTACAGCAATTACAGTAGACTGTTTACTACATCTTATGTGCAATATTTACAGATACCACATAAATATAGCTAAATACTTATTTAGTTACTACATTGTTATACTATTTTATACCGAATGTGATGCAGATACGTGTGTTAATTTTGTTGTTCTCGCACTACAAGGACAATAAACCTGATTCTGTTCTAATCTGCTTTAATCCTGGTCCACTAAGGTACTTCTGTCCTCCATCCTGTCAGGTAACTCATTCTGGTTAATTGCTTGGTTAATGTGGTTAATATGTGATCAGATAATGAAAACTAGGAGGGGAGGGCTCTAAGTCATTTACAGTGAATTAGTTTGTAATGAAAATATACAATAGGTTAACTATGACATCTGGTCAGCTGTTATTTTATAGTGAAACCTAGTCTCTAGTATTGTTTATGAAATTTCTGGTCAGTAGTGCCTCATAGCAAACTTGATTTTGTTGGGTTATGTAAAAATATTAAGTTGTTTTCTGCTGTTTCAGTATTATCCAAAGTTAATGATATCATAACTCTTTAAGTGAGTAGAAGAGAAAAAACGAATCAGAATAGATACTGGTTCAAACGCAGTATCATTGTCACCATCTGCTACTTCACAACGTTTATGCAGGACACACCAGCTTTACTTAAATCATTATATTTTTGTTGGTTTTAGATAATATCTATGTGTGAACTTAAATGATTCATCGGTTAAGTTCTGGATTTTAACTATGTCCTGTATGATTCACATGCCTTCCTCCATTTGGGCAGCTTGATGTAGGTGTCCTGAGGGAGGTCTGGGATGCCATCAGGGATGATGAAGCTGCCGCCGTAGAAGGTTGGAGGAAGGAGATCAACAGGCTGAGGAGGGTCTGTTGGTGTGGGATCTTTTTCTCCAAGGAGGCCCTGACTGACTGCTTCATCAATACTGAGACTGTACATGGTCCAGTTAGTGAGTGGAACTGTCCCCAGGTTCAGCGTGGACACCAAACCCTGTCAAATAGGGGGAGACGTAGAATTTAAATCCAGTCATACTGCTTTTAAACTCAAAAAAAGACTTGTGGTAGTTACTGATACACCATTGTTTTAATCCACAGATAAGAAATTTGAAGTAGCTGCAAATACAAACCTTAAAGTCATTGATGTTTTTTCCATAGTTGATTCGGCCCAAGTTCTCCACCAGTATGTCCAGCTGACTGCCAGCATTCCCAGTCACGTTTATGGCTATGACTTTGTTCCTTTCAAGAATCCCTGCAGCAACCTGGAGAAAAAAAATCAGCAGATATATTATTGATATCAGGAATAATCAGGCATTCCTGATAAGCGCAAACCAGCTAGGAGGGAAAACCTGAATAAAACTAGTCACTGTTTTAGTATAAATATATAGTACTAACAGTTAGAAATATCTTACTTTGAGAAACACAAATGTGTTTTCTACAAAGTGCTAAATTTGTTGAGTACAGTTCCAACAGTACTGTTCAATGAGGTTTGATAGCAGACATGTATTGGTGTGAATACAAAGGTGTATACCCATATCTGGACAGGGGGATTTACATGATACCTTCCTCGAAATAAAGTTATACAGCAGCAGCATGTGAGGAGTGTGTTGTAGGAAGTACTAAGATCTAAAGTTTCAGTGCTGCAATATAAAAATAAAAGTGCAATTGTACAAAGTAAAAGTTGTGCAATGAAAATGCACAATTTAGCTAGAAAGTATCACGGTAGGCTACTCATAATTCAGACATACGTGTAAATGTTATAATGTTATAGACTACATTGTTGAATTATTACCGCTGATACAGAACATAAATGCATAAGCAGCATTTTATTGTTGTAGTTCGTCAACTTGAAAATTGAAAATTTGGCAATTGTGTGTACTGTTGGGCAACAGTGCACCATATTTTATCAGCTCATTATTTCTTTTGTATGTAAAATGCTAATGTGTAAAGAAAAAAGTTACTAAAGCTGTAAATTAAATATCTTTTAATGTAAAAAGTGCAATATTTCCTTTCAACTGTTGTTGAAGGTGTGCTGTCAAATTGGAAACACTGAAGTAAGTAATTAACTTTAATTTATACTAAGGTACAATTAATGTACATTCTGTAGGTAAATTCCACATTACATTACCTTCAAGGTAAACATGTAGCTAAGGGTGGTCAGGAGGAGTGTGGCTTCAGGGTTTAGATTCACTGAAGCTACAGTTTAACCACCTACCACAACACCACTGTGTGCCACACACCAAGAAGGTGGGTGTATGTGTGTGTGTGTGTGTGAGCTCACGTATGAGTGCAATAAGTGCAATGTGTGAAGACAGACCCTGTCCACTGAAACATACGCCCTATCATGGACACCATTGAGTGGGGATGACAGCGGAGTTGGTTTGCTGCAGTTAAAAGGCAGAGTAGTCCTGTAGAGCACATAACCAAAAGCCTACAAGAGAAATGATTATTAAATGTAATACAATTAACAGATAAATAAAGATCAATGAAATTACAAAATTATTACAAGTAAACCTGAAGAAAAAACTGAAAACCATCAAGGGATACCTGGTTCAGTTCAGTGAAAGTCAGAGGATTTGTGCTTTTGACTGGGCCAGAGAGAGACAGTTTGTCTAAGGCATCTGTAATCGTCTGGAGCTACAGAGGGAGAGGGTTGAGTTTTATTATTTAATCTTACTGTTTTAAATCAACAGACAAAAGGTTTTTCAGTGGTGAGCTGCAATAAACAATATGTAATTATTTGATTAAGTGCTAAGAAGTGATGGTTTAACTGAGCTCTTACCTTTTTCATCACAACAGCCCCATATGCATACTTAGGAGTTGGTGGTGGTATCGGTCCCTCTGGTATTTTATGGTACTATTATGGAAAGATGCATTAGTTCTTCAAAACTATTAGATTTACTAGGGATATTTAAATATAACGTAATGATGTAAGTAGAAGACAATTAAAGTCTACAAACCATTTTGATCACCTCCTGAATGGCAAAGTACTTCTTTGTGAGGTCTCCTGCTTCTGTGAGTGGAGCATCGTAGTCGTAGCTGGTGGGCTGCGGGCTGTATGGTGCATTGGCACCTGAGGGTATTAACAGGGTGGGTATAGTAAGTTCAGGTAATTATTTAAGAAATAGTTTTGCTGTGAGTCACTTAAAATGATTACGTAATCTCACCTAACCAATCTGTCAAAGTGCACTCACCATTCCAGTATCCAAAGTTTGTTCCTCCTATGAACATGTACCTGTAAGGAGAGGAACAAGAGTCACATGTAGCTTAGTATCGTCATACTACGAAAAGAAGACAATGACTCAAAGTCATTCTCTGTGATCAAGGTCTTTTCTTCTTCTTTTTTATAGTTTTGTATTTAAACATAACTACACAGTACACATTTTCCCATTAAACAACTGTATTTTTATTTAGCAGCCAAAACGCCAGCCTTACTACCTTGTTTCATCTTTTTTAGAACTTTGCCTGGTACGAAAAATGTGTACTCCTCATAACAATAACCTACATTTTTGTTTTGTTTCTGATTGTGAATCAGAACTGTATGTTTTTATCTGTCTGCTAACTTGTAGACTCACATGTTGACATTTGCTCCCATGGCCAGAATCTCGTTCAGAGACTTCGCAACTACTGCAGATGACACAGCAGCGTGAGGGGTTCCCCAGTTGTCCAGCCATCCCGTGTAAAATTCAGAGTTCACCTGCAATAAAAGAAGCAAGCCCATAAGCATCTGAATGAAAACAGTGAACAGTGGTGTTAAAGTCGGAGAGTACAAAATGCTCTGTGGGAACTTGCCAAAGGTCCACGAGGTTCAGCGTATCTCTGAGCCTGAAAGGCAGCAGTGACATTTCCACCTAGAAGAAGGAATAAACAAAGATAGGCGTAGCGTATATGTGTTTGTGCAACTTCCTCATGACTTCTGACTGATCTAAAATGTGAAAATGAGTCAGTGAGTGAAAAACAAAAAGAATGACAAAAATGCAGCTACTACTGTCAGTGTTACGTGATGATAGATTTACAAAGGCACTGTTATCTTACTGAAATATTTAATATTAAAGTAACCCAAAATACAAGTTCACAGGTTATTTGAAATCAACATTAAAACATTTTTTTTGTAAATGTTGTAAATGTACACTGTTTTCTGCGACACGCTGCAGAAAACAGATGAAAAATGTGACTGACACCCACCTGGGCCAAAGTCAACAGTGGCATAGAGACCTTGTAGCGCACCACACTTGAGATAACCAATCCCAGCCCCATCTGTGGTGAAGAGCACCACCTCCTCCCCCAGGTGGGCCCGGAACAGTTTGGTCAGAATACGCAGGTAGTTGTAGTCACAGGCGAAGTAACTGCCATATTCATTCTCCACCTACCAAACATGAGCATGTCAGTAGGGAGATGTTATCTCTTTATTGAATAGGTACTGCAATGATGCGTAACGCTCAACAACAACCACAAACCTTCAGAACTCAGTCCAGGTCTCACTCACCTGTACAGTGATGATGGGACCACCGTTCTGATACAGATAAGGTTTTATCATAGGCAGCAACTTTCCCATCCACTTATCTACAGCTGCAATGTAATCTAGAGTACACAAATAATACCGTGTTTTGTACAGAGCAACATACAAATCATCACATCATCCTCACTCTTTGTGTTTAACTATGATTCTTACCTGGATCTGAAGACCGCAGCACGATGTCCTTCTTCTTGAGAAGCCACGCGGGCAGCCCACCCTGATTGCAGAATCATTTAAACAGATAACCACATGATGTCTGGTTAATTAAAATCTAAATACAACTGAAACTAAAGTTAGAATAAAACTAAAATATACAGAATACAAGTATTAAACACCTGCAGAGGTAGAAGTAAAATCTGTATAATTTTCATTTAGAAGCGTTTGTGGTCATCTTTAATTTATTTTACATTCATTTATTTATTTGATTTCAATTTGATTCTGATGTTTATAATGGAGAAAGTATGACTACCCATATCTGTACTGTACTCGATACAGTTTGTAGCACTCTCATTTTCTCCAAAGTACAGTATTTTTACATTTGTTACTTTCTACTACCACAAACCTTTAAATAGATACTATATATGTCACATGAGAAAGAAACAGTGTTTTATTCTTTTGTCTGAAAGAGCAAACTAAGATTACTGAATATGCAACATACTAACTAATATACTAACACTAATGGACAACAAGAACTTAAATATACAGTGTATAGCAGTGTTGTGTATGTACAAGAGTGATTTGAGGTCACTGGACAAAAATGACTGAGATACATTTATTTTTTTCTTTAAAGTTATATCATCCTTCAACAGAAAACTGCATACGCAATAAATCATAAAATAAATTTACTAAAAAGTTTATCAGCATGTGGATCTTGTTGCTGTATCATCACACTGTTGCACAGGCTACAAGTTCAACATGGTCAGTTTTCCCCCAAACGGTAACTGCTAAATAAAATGAGTTTACTGAGAGCTGCACTCACCATGTCCCACTCTGCACATATGTAGGGTCCAGGCCGAAGAATGACCAGGAAACCAATGTCTTGGGCGAGTTGAAGGAAATGCTGCACATCCCTATCTCCACTAAAATTGTATTGGCCTGGAGACTCCTCGTGGTAGTTCCAGGGAATGTACCTTTATAGTGAACAAAGAGTCAGCATCATCCCAACAAGTAAGTTATTTTATGTAGACATACACCCACACAAGACACTTTGAATGCAATGAGGCTGTGTTTACTAAATAATATCACAATTTTTTTTCAATGTTTTGTACAAATTGCACATTAAATGTCACAATCACATTTGGACATTCAGCAGAAATGTTTCTACAGTATTTAATAATAGCTAATAAAGCCTCTGACCCTCTGATCTGAGCTTAAAATGTCTTCCCCAGTTACAGCAAATCAACAGCCTGCGACTGAAACAACAAACCAAAGTCAGAGCAAAGCGTTCAGAGAGTGAGACCAGAGGTGAACCCACGTCTGGATGGTGTTCAGTCCGGCCATGTACATCTTGAGCAGTCGATCTTTCCAGTAGACTCTGGGGATCCTGTTGTAATGGATGCTTCCCGATATGTAACGAAACCTTTCCCCATCTTTCCGAAAGCAGTCGTTCTTGTAGTCCACGCTGAATGAACTAGATGCACCGAGCTGCAGAAAAAACAAAGCACAATTAGACTCAGAGCAGGATTTATTAGTATGGCAGTGACCATTTGTAGAAAGCAATGACACTGCTTTTCAACTTGCTTCCTATGGTTCTAGCTTGGGGAATAAACATCACGAATGTTAAACTCCTCTATGCCATCCCCATTTTAAAATATGTCTCGGCCTCTAGGTGAAAAGGTCCGCTGGATGTCATTTGGTTTTTTTTTAGTTCAGATGTCGTCATCTGGTTGCTCATACTACAGAGGGTTTAGTCTTGGTCGACCTGCTCTTCCAGAACTCCAGAGGTGTTTTGAGCTAGAAGCGTGAAACATGTTTTAAGAAGACAGAGACCCAGAGAACTTTAATACCAATCATGTACACATATTCCCTAAACTAGAACAACAGGATGCAAGTTTTAAAAAAATCAGTGAAGTCGTTCAGTTTATATTGTGTATCACTGTGTGGTTAACGTTTCATGGTTTTATGGTGCGGGGCTGAATCTCAGCTGACTTTAGGATATGTTGCTGTAAAATGGAAACTCTGATTGTCTACTAAAGATCAGGAACTACACTTGCCAAGCACTACCTGGCGACATATTTTAAATTACTGACAAACTGGAGGTGCTTGTAGACTTTAAATACACATATTAACACATTGAAACTGAAAAATAACCCTGTGTTTGTTTTATTCAACCAAAGGCTTAGATTTGTATGTGGACGGTAAAGATATGACTCTACCAATAAGCAGAAAGGACGGAAATGTCCCTTCCAGCTAAGCAAAGTAGAGGTGGACGGATCTATCCACAATGTAAATATAACCACCGACACCCCCCACTCCCACCTCAATGGGAACTTGTATCTAATCATCTGTTCAAGCCAAGCTCATATTTTAATCTAAATCTAACCGACTTCAAAAGAAATAACTAATTAAATAATTGAGAACTCTGCAACAACTAAACATAACAACCACTGTATTATTGTCTAAAGCTGTTTAAGTGCTTACATCAGTGGTGTTTATAGACTAAACAGTTTGTGTTCCGTTTAGAGGAGAAACACCAAAAACTGATTTTCCATCAGTAAGTCGTGGATTTAATCTATTTTTGAAGCATATCTGTGGCTTTTGGGACTCTTCGGCAGCTCCCATAACGTTGAGAACAAAGGTTTAAAAACTCCGATGTACTTACTGATCGTTCAAACAGCAGCAGCAGCAGCAGCAGTGTGGTCCCAGCATTGAGCAGAAACATGATGAGCCCTCACCGCGTCCTGCTGTCCTGTGCCAGGTGGAAAATTCAATTTCTGTAATTTAATACGCAGCATATACTTCACACCCGGTGAGCCGCTTACTTCCCTGTGTGCACTGTGGTGTTTTGAATGAACGTGGCGTCATGAGATGCGGAAGTAAATTCAGTAATCATGTGACGCTGTTGTTGTGACGTAGGAACGCGTATTAATCGCTGGGTGTCAGTGTTGTGCTTTTCTTTCAAACTCAAAAAGGAGATGAGTTTGAAGGAGACAGATAAATCTTTGAAACAAAACTAAATATTGAGGTGAGATGTTAAATGTGGGTTATAATTAAAGAACATGAAGAACACATTTACAACAATGTTGATTATTGCATAAAAAGATGTGCACAAGAATAGAATCGAAATATGGTCGAATTAACTGGAAATACATGCAATGTTTGAGTACATTTTTACACACAAATCATTGGAAAAATATAAAACACGACCAAGGGTTCTCATATAATATTATTACTTTTCACATTTTATATTTTAGAGGGGGAAAAAAGAGCTTATTGTTAAAAAAAAACAGAGAGATAATTTATTTATGGCCATTTTCATCACAAAAGGATATGAATACACAGATCAGTATAGTAAACATCTGTAAAATAATAACAACAAAATCTGATTCAGATTAATTGGTGATTTGGGTAAAATGTGCTGAGCAGCCAGAGCTGCCACAATTAATGTGTAAATAATTTTCGAGCATTTGTTTCTGTCTCACATCAGCTCACTTTGGTTTAGTGTGAGTTTGAGAAAGTCTTTACTTCCCCCTCCGGGTCTGTAGGGGGCGGTGACGCGCTGTCAAGTTGTTGTTACCATCCGCCATTTAACCGGAAATAGAGAAAACGTACACAACTGTGGCGATCATCACACGTGGGTACAGTTTTTCTGTGGCGCAGTGTGTTTATTTAGCAAACATGACGAGGAGACAAAAAGCTATAGCACAAGAAAAGACCGACTCTGAGGCTGGACATGAGGCGGAGGGGGTCCAGGACCCGCCGCCGGAGACCAGACGGACCCGTAGCGGCCGCACGGTACGCACTCCTGCCGCACTGCTAGACTCTGAAGCCCTGGCGAGGACTCAGAGCCGGAGGACCAGGAGGTCTGTCCTCCGGGAGCTCCCTGTGGTGGAAGAGAAAAACACAAATGAGCAGGAACAGAAACCCGACAGTCTGGCCGAGGAGAAGTCCGGCATGTCTGCTGAACCGGAGCCAACAGAGCCGCACTCAGAGGCCGCAGCAGCGGCCACACACGGAACCGAAGTCAATGGAGACAATCATCTGTCCAGGTCTGCACCAGCTGAGACGGCACCCACGGGTACAGAGGCCGTCCCAAAGAAGAAGCCTCGTCTGGATCAGAGTGGGAAACTAAATCCGGCCGTTCCCCTGGGAAAACCGAAATCAGGAAGAGCGTGGAAAGACCGCAACAAGCAGAGGTGAAGACACCCAGGAGTGTTGTAGTCTGGTCATTCACATGCTAGGAGACAGTGGTCCTTCATCAGGTCAAATGATTGTGAACTAAGATTCTGCTTTAGAGAACATTAACAAACAGGATTTAAATCACTAAATGTGTAGAATCGCTGCTAAAATCTGGATTTGTGTGTGTATGTGTGTAATTTATCATGTTGAAGCGATAGTGTATGGATACAAGGGAATGGGGAACGCTGCGTCTGGTGTGATCTATTAACCTGGTATATGTTTTGTCTCTGGTCTTTCCAGATTCTCTGCGTTGGTAAGAGATAAGTCTTTGTGCACCTCTTGGCAAAAGAAGATGAATGCCAAACGAGAGAAGGAGCTGGTGAAACAGTATTCTTTGCAGCTTAAAGAGGAGAAAGCCAGACAGAAGGAGGTGGGATGGTCTGTTTGACATTTTTATTATTACATCATTTGTATTTTTTACTTATTTTATTTTTCCTGCTGTGACAGGAGAAGAGGAAAAGGAGAGAAGAGCACTTGAAACGTCGTGAAGAGAATGAACGCAAAGCAGAGATTGTGCAAGTGGTACGTCACACAAGTATCTTTCATTCATTCAATTTCATTCATATTTTCAATTTTACTGTTCGTAATTTGATCTCCTGTTGTGTTTATTTGTCTTCTTTAAATTGCAGATCCGAAATACGGCAAAGATCAAGAGGATGAAGAAGAAACAACTCAGAAAAATTGAGAAGAGAGACACACTGGCTCTGCTGCAGAAGTCACAGAAGCAGAATGTAAAAGGCAAAGGGCAAAAAAGCAACAGGGTTGATCAAGATCTAACCTAAAGATTGAGAGAATAAAATTATATTCCTTCAATACTTGTCATGTCATGCCTCCTGCATGCTTTAACTTAAATAAACTCCATTAACACATTCACATTCTTTATGCTTTGACAAAAGCGGAACACAACTCATCAGTGTGGTAGTTTCACAATTTCATGGTCGTCACACATGTCCCCAGGTAACCTGCAATTCAATTCAATTTGACTTTAGTTATATAGCGCCAAATCACAACATAAGTCATCTCAAGGCACTTTACAGTGTAAGGTTTAAGATCTTACACATTATAT
>JAUMHL010000001.1:10814827-10835665 GCA_032362345.1 Sandelia bainsii | reverse complement strand
CTCTGAGAGCGAAGTGCTCTGCTGGGGTAATAAGGTTCTATGAGGTCTTTAAGATATGATGGGGCCTGATTATTTAGCGCTTTATAAGTGAGGTGACAATAGCGTATAATAACTGATGTTAGCTCAAGATAGAAAACTTTGCTGCCTTTCTGAAAAAAAGTTAGAAATACAAACACAAAGTACATCATCAGAAGTAACTGTAAATTCAATACTAACATATATTGAATAATACATATTCAATACTATGTAATTGGTGGCTGTAAAAGCAAAAGTTATATAGTCTTACTTTAAACACTCTCCTTTAATTTGATGATGTTAAGATCCACATTAAATGAATCGTGCAAACATTTTATCCCTTTTCAGATTTAATTTGTGTGTGACTTAGTCATTTAATGAGCAAAATGAAGCAGAACGACACAACACTGACATGGCCAAGTTAATTTGAGGAGACCAAAGTAATATTAGATTACTCTAGATTGATTGGCGCCACTGAAGTAGTGGCTGAAATCATATAACAGTCTATGATCAATGTTTGGCCATGGTACCATCTGTGGGACTTTTATTCTGACTAACATAATCCTGGAGTTTGCTGTGACACACAACTTCATAATGCAACATACGTTATGAATGCATCACGAGACCTGGTTTCAGTCTTAGAGCCTCATACAGTAAACTTGGAGAACAGGTTGCAAACAGGGGCGGTATGTTTTTTCCTCACATTTATTCTCATTCCATGAACTTCACATGACACAGTCATTGTTAATTCACTGCTTGAGCGGCCTTTTGCACAAATAACTCACACTGCTGTCTTTGTGTCATACAGACAACTCCTTTAGTTCATCACCAAACTGTTTCCTTTGTAAATCCCTGAAAATGCACAGATAAACAGAGAACTTTGTTACACAGAGGTGAGCTTCAAACATGTTCAAAGCTGCGTCTCTTTCATGTAATTTTTCACATTCGATTCACCATATAAAGTCTGTGACAAACTCAGAGGTTGAGTTAATAAAATCCAGTTTGTAAGTACAATCTTTCTCTGTGTTTTAGTGTGTGGAAAATGGCTTGTCTGATTTTTGCATTATTTAGATTTATTCTCTAAGTTAATTTTTAACTTTGTTTGATCAAGTAAAAACATTTTCACCCTTCTTTTAGATGTGATTAGAGATTAAAAATGCTTCTGGCAATTGTGGTACAACTCCTAAACATTGGTGAGTAAAAGATGTTGCTCGTATTACAGTGTGTTGTATTATTTGGAAAAGTGATATACAGTAGTTGTCTCTTATGTTGATGTTTTATTTATTGATTAATAGCATTAGCAAGTGTCCAGGGCACAACTACAGCAGCTACAGTAACTACAGCAGCGACTACAGCAACCAATGTTGCAAAAGCAACCACCGCTGCAGGAGCAACAATAAGGATGACGTCAAACTCCACCAACACTAATGCTGCTGCTGTTGCACGTGTAGGCGTTGTGTACAGCAACAGTCTGGTTTTCTGTTACTTCAGTGTTGTTCTCTTCGAGTTCTTCTGTATAGTCTGATTTGGTTATATTGTCTTTATCTGCTTTACAGAATGCAGTGATCTACTGATGGTTACTCACATAGTACAAAATGTATGTTTAAATATACAATTCATATGTTGTGAAGTACTAAAAGGATAAAAAAAAGTCACTTTTTAATATACTGTACACATATAGTTCGTCTGACTGGAAACTGATCTCCTCTCTATCATAAATTAATTGTGGATTAGTAATTACAAAATTTACAAAAATTTTCCACATTATGTTTCCTTTGAATGTCTGTTTTTCAGTTTGAACTGAGAAAACCTTTCCCTTAATGACTTTAAATGCATCCTGGATATGTCACCTTACATCAAAATGACTTGTTTGGACTATTTATCACTCTTTAAAAAACAGGGCTCATTACAACAACATATCAAGACAGTCCCTCTTCCTGCTCAGATATTGTTCTGTACATGCAAGGCACAAAACAAAAAACCTTGTCTACACTGCAAATGGAAAAATGCGTTAACCCACACCTTAATCCCAAAACCCCTGTGTGCACAATCAAACACTCAATTAAACATAGATTATTTACAAGTATGGAGTGCAATGACACAATACAGGTCTACTGAGTCTCACTGTGGTGAATTATAAGAATTGTGCAAATGTTTTAACATGTTTAGTGTCAATCACATTTGAATATTATTGTGATAGTGTCACTGAGGTTGTAATTGTTTCTCACACAGGAAGATGACCAACTTTGACAAGAAACTAATAGTTAGGGTAAATGCGAATTAACTCAGAGGAGTTGGGTGGCTCACTTAGCTCACATAATCAATTAAACTGGAGGTACAGCGCTGCAACAAAACCAAAGAAGAAGAAAGGTGCATGAACATGAATAAGTAAAAATAAGAAAAAACATGCAAAGACATGATTTAGAATTTGGAGAAACTGAATTTGATTTTTTTGAGACATTTTAAGACCTGCAGATAACCTGTTTACAAGGTGACATCCCCTCTCATTCAACTGCAGAGTAGATGTTCCTGTAGTTTCAGTGTTGTCTTTTTGTGGATAAATGTTCTTTTTAGAGAAGCAGAAACTTTCAGAACGACCTAAAATTTGTAGCCGATTTATTAAGAAGCTTGATCTCCTTATTGTCATACAGGTAGCCATTTGGAAAATGTGGTGGTAATATACAGAGGAAGTTAGTGCAGATAATGTGAATTAACCCTATTTAACCACAAGGTGGCAGTATTATACAAAGGTTAAAGATCTCTCTTGTCAGTAGGTTAGTATCTTTGAATCTTTTATGCTTTTTGATTTCTAGCAGTCAGTTTTAGGTATTTCTGGTCAACTTTCATCGTCTCCATTGATTTGAATGAAGAAATGTTGAGGTCAGGTAAAGTGTGTCGCTCCCACTCTCAGATCTCTATCTTCCAACCTTTATCAACCGTTTTATTTGTTTTCTTTACTTCAGTCAACTTTCACATCACAGATGAGGGCTGTTTCGCCACCAAAGCTTCATTTTATTGAATTTCTTTACATAAAATGTAACAATGTGTTTATTTAAGTATTCAGACACTTAGAAATTTTATCACTCAGTTTTTGTGTAGTTGGCCATTTTGTGAAGCAAAGTTTTTCCTGGAATTCTCCCTTCTGCCCTTTTATGCTCCTTAACAAGACACTAGTCCTTCTGCTTTCACCTGTTTTATGATTTAATGTTAATTTCATGTTTTCTATTTTGTTTAAGCTTCTTTTCAACTTTTTATCTAGGTTTTCTTCTCTTACCTTTGTTCAGCTCTTCCCTTGCTCCTTTTTTCTTCTTTTTCTATCATTTGTTTCTTTTACTCACCTTTTGGTCTCACTCAACTTTTCATCTTTGTCATCTTTTTGTCTTAGTTAGCGCTTCGAGCTTAAAATGCACAAATTTGCCATTGGTCAGCAGCTTTTAAGCAACTTGCATATTTATATATATCTATCAGCTCTCCCACGTAGTTCCTTCAGAAATTGCATTTTCTAGTTAACTTTGGATTTTTATCAAGTTGACATTTTTGATAGAACATTTTCAATATGTATGCAAAGAAAAAAACGCTTAAATCTTTCCAAAACTTGGAAATTTTATTTACAGTTCAAGTCAGTCACATGCAACATTTTCTTAAAATGAATAAACATAAAATTAGCAAAAACAAGAAAAGGAAATGCATATTATTGTCTCCAAAATAGCAATATACAAAAATATAGCTTACAAATACTGTACAGCAATTGTCTCCAAAAATATTCAGCTTCAGAATTCTTAGTTTTACAATGTCTGTGAGAGTCCACAAACACAATCAGTGTTAAAGCAAAAAAGGGATGTGAGTGAAGAGGATTTACTCAGGTGCACTGGTAAACATGGGAGGGTTTGTTTGGGGAGGTCATTTGTGAGTTGGAAGCGCATTACGAGTGCTACAGAGGAATAAATAAAACCATACAAACAAGAGGTTCACATCAGGGAGGCAGTGATAGAGATTACAAATCCTAAACGATCTGGTCACTAAAACAAACCATGGAAATATAATGAAACCTGACATTTACAAAACAAAAGTGTCTACTTTTTCTTTTTAAACAAAACAGTTGTGTTTCATCAACACTGTGGCTTGAAAGGACCTTAATACCTTATATTGTGACTATCAGTAAGTCTTCGATGTGGGGTGGTGTTCCTGATTGTTGAATTTAATCTGATGGTGTCTTTTCTATTTAAAATTCAGAAGCAGCACTGACGTCAATGGTGATTTCATTGGTGGGAGGCCATTTATTACTGTATTCAGGACTGGCTCAGTTTCCTTTCTTTTTTTGGCCTTAACCTGGCAGATACTCCCACCCAGCTCTTTTTTTACCCTCAAAATACAGAACCATTATTCTGGTTGGCTAGGTCCTTGATTCATAACAGTTCATCATGGGTTGGCACTTTGTTTAAAGTGGGATTAGGACGGCACACAGGAAGGAAAACAGGGACGTTCAGATGAAAAGGCTAGAAGTGTTTACAAACACAACACTTAGAATAGCAGGTGTTCAGCTGCCATTTACATTATATAAAGGAGCATTTATTGTGCACCTTATGTATAAATATACTACTACTGGTACTAGTGTCTACATACAATTAGCAATGGTGATATCAGTGGCAACTTTACTATGTAAACTAGCATGCTTTCACATTAAATCTCATTTTCTTTTCTTTCTCAGGTGAACCTTACATTCTAAGACAAAATCATTAGCAGGAAGAAAGCTTAAAGACTTGAGTTTTTAGCACTGAGCTATAAAATGTGTCATCTTTCGGGGACAGAAACACTGTAGTAGTACTAGCCAATGTATAGTTGAACCAGTGAAGTTTGGGGAAATAATGGCTAACAGATAACATAAGGGTTCCCTCTGTAACATTTGCAGTGAGATACAAGATCAATGATACAGTCTGCTTGTAACTGAACACTAAGAACCAAAAAGTTAATAAATACTGTACATAACACAACATACTGCTGCTTATTTTTGTTCAACCTGAAACCACACTCATATAGTCAGTCATCAATATGTTGATTCAATATAGTGAAAGTTGTGATATTGCCTATTAACAGCCTTCGTATTTTTTGTAACAGTGGCAGTTTTTGTTCAAATATGCCTAATGTGGAAAAACTGTTTCTTTGAATTTGAGTTTGTTGAGCATTAATAATTTCTTATTTGTGTAGCAAAGTGCTGCATTAACATCAGAGGACTGAACCTCATTAAGAGCAAACCACCAGGTAACAACAAACTGCACAGAGGAAACAGAGAAATTTATCTGACAGGTGACATTTTCACCAGGCTCTGACCCAACCACAAAGGTCAACACAGTGGCATGTGAGCCGACATTCAACAGAGATGCAACAATCAAACCACAAAGTCTGACAATCCTCTTTTGCCACAGACGGTAAAACGCATTGTTACTTGTTAAACTACCTACGTGATGGCAGATCTGTCATGACAGTGTTTGGTCTAATTGGGAATTTTACATTGCTAAAAGTATAATCAGTAATTTTTTGACTCTTAAATTTTTTGTTTATATTTGTATATCCACAAAGATCATAAGGGAATTTGATCTGGGTAAGAATTTGAAATATAAGCCTGTTCGGCAAGACGAGCCTTTTACAGCACCAGAAATTGTAACACAATTAGATTTAAATGTTGTCTAATGTATTTGTTTGTTTTAGTCCTGATAGCACATTCCAGTTTTAACTCGACTTTTGTTAACATTTGGACCACAGATTATGCCTTTAAAGATAATGTATGATTGTCATTTGACAACACATATCAGAGGTAAAGGACAATCTCTGACTTAGGTCCATCACTGCGAACCCCGGCTTGTTTTTAGGCCCCCTCTTAGATCAGCATGTTCACTCACAACAGCGAAAAGAGATGAGAACAAAAAATGCAACGATAGAAATCACAGGGCTCAGAGTTACTGCATGTGTGGCACAAAACAAAAGGCACCCTGTACTGTACAGACAAGAGGGAGAGAGGTGAAAGCACCAGAATACTAAAGCCGAAAAAGCTGAACTACCCTGTATGTACGTGTATGAATGAAAATGCTGCTTCATTACAACTTGCTGACTACTGACTCTCTGGCAGCACAGGCGAGGGGCAGCTCCAGCCCCTCCCTATATCCATGTGTATGTGTTTTACATAGTGTATAGCTTAACCAAGATATGCTGATGATATGCTGAGAGCAGTATATGTAAAGCAGCAGTAACTCGTTCAGTCTACGCAGCTGTACCAAGAAATTACAACATATTAAAAAAAATGAAATATTCTACTGGGATTGATGAACTGTCAGTCATTTTTAGCACAATATGTGATGCAAGTTAAAGACAGGTGAACGTAACAGTTTGACATTTGTTGCTTTGTTTTGTGTCTCAGTCTGAAGCAAAGGCCATTGTGACATTCACACAGCTCAGCTTCAATTAAACTAAAGGATGCAGCAGCAGAGCAAAATAAGAGTGGAATATTTAAGTCATTTTGTACATTTTTGTTTAATATTGCCTCATTATTGGTGTTTGTTCTATAACACTGTTTAATAGATAAAGCACCAGGTCTCACACACACTAATACTGGTTGAGATCATCACAATAACTGAAGAAGTGACTTCAAAATTTAGATTTTCTGTTGGAGAAATCCTGAATTGTTTTTCCAAAAAGAAAAATAATGATTGGGCTGATAGTATGTATCCCGTGCTTGCCTAACAGCACTTGTATATGGAGAATGTTAACTGGTAAATTTCTTTAGTTTAAATATGTTTTGTTCATTGTATCATATCTGTTTTGAAAGGATTTTAAAAAAAGGATAATGGTTCATGAATGACAAACGTGAAAAGTATGTGAAGGAACAAATTCAACCCTTCCAGATTTAGTCAGACAAAACTGTGGTTGCTTCTTATGTGTGTATGTGTGTGCAATTTGAACATAAACTATAGTATAATCCGAATTTCCTGACATCTGTTAACATTGGTATTGTTGTCCCTTTCAAATATGTATATATGTATATATTTATATTGTGTTAAAAATCAAAGTTTACTAATTAAAAATAAAAACCCATGTGGCTTTTAACTGTACACAGAAATAATAGTCAATTATAAAATGTAAAACATGACCTTGCTACTACAATCACAAGCAATTAAGGTTTGACTTTTCGTAAAGTGCTTGTTAAAAAAAATCTATTTTAGTGTATTGTAGTTCTTGGCTTTTGTGTTTTTTTCCTCCTGGTCTTTAGCTGGTGTCCCCAGAAAAAGTGCTTTGGTTGTGAAAAAGTTATCGACCACATCACGGCCGAGAAGGAAACATCTTCTACATCAACTCTTCTTCATTGTCCGTGAAAAGAAAAATATGCAAACCGTTGATTATCAGTCAGAGCTGATATCAGGAAATCCTTTAGTGACACAATGCAAAGATAAGAGGTGATGATGGCTACAGATTCACATTTTTTGTGAGCATCTGCACAGTAACTCCAGTTTCTCTTGCTTGTCCTAAGACTCATACCTGTACAGGTCGGAGTATAAGTGATGGGATGTTTGTTTGTGTGTCTGTAGTGTACGTTTTGAGAAGATTTGAGTCTGCTACACCAGGTTCTCAATGCCAGGCAGAGGCTGCTGTATCGGCACTGGGGGATCTGTGCTACCAGCCTGTTGAGCAAGCTGCAAGACTGGCATGTTGCACAGCGGGCACACTTTCCTCACCTCCAGCCATTTAATGAGGCACCTGAGAGAAAGAAAAAAAAAGGGACAAAGTCACTGCTGCAGCCTCTAGATGCACCAATCAACACTTAGAAATGTGATAGGAACATCATATTTTGAGATAATACAATGTATCATAGTATTATTAAATATTCTTTTATCACATTTATCAAGTATATGACTGCTGTAATTTAGAAACAGTGCAGCTATTGCAAATTTGCTATATGCACTGAAAAATGCGTCTTACTGCTGTGACATATCCCACTCAGTACATGAACACTGAATCTAATCGTCTTTTTGAGAAAAAAAGAGGAGAACCTTTTATTCGTGTTTAAAAAAATGAAAAGATAATGTTAATGTTATAATATTATATGTGGTATAAAATGTGGTATACACGATTTTTTAAACTGTCAAATGTTGGCAGCAATTTAAAATAATCCAGTATCTGTGGTCGAATATAGATGGACAGCAGAGAAGAATTTTCCACTGCAGGAGTGGTTGGATGTTTTCATATCGTTTCCAGCTGAACTGTCTGACCTCAGTCTATGTTCTTTAAAAATAAAAAAAATTATTAAAAGTGACCAATTTAATGGTGCCTCTTCCTCTGTAGAGTACAGTGGCCCAGGGGCACAAAAACAGGAAGGTGCAGTTAATCAAGGTCAAGACTTAGTGGCTATGCACATACTGCAGTTAAATACACAAAATTCACACAAACCAGTTATCCTTTGAAAAACTAAAACAATCGCACTTTACAACAACACTAATTAGGCATAAGGTCAAATATTAGGGGATTGGACCTGAAACTCATAACTAGGAACTAGGCCAAGGGAGGCGTCGTGCTGATATAAACAACCCAGCTGAAACAGAGGTGTGGGTTCAAGCAATCTGTCATGTCCTATGTGTCCTTGACTCTGTGTGTTTCCATGAAAGTCAACAAAACCTTTTACTTACTTTCTATGAAAGGCATGTTTGCATGGACAAATCCCCAGCTCGTCTTTCTGTTTGAACTCCTCGAGGCACACAGCACATATCTAACAGAGACATAAGACAGAGTGGAAGAGATATTTTCTGAGAAAGAGGATGCAATGGTAGAGATCACTGTGATGACGTTAAAAAGCAACAAGACCTGTGTTAGAATGTCAGATTTGAAAAAAATAGAGTCATAAAGTGGATCACAGCACAGTGTGAAAGTCAAACTGAGACAAGGACGATTGGTACAAATAAAAGTCTAATCTTAGGAGGAAAGAGATTTACTGTTTTTTCTATTTCATATATTTATACCCAACTGTATGTTCTCAATGCCTTTTGTCAGTTTAGTCAGATGTTCCTGGCTGGCGTTCCTCCCAGGGACATTGAGGAAATACTGATGAACAGGTTTTAGTTATCTATCTTTGCATTAAATGCACATGTTCAAGCAAGACACCCCTAAGAGACTACACCTGGTGACAACTGGAGGAATATTTGTGCACCTTTTCTCACTGTGTTGAGTCACTGATGGCTTATTGTTGTTCTATCTCAACAATGTAACAACAAAGCTTTGCCTGTATGACTTCTTCAGTAAATTCAGGGCATTATGAAAACCTCTATGGACTAAAATGGCAAAAATATCCATCTATATTTTTCTGTATTTTACATATCCTGGTTGGAGTTGTAGCAAGCCAAGTAAATGCCTTAATTTACTGAAACAGGTATAAATTTTGCTATAGCTGAAAATGTCATTCTCAACCTGTAGCTACTGTTATCAAGAGAACTGAAACTTCACCAACCACATTGCTGTAAAACGTGTCAGTAAAATGTTTATTTAAATGATCAATATGTCTTGCTTAGGTATGCCTTTTATTGGCTGTTTCATGGTAATGTTCTTGTTCTTTTCATTCCACTACCAGCTCCTTGGTCAAGGCAGATAGACGGCAGGGGTTAAAAGCTGAGGGAGTAGCGTGAACCTAGGTAAACTAATTTCTGGCTAGTGAAAAATCGCATGACTGCTGCTACTGCATCATGGCAAACTGAACAAATTGTAAAGAAAAAGGGAAAAAATCTACAAATCTGCATCAACATTCCCATCACTAATCCTCAGCCAACCAAGGCAGGACCTTCACTAAAGAAGGTTTTAATTTGGCAAACAGATTTTTTTGGCTGTCGAGCCCCGCTACTATTACTCCTTTGGCCAAGAGTTTTTCTTTTCCTCAGCTCCTTCTGGGAGGTGGAGGGACAAGTGAAGATGAAAAGAACAGCATGAGGGCTCTTAGCTTTCTCTATTGTGGACACAGAACAGTCCTCTGTTAAGATGTCTGCTTTGCTCTATTTACTGTTGAATACATCAGTGTTTTTGTTCT
This sequence comes from Sandelia bainsii, assembly GCA_032362345.1. Classification (NCBI taxonomy): domain Eukaryota; kingdom Metazoa; phylum Chordata; class Actinopteri; order Anabantiformes; family Anabantidae; genus Sandelia; species Sandelia bainsii. The sequence goes on along the minus strand of JAUMHL010000001.1, from coordinate 10,825,593 downwards.
TTTCAGCGACTTGTCTGTGGTGTCACATTCACAGCTGAGATCTGGCACCCTTCGCCAACGTTTGACAGAAACTCTTTTTCCTAATTAAGTGAATTAATTCTGTAAGCTTTAGTTAAAAGTTTCCATGTAAAACACAAAAAATTTATTTTGTGGAAAGAAATTCAGTGTTAATCAGAATGACAAATCATACTGCCCATCACAAGTTACTTAACAAATGTTGAGCCAAAATAAGTTACAAAATAATTTAATCAAATTAGAGCAAAATTAATGTATGAATTAGTGAAAGAAAGAGAAGAACCTAGAATCAGACACCTCAAAGTCAATTTGTGGCTAATACTTGTTTTTTTTCATTGCCACACATGATCTTGTTATTTTCTGCTTTGTAAATAACAATTACCAATTAATACAAAGTGCTTTTCAGTTTCTCCATCTGTATCTGTTTGCTTTGATCTTTGTCTATCCACACACTTACATTTGCACCTTCACTACACATCGAAAGTGAGGTAAAACCCCTCATAATTTCGGAAAGGCATAAATCTGCACTCTCTTCACATTCTGGTCATTATTTTGCAGTCTCCACAAAAGAATTCAATTCCTAGTAGCAACACACAGTTTTCTACTGGCATAATGACAGATTAGCTTTGTGGTACTGACATGTTCATTTGTGTGTAATTGCAATGGACACAGACAGACACACAAACTATTAATCAAAATCCCTTCTTAGTAAAATAAAAAAATACTTATGAATAGAAATACTGAATAAGGCATCCACTGGCACAGTAAAAAAGCAAAAAAAACCTTTCTTATGAAACTTAATTACACAATTATATAATTTCCAGATCTATTATACAACAATTACTGTGTTCTCTTTAAAAATCTTTCAACTGGTAGATATATAAATGTATAATCACAATCACGGATAATCACGATAGATACAGTACAGATCATTTTAAATGTAATCATTTATTGTGTAGAGTAATTGGAATAAGAAAAGAGGGGGAAAAACATTGAGCATAGTCAATAAAACAATTTGCAATGTCCTGAAAAAGAAGAAAACCACTGGTGTACTGAGCAACATACACATAAAGGGTCGGCCAAGGAAAAGAACAACAGCTAATGACAGAAGCATGAAAAGAGCTGTGAACCCCCCCACAAACAACAGTCAGTGCCATCACCAACAACCAGGAATACAGTTGACCCAAAACAGTTTGTGTTTATTTGATCTTAAACTCAAATGTCTTCAGAGTACTGCAAAAACAAATGCATTACTCTTGCCATACTAATATTATAAATGGGACTGCCAAGATGTGTATAAAAAAATATTCATGTTCAGGATTTTTACACAATCTTCAAACTGGGTCACCCACCCTGGGTCTGTGTGTTTGTGTCTCTGTGTGAGTTTATTATTGTCCTTAAACAAACACAGCTTGGTTATTCTGTCACAGATTTCACTCACATCACAACTTCTGAAGCCTTCTCTCAGTTCCTAATAACAAACTACAGTGTTTCCCTTTTACAGCGTTGTGGACGTGTGGCTAGTAACTAGTAACTTTCACTACTTATCTCGGTTATGATTCTGTTTTTGTAGTTTTGCAGCGGTTATTGTGTTTTTTAAATATGCAGAGATTACTGATGCAGCACACGAGGACAGCATGTGGAAAAGTTCACAAAATAATTTACTGTCACACTCTGGCCGATCCTGAATCTGTGTCGGAGACAATTAAAAAAGTTAGCGCTGTGGTCACCTGCAGAAATGCGCACAGACAGATGTTCATATCACATCAAACGCTGGAAGGTTCCAGACTGTAGAAATATGTTATTTAATGCTACAACATAACAAGGAAAATGCACTAAAATCATATAAACAGATGGTTTCGTTTGCTTAATACCAGCTGTACAGTTTAAATATGATTGGAAAAAAAATTGCACCGCTCCCGGTGTGTGTTATGTGCATCGCTCTGCGCCGGTGTGTGTGTTTTGGCCTTTATGTTTTAGAAGTGATTTTTATACTAAGTCAATGCTGCTATAAACACTCTTTGCTGCTTGTAATTTTATCACCAAGCTGAGCTGACATACAGCATTAATAAGCAGGAAGGACATACACAACTTAATTTTTCACACAGTGTTAAAACTGAGATACTCAATGTGCTTCTCAAGCTGTTTTCACATATAGACTCCATAGCAAGAGATTGTCCGAGTCAGATGCATTCTCACATAGGGAGAAACTCTACTTGATTCAGCGAAGAGCAAACAGCTTGGGTTTACTGTCAAAATTGGCACTTCACTAAGTAAAATATCAACTCACATCAGATCAGACATTAAGGAATTCTGTGAAGGTTTGCTTAACAAGAGCATGCACGAGCCATGACATGAAACAACAGATATCATGTGCTGACATTACCTGGACTTTGTACTAGGGGGCTCGCAGGATAAAGTGTGGGTAATCTCTGGGGCCTTTTGATCAGATATATTTATTATTCTAACATGCAGCTTAAACGAGTAATGTCTAGATATGAATACTGGAACAGGGTTCCAGTGCAAACCTGAAAAGCAACTTTATGTGTCACTCTGAAACTAGATGGAATCCATTTAAGCACACCTATTTTCAAAAACCAACAGGTGTACAGTACAACAGCACAGAAAGCCTACACATTTTCATGTGTCCTGAGATTCCGACATGGTACATACTATATGTCTGCTCCTGATGTGCATTACAAAACAGCAATTGGTACCATTTTAAATCTTTTATTGCCCATCTTAAAGCTGAGGACCTTTATGTTCATGATAGATGATGTTCTGTCCTTTCAGAGACTTTTAAATAAGTTGAGAACCCAGTGCATTATGGGTTTCCATGTGACTACAAAAGTACAGAAAAAACATGTCCTAAGTATGTAGTATATAGTTCTATGAATGTATGTAGTATGTATAGTTGATAGAATTTTGAGAATACAGCCGTCACCATTGCTGTTGTGTACAGTTAGCTTGGTTACAGGTGTTTTTCTCATCTATCGCAAGGTCAACAGAAAATCACATCACTCATATCCCTCTGCTCTGCAGAGCAGCGAGTGATTGAAGAGCTGAATGCACTCACATTTTGACTACAATACTGATTGATGTGTTCAGCTTGAAAGAACATTAACACAATTATATTTCTTTAATTTAGACACAAAGGATATCCAGCTTAAAGGAACACCAACGTGCCTGCACTTTTGATTTTGTTTTAGTTTTCATGAATTGATAATAATGAAAAAAAGAAAATCAGTGCTTACCTCATGCAAGTTTAGTTCTTTGACTTTTTCTTTCTGAATGACCTAAGAGGCATAAGGAGAGACAGGAAAATATTTGTCACTAGTTGATACTAATACTGTAACAGTTACAGAAAGCAGTTTGTCTGAAAATACAACACAGGGGACTTAATCAGGCTGAATAAAAAAACACGGAAATTCCAGCAATGCATGTACACAAAAGTCTATGTGTGTATTTTTGTGCCTACTACATGAGTTTAGCAGTCTTACATAAGTCAGTAGTTGGTAATAAGACGTGTCAGTGTTTTAGCTAGCACGTAATAATATACATAGGAAGAGAAATTACTGTTAATGGTCACTTTAGCATCTACTACACATTTGTGTGTCCATGTTTTTTAACATTAACAAGTGTAAGTGTTTTTGCATGCTAAAATTACATAACTGAAGGACATATTTATGTTCTCCATCACTCCGTCTTACTAGCACTGCAGGCTGACACAGTCAGACTCAACTAACTGTGAACCTGATTTTTCCGGCTGACCCACTTGCTTTCCCTTGAGCTCAAGTGCAGAGAATTTTTGAGAGCGCACTTTGCAACCAAAAACCTGTAAATATTTTGAAATGGCCTAAATGCACTGAACACCGTAATCCTTGAAACACCTGCAGCTGCTTGAAGAACGAATGACTTCATGCACCAGCAGGACTGACATTTAGGAACCAGGAGGGAACTTCATTTTCTCCGCACAAGTACATATCATGTCATTTCTGATGGACAACATAGATAATGTATCCTTTTTTAACTGCAGTGTTTGTGTGTCACTGGAGTGCTTACTTGTTTGTATGCATATAGCTCCTTGTGCGCCTGATGCCGTAACCTGTAGAGATGTAAGGACAAAATATCTTTCTGATTAGTAATATACTTTTTCTAGCTGACTATGTAACAGAGACAAATTATCCATACACCCTGGATAAAAAGAAAGTAAAACAACAATCAAGGATGCCATTTCCCTATTAAATACTTGCCTGTTGACACCTTTCTACCCTAGTGTATCACTGTGGCACCAAAAGGGTGCTACCATTAAAAGCTATTCTAAAAAATTGGCATATACACCAGCATTAGTACTTTACAAATGATATGTTTCAGGCAATCTCACAAAGTGATAGCTAAACAAAGGCAGAGCACGTGCACATTCTTGAGATCAATATGTTTGAGTTGTGCATGTTCTGCATGAGTGCACAAGTTAAAGAGGAGTTTCTGCCTCAGGTGTACTCCAAGCAAAACAATAGTGAGACTACTGAATGAACAACTATTACTTAGATTAAAAAATTATAGAAATTAGTGAAATATAACAACACTTGACTCTGTAAAATATTTGTTTTGTTCGGTACAGCCAAGAAAAGTTATTCATTATTGAATATTATCATTCAATATGATCATTATCATTATTGAATATGAATATTATTATATTTTTATCATTATTATATACTCATCATTGGTTTTCTCGTCAAAATTGACACTCAACTAAGTAAAACATGACCTCACAATATAAAGCAAAAACAATGAATCAGGCATAAAAAACACTTTAATGTAGGTTATTAAGGCACACTGTGAAGGCTTGCTAAACAAGTTATAAGGAGAGTACTAACACATACAACCAAAGTTTCAGTCAGTTGGTTTTAAGTTTTCATTAATACTGCTCTTGGTAATGAGCAGTTAATGAGCAAAAACAAAACAACTAAATAAAAGTAGTAAATAAAACGAGAACAGAAAGAGAACAGGAAAAGACAAGATTCTAGATATTGAGAATGAGAGTGAAATATGTAGAAAAGGGTAAGAAAACAAGATCAACAGAGATAGGAGAAATTCGTAGGTTTGTAAGATTTACCTCCATTACAAGTAACCTTAACCTCTCGCAGCAGAGTGAGAGGGATCTGTAAAACAAGCAGCACAGTCTAGGAGAGAAACTGACATTTTGAAAGAGGTCAGCAGGTAAAGGTGCAGAAACTCCCAAGGGTTGGTTGGGCAAGGATGTGGAGGTTGCTAAATGGCCCTTACATACATTACAAAAGTACATGTGTGCAATGGCCATAATCAGCTGAACAATAAAAAACGGGTGTCCAAATCGACCTTCTTTTCAAAACTATTATTATCACTATTCGACTGCAGTAGGGCAATTAAAAATTTAAATATGTGTTTCAGCCAGCATTATAATGTCCAAACAGTTTGCTCTACCTTTAGGTACGTCACTCCACTGAGGGTTCATAAACATTACATGTTAGAAACTACACTGTTGACTATATTTAGATTGTAGTTTTGGCAATTCTTTACAATGTACATTCATAAACTTTTAGCTTATCTTCATGATCAGCCGAGGGCCTCTGGCTCTTTATTTTCAGAAACACTGCATGCTCAAGACATACTTCTCAATCTTTCTGCATGCTGCATTGCATATTTCACATGTATGTGTGTAGACTGAAGACTCACTGACAGAGGTGGTTGAGTATATCTGCAAGAGTCTGCCTTGAGTTAAACCATGTGTGCATGTTTGTCTTTGTAGATATAATAACATTTCACATGTAAACTCTAACATCAATGCTTTGGTCCCTTTATTGACCTGGCAAAAACTGTAGAACTCCTGTTTTCAGCTGGCCTTTCTGTCTGGCTTACACATTTTTTGAGATGAAAACAATATGAATCTTTAGTGAGAAAGCTTTCATGGTGCATATGGTGAGTCCTAAGTCATCTTGGGCCAGTTGCTTTGGGAGACTGCATCTTTAGAAGCCTTTTATGGAGCATAAATTGCTCTTCTTTTTGTCTTTATTAAGCTGGAAATCTTGACTTTCAGTATTGAATCATGGTACTCCATCAAAGTGTCATAAAGTGTCTCTTCATAGAAATTGCTGGAACACAGGAGTAGTTAACCTACTTACCATTTGCTCTTACGATACGACAGGGTGGCGAAGGGTAAATTTTTTTGGGTATTGCTGCTTCTCACCGTCTTAGATAAAAAATGCTGGACATTATTTTTGTTCTGTTAGTTGCTGTCATGGGAAAACCCTGGCAGCAACAACAGCAAGGACAATGTAATAAGACCAGTGGGGGTAAAAAGAGGGCCAACAACAAGTAACCATCTCGACATTACACCGATCAGCCATTAAAACCAAACATTAAAACATAGTGGCTTTAATGTTGTGAACAGGGGTCGGCATTGGAAAATATAATGCTGGCCATGATAAACAAACTGCTTTACAGGTTGTTGTATCTAGAGCTGTGTAGAGACTGCTCAGAGTTCATTAAAACCACAAGTTGGAGTTAATGTTGTAGCTGCTCACAGTATTCCTTAATGGAAAATAATTACTGGATTACACTAAAAGGGAGCTCTGAATTAATATAAATGGTTACAAACAAAAGGTGTAAACATCAAAATGAAAATGTAATATCCAAAAGTAAATTTAATTAGCACAGGAATGATGAGGGCATCATGGAGGTTCAGTTGCTTTTGGGGAAAAAAGGTTATAATTAATTCCCTTGACGCCAAGTGCCATGATCAATAATAGACAATAGACAAGCAGCTTTGAATCTCAGCAAAATATTACAGTTTTTCCTTGCCATTCAGATTATAAAGAGACCAGTTGTGGTATCATAAGCACCTTCTCCAAACTGTGCTGTTGAATATTTAGCCTTTTTTTGCCATTTTGATAATTAGCAAGACAAATACAGAATCACATATTTCAAAAAGGAAATAACAACGACCCAAAAACATAATGCCTCTGGCCCTGGCTATCACAGGCGTGGAGGCATAAAAAGACACTTATATTCAGTCTCAATTAAAAGTCATAGTGACAAGTGCCATAAATAATTAGTTCATATAGTTTCATATAACCATTGCATGTTGATTTCTACAACAGGGTGCAGGGTGTTTCTATTGGCGCTAGAATTAGAAAAATGTGTCCACATTTACATATTTATCCTAGACATGCATAAATATGGACAAAGCTTGTTAGTGAAACAGTACATGAGGACATTTCTGAATGACATATTCATGAGCCAAAGTGACCTGAAATGCACAAGAACGTGATGGACTGCTGCATAACGACAGTCTGTGAGAATTAACATTCATTTCTCATTATAATTGTCTCACCTAACTCTGTGTAATAATGGATTAAATTTGCTTTTTAATTTGAATTTGTAAATTCATTTGTAGCAACACTCTTTAACACACCAGAAAAAATACACCCAGTGTTCACTGCTGCTATTTTTGTAGATAATAAGCAATAATGAGTGCAACAGACATTTTAGTTTCTCATGATAACTGATATGAAAACACAACCCTCCAGACAGTTTGACCATAGGCCACTTGCAGTCCTGACCTCAAAATGGTTGCACAATGTCACACTGTGGAGGGTTGAAATAAGAAATGAGAACTCTACATGTCTAAAAACATGTTTTTGAACAGATAAAATATATACTGTATGTGTGTTTCCATCCTGTCAACTTGTGCTGCACTACCACCAGATTAATGATTTGCTGCACCCAGTAAAAAGAGGGGTTTGACTAGATAAAGAAACCTCTTTTCACCACAGACCCACACAACAAATCAACATAATGCACAGGTAAAATTCTAAAGTCAAATCCAAAGTTAGAGATTGCATGGATCTTACCTTATTAAGTAGCAGCAGAAGAGAAGGCTGAGGATGAAGACAAAGATGGCTGTCCCAAACACCACAATGTAGATATTAAGGGGAAGGTTCTGGAACCCTATATTTGGCATCCTGAAACTGTAGTGAGGAAAATCAGAGCTCATGGATATTCTGGATGAAATAAGACAAATGACATATTTGCAGAATTTCCAATTACATACACAACATATATTGAGGACATTAAAAAAACTTGAATCAATCATGAAACAGAGTTAATAAGGAAACCTGGAGTAATATTTAATTTAGTTTCACTTTTAAATGAGTTTTACTTTCAATATTGCATTGTTATTGGATTTTGTTTCATTTTTGGTTTAGATGTACTGTAATGGTTAATGTCATCTTAGTCTTAATCAGCCTGTATACCATTTAATGGCATCATCTGCATGTGACAAAAATGTTTCAAAATGTAAGCGTGGGCAGCTGATCCGTGATCCATTCACATCACCAACCACAGTTCGGCATGCATGTAAACCGCTGATTGATTGCCAAGTTTAACAGTCATAGTGCGACATATAGTTTTACTGCCAAGGTTAGAAGTAGATCTAATGACTCCTTACATTTTGAAGCAAAGGTGCAGTGTTTCCCACACATAGACTTTACTTGGACGGGCTGCACAAGTATATCAATGACTGAAGTATATTTAGCCACCCATTTTTTTTTTAACTCATCTGTGTTAATTCCTCAATTTAAAATAATGAAAGGACAAGCATGCGGTTGTCAGTTCTGTCAGTCAGGCTTCAATACAGCAGCACTATATGTACTAGTCAAGACATCTTACACAATACTAAAAGGACATGACTAGACATGTCTACATCTACTTCCAGCAGAAGAGGAGGGGAGGACAGGAATAACTTTTGCTCCTTTTGGAACCCTGCCCTGTGCCCCTGTGCCCCCCTTACCCCCTTACCCCCTTCCCAAACACCAAGAGCTTCATTCCTCCACACATATCGCTGGATAGTGGAAAGTTTATTTAGGTTTAGCTTTTGATATTAACAATTCTCTCTTACGATGACACCACATGTGTAACATAGTTATGTCTTAGAACATGTCATAGAAATGTCCTCAAAATGGCTACTGGGAGCAAAGACCTAAGCACCTAAGCAAGAGCTGTTCCGTGAAACGTACACTGTAAAGTCTGGCGTTTGCTGATGCAAGTATATAAGACAGTATCATCATCATTATGAGTTTCGCATACTGGCTGGGACACAGTGTTCAGAACTTAATTCTGATGTGACATACAGCTTCGACAAGGGATGGAACAGGTGTAGCTACTCTGATTAAATAGAAAACAGGAGGGCTTTCGCCCACAAGCTGATAGAACTGCCATTAAACTTTACCAAATAGCTGCCTAAGGAAAGAACTGCTGCCACAGAAAGAATTACCTGTGATTTTAGGTAACATTTTTACTTTTCCAGTCACACTTTCCAGTTGTTGATGGGGCCCGCAGTGTCTAAATAGTGACAATGGAACTATATGGAAGCCCAACTTGAATCACATTAAATTCACCACACCCGTAAACCGGGGTATCCCAGGTAAAACTAAAGTCTCCCCTCAGGTCAGGGAAACTAAATCCAGGGACAATCATTGGTTAGGAATAGCACAGCATTTAGCTTGGGCTGAAAGATTAATCATTTCTATACCAGCAACCTTTTTTTAACAGTAACTTCAGCAAGTGCAATTCATTAACAGAAAATGCTAGCCCCTGTTTAAGGTTTGCGGTTACAGCCAATTTAATCAGATGTAGGTAAGATATACAATGATATCATTTTGAATTCCCGCTTCAAGTCCCGATTGTCTCTCAATCATCCCCTCCAATCACAGCCTAGATGACCTCCATGTGCTTATCTGATTACACAAACACACTCCAGACCCCCATGCCATTTACACACCCGAGTACAAAAACAAGTACCTCTGGAGATACAAGAAACACAATGACCTTCTGGTTTTCTGAATAGGTACTGTAATTTAGTAATGGATGATTCCATATAAGCTATACGCACTTGCCAGTTTAAATTCCACTGAAATGAAAAAATTACTTATGGCTATCTTACAACTTGTTAGCGCACTAATACATTTCCTATAAACTAGGTGTCAACAACCCTGCTGTTTATACAGAAATGCACACATACCCGAGCGGTGCCTTCATGCCTTCATGTAAAATCTGCATAGATCTATAATGCAGTCCTTTTGAGCAGCAACATGACTTGTCCTTGAGAACCTCGTCAGTGAGTTGCCTCATGTTGACTTGTTCGGATCATAGCCCTTCTTTGCCCCGTTCATACAGGCTCAATGCCAAACTCAAGCCCCTCTCCACTCTGACTCCTTTAGGTGTCTCTCTTAACAGAGCCACTGCAGCCTTACACTGCTTATCTGAACACACAAACATGCTACATATGCCTTTCACACACACAAACACCTCTGGATAAACCTAAGAGCAACTCAAGAGATCATCTTACATAGCTGATAGCTGAGTAAGAATGAAAGCCTCTACAAACTAGGCGCAAAGAATGTAATTATCTCTCTACACTTTTTCGTAAATAGTTTAAAATTGTGAGTCATGGCTGCACCTGAGCTGTGAAATGTTACCCTTACACAGTTCCGACAGTGGCAAGCAATATGGGTAATGATGATGATAAAGTGACTGCCTGGATTGAGATGTCTGAATTGCCACTCACATTGCTAGTTCATTCAGTGATGTAAATGGGTCTGGTATTGTACTTAGCAACAATTCAATTCAATTCTGTTTTATTTGTATAGCGCCAAATCACAACATCAGTCATCTCAAGGCACTTTACAGTGTAAGGTTTAGGACCTTACACA
>JAUMHL010000001.1:10789965-10814727 GCA_032362345.1 Sandelia bainsii | reverse complement strand
CTAGGCAACAGTGGAGAGGAAAAACTCCCTTTAACGGAAGAAACCTCCAGCAGAACCAGGCTCAGGGTGGGCGGTCAACAACCGTTTTCTTCAACTGGAGAAACAATTGACAATCAAAAAACAAAACAAAGCTGTTTTTAGTAGGTAGGATTAAGAACAAAGATGGCATCGTTCTTAATATTGGTAAAAAGTGTGAGTGAAGTCAACACACCCATACATGGCATCAACATTGTTGTTGTAGCTACTCTTAAATCTGCACAATTCTTTTAAATGCTCAAAGCAACCACTACCATAGTTTCTGTGTTACCAAAAAGTGACATTAGAATGGTGGACATGCTGCTTGTTACTGATTGGTTATGGTAAAACTCAACAAAATAATCTTTCCAGATAAAAATTTTCTAACATAGGGATGATGTCAGGCTGTATGAATGAAGTGACATGAAAATGTTTCCAACAGTTCAATACAATCACAAATGACAACAAGCAATGTTGTGTAGATTGTAATGAGTGCATGACATGGCCTGATAATGTATGACAGATCTATGATAGTTTAACTCTTATGCTGAACTATAACTAACTCTGTTCCTACGCCCAAATGAGCTACAGCAGGACTGCTGTACAACCCAACAAAAGCATATAGTTCTTTACAGCTCTCTTACAGCGAGAGACAGCTTTAGGGCGGATATGGGAGTATATTTAGCTGGTAAGAACTGGCATGAAAGCATGTAACTGCATCTTTGTCAATCCTTGCAAATACATTAAAAATTGAAGGACAGAAAAGTCTTCTGCACTATGAAGCTGTCCCCTTCACTCTTTGCGACACCCCTACAGTATCAAGATTCACTGACCTGGTGAATCTTGGGTATATCAAGCGATCTAGAAATCCAACCCCTTTGCAGTAAACAACCTACCACCACAAAACACTTTTGGGATGTCACATCATTAAATATGGGTCTGTTACAAAACAAGCAAGAGATGACCTGTCATAATGCTGCTACAAATGGATAACAGAATAAAAATATCCCCAATGAGAACCGAGAATACAACCAGGTATAAGGTAAATTAATTAACTACAAATCATTGCAAATACAATTAAGTATACATACAGACAAGTGGCAAATTCAAGGAAATTGCAAAGTCTACATCAGCACATATAAGAGTTTCTCTAGAAGAGGAAAGCAGGGAAGCCCCTGAGTTTCTGTATGTGAACTTCATGCAGCACATGTGATGGGTTTTACTTGCTTTTATGATGTCTCTTATTATCACTGCCTTTTGGAGAGAGATGGAGAGGGAAGTGGTCAGGTCAGGGTTCCCTCCAGTCAGTCAACAACAAGGAGGCACACACTAGCACCATGCCGAGGTTCAAAAATCAAAATGTGTGGGCTTGTTGCATAATTGTTAAAGATGGCACATGCAAGTCTATGCACTACTTTCTGCAAGTGGGACGTGGACCTCAGACAGCACTTCGCACCACCATCATAAAATTAATAATAGAGGAAGACCTCTTGAAAGAATGTTGTTAGTTCATCCCATTGTCCAAGGACATGTTGACATGTAACCAACAATATAACCACTGGCCATGGGGTTTATAGATGACTGCTCTACTACCTGAACCACTGACGTTATGTATATAACCTGTTTCCTAAAGGAGAGAATCACAATACAACAACAGAAAACATAGTAAATATTTCCTATAGTTTTTGGTGATCAACTGAAGCAAACGCCCCGTCACTTGCTGTGAATATTCCAGACTATTACCTGCTGTATTCACACATGACCTCACACAGACATTAAACAGACTTTGTACTAGGGGGCTCACAGGATAACGTCCTGGTAATCTTCAAGCTGACTGACTCGGATGTTTGTGTTCTCACATGCAGCTCACCTGGGTAATGTCTAGAGAAGTTAAGGGTTCCAGTGCATGTGTGAAAGCAGCATCTGTCAGATGTTTTCACAAGGCCTCACCCAGTTAAATAACAAGTATCAAGACCTTGTGCAGTATGGTGAGCAAATCACTCTTCACATTCATTGTGCATGGTTTCCTGTGGTAAGATGGATTAACAAATGTATATTTTCAACTTCTGTGAAATAAAATGAGGCAGAGACAGCAAAAAATAGAAAAGAGTGGGAATGAGAAACAGCCATAAAAAACCTAAAAGGTTTTAGCTTTTCAGCACTTAGGTAAGAACATAAAAATATTACTAAACTTTACTTAGTATATATTACTTCTAACTACTAAAATGTTGAGTTGCCAAGGGTGGAGAGTCCATGTATCACAGTTCCTAGCCTGCTAATCATTACCTAACAATTTTATTTTCCTGTATTTAGCTTCCTCTGAGAATTACATCACTCTCTAAATAAGTGAAGCAAAGACAATGCCTCAGTATTACACTTCCCTCAGTTTTACTTAAAAAAAATTTGTCAGAATGTTTTTCAGAAGGGCCTTTTCCAGTTAGCCACTGTGTCATCACCTATTACTGTAACAAAGTGGTTTCATTTTCAGTTTGATATATGGCACCAGCTTTACAGTTAAGAGTAGCAGTTAAATGTAGTGAATGAAGTTTTTTAAGACCAATTAAAACACAAGAAAAACATACATGTGAATAACATAACTAATCATATACTGGTGACTGCCACTGTTTATAGAATTGTCCATAACAAAAACAACCTCCATGTGATTATGGAAAATCCAACACATTATAGTCATTATAGTCAAACACTTTTCTACAGAACACAAATCATTCCTTGACATCTAACCGAAGGACCCTCCCTTTCTCTTTGCTCAGTCATTACATAACACTTTCATGATACATTGTGATGACTGAGAGCTTAATCAAATACAAAAACACTAACACTACACTTTTCCACGCACCATCCTAAAGTACCTTTAAAACAACTCCATAACTTGAATTGTTGTGCTCAGGAGTTTCTTGTAACAACTCCCAGGACAAAGTATTCACAAGATACTGTCTGAATGAGAAGTGGAAATTTCCACTAGCAACTACAGCCGGCCATGAGATTTGCACATCTGAAACTTAATATGCCAAGGGCAGCAACAAACACTAGGGCCTCAGAGGCAGAGTAAAAAACTCTTTAAATTATTCTGGCTGTGGTAACTAAAATGCCCATATTCACATGATGCTGAAAGCTACGCATCAATTTTTAGCACTTTTTGTGGGGAAAGTTGTTGGACTGATGCCAGTCACATATCCAATCCATCCATCAAAATGTAACAGCTCGAAGTTAAGATGTTTTATGACAAGAATGGCTACTTTATTAGCCATTTTAGCCAGAGAGGAGGAAACACAGATCAGTCACAATGCATACAAAATGCAGAACTGTGATACAGCTGACAGTGAAGGGCGTAGAAAGCTTTGCACTCCTCCTTTTTCTATTTAAACTATGAGACAATGCACAGAGAGTTGGATAATGGTCCTTGCAGAGAGAGAAATGAAGATGTTGATATTGATGATTATGCACCCCATTATCTATGAAAGCAGCCAACAGTATTTCCTCTTTGAAGCTCTGAAATATGCATTAGAAAAAAAAAAATTTTCAAAGTTGGTCCAAGTCTTACAGTAAGTAGGTCACTATGACTATGACTTAAGTTATGGGGATGTGGGAGGAACAGGGCCTAAGTGGAAGTGACATGGTCAACTTAATGTCTGCTGATAGAATTCCAATTACTCAATTTACATCTTATACAACACAAAATGTATTCCTTTTCAAGTTCTTTTTCCAGTACAACAAATTCTCAGTGTTTTTGCTATTTGTTTATGAAGGCATTGGACTTTTTGTCAAGTGCTATTACATTCATCATATCACTGATCATTACTATTCATGTCCAGCTACTTCCAGCGCAGCGCATGTAACTTTTATCCAATCAGATTTCTCCCTCATGCTGTCGAAGGCTCGGGCCTTCAATATTCTGAGCGATGGCCTCGGAAGTTCATTGTAAATAGGGACAATTTTGTGGGTTGTCATATTTTGTAACCAATCGGATTTCGACTTTGCCGTGTTGGGCGTAATCTTTGACTCACCAGAGCCTTCTAGCTGGCCTAGCCGCTGACGTCAAGAGCTTTTATCGTGACCGGCCGGTCAGTTGGCTAACTGAAGTTAAACTCGCTGGCACATAACGTGAACGGACAAATGATGAGCAGCTTTGGTAAGTTTAATGGATGTTTATCTGACTTTACCAACTATTGATTATTGCTGCTTTAGACCGTTACTGCTGGTTTAAACAATATTCAGGTGGCTGTGACTTTCATATCTGGTCAAATGTGTTGGCTTGTCGGCACAACATCTCGGCTTAAATTGGCTCCTGACTGTGTTAATTATATTTATAATATTTTTGTTTGCTTGTTGGGCATCAGTAAATGTGATTGTTTGTTGATGGGATGTCTATTTGTGATGGAGCATCCTGTTATACTGGATAATAGCGGTATATTCTTGATATTACATATCGTATTAATGTATCTGCAGTTAACGTATTGTAACTCTCATAGGCGTTGAGCATTGACTTTTTCCACTTGATAAAGGTCACTGTCGCTGTAAATATGGGGTAGTTAAGTCAAGTAACAATAGCCTGTAGGCTTACTGTCATGCTGAGGTTATAGTAAGGCCATTTAATTTTTGGAGGATAGCACTGAAGGCCTAGGTATAAAATGTATGGCCCACCACTGGTTACAATTATGTAAATGTTGAAGGTTTACTCATGCTGAGGTACGAAAACAACTTGGTTAGGTTTAGACACAAAAACTACATGGTTAGGTTTAGTAAATTAGTAATCAGGGTTTGGCTTAAAATGAGTAATGTTACAGAAATTTTATTGTCATGGTAATCATAAACACACAGTTAACATAATGTTTCACTGGAATCAAAAATCTGTCTCTTATATTTTGTGACCTATTCATTCACCCCTGCTCCACCTTCATTTATGAGTTTGTTACAACACAGATTTGGATGTTGAATTAGTGAAAAAAATATCTTAAACATTTAACTGCATTCATGGACAACAAGCATTTGTGTATTTGTGCCAATTAATTCGAGTAGTCCCCTTTATGGCAACAGCAAAAACATAACTGCAAAAAGCTCATAAAAATATGAACAAAGTGGTATCAAACTTAGAATGTAAGTTAAATGCACATAATTAACACAAAATAAACATTTTGACACAATTATTATTGCATTGGCAAAGAAGATCAGATCAACTGTCAACTATCATATAGAACCAAAATGAAAAGGTTTGTAATGACCTCTTATGTATTCGTTCTGTCTCCCTCCCTTTGAATCCCATCATTCCTCAGTGGACTCTGGCAGTAACACAATCTGACACAACAACAGGAACTGACACACACAGCTGTCTCATAGCACTCCTGTCTGCTTGTATCCAGCGCCACATTTTTCTGGAGGGTTTTTTTTCTACTTTGAGTGCTACATGTCACCTCATTAACTAACACCATTTAATTGTCAAGCTTTTACTTTCTTTTCTACAATATTTCAATCTATTTTTGTGGACTCTGTTAACTATTGTCTAAGTTTGTCTAGTAACGACACACACCTCTTTAAATCAACAGTGGTGAGTTAGTTCATATGAAAAAAATAGTTTTCACAATAGTATCACTGAACAAATTTATAATCAAATTGCCAATTTAGTCTAATCCTATGCAGTTCACTGCTACTTAGAGAAACAAGACCCTTGGTTTGCAAATTGCAGGGTCACAGACACTATAAATAAAACCTGTGCTCATGTGAGGGTGAGTAAGTCAAGTTGGAACGTGAAAACAACCTGAATCCAATACAAGTCATCTTAGTTCTTGAGGTTATCTTCTCCTGACCTGCAGGACAGTCTAACCCCAACAAAACAAAACAAAACACACAAAAAGATGTCAAGTTCACACACTTTCACTAAATCTAAAACATCCTATTGTCTCTTTTCTATGGACACAGACCATACGACTGCTCAATGGACACATTCATAATCATATGAACTTCATATTATGTCGACACACAAAAAGTTCTCTTTTCAAATTGCAAAGTTGCAATTTAAGTTGGATTTTAGTTTTTTTAAATGCTTTTAAAAGGTTTTACAGCAAGAAATGGAGAGAGATAAACACCTGTCCCTTCACATGAAGAAGTGACTGAGAGTGGATGAAGAAACAAACAACTTACCAAGTAGGACAGACGTTTGTAATTACTCAGCCAACAGCTGACTTTATATAATAAGGGTATAAAAGGGTACTAAAGTATAGTGGGTAATACAGGAAAAGGGAACTTTTTCTAAAAAAAAATATCACATTGTGATTAATTTTATCCAGCACTACTTCATAACAGTCTATTTGAGAAGAAAGACGGTCATGTTGCCTTGTTCTTGAGGCCAAAAGCAACTTTTGCAATGGGCCTACTGTGTTTTCTGTTGTTGAAATATCAATACAAACACATTAAATCAATACAAAAACAATACTTTGTATTGTATTACAATGCACTATGCATGTCTTCATACAATGTAAATATCAAGTCAAGTAGCAGGATTTTAAGTAAATCCAATATTACAGATTAAGTTAATAAATTACTGAGTTTAGTGTGGTTTTACAACTAATTCCAACTATTTCAAGTCACATTTATCCACTAATAATAATGATAATAATAACATACTTTATTGATACCCTTGGGGAAATTATTGTTTGGACAGCTGCAGTAGAAACCTACTGTGGGGTTTCGGTGTCTTGTCCAAGGACACCTCAACATGTGGCCAGGAGGAACCGGGAGTCGAACCACTAACTGCGGGGTTCACAGAGAACTGCTCTACAAACTGAGCTACATGTCGCCCCAATGAGAGGAGCTAAAGCCAATAATATGTTACAATTAATTCCCCTTCAGTTCCTTATATTTTCCGTTCATTATATATGGGACTGAAATAGACCGAAGGAGGACTCTTGGATCACCCATGACTCATGAGCTGTGGTCAAGATTGTATTTTCCAGACTGAGAAAAGTGCATTTGGAACAGCTCTACACGTTTAAGGAAATGCTGAAATCTGTTATGTGCGTTATTTGACCATTTAACCTTTGCCCTCAGGGTGAGGAACTAGTGTCTCTAGTAAGTTCTCTGCACTTCAGGTGTGTTCAGCAATGACTACTTCGCTTTAGGTGGAAAATTGCACAACTGGTTACAACAAAGACAGTAGGGAAATTACATTCCCATACTAGCAGTGTTTATAAGCCAATGTTCATAAGCTGTTCACCACTATTGTCATCTTAGTATTAGTAATCCCTTTAATCACATTAAAGTGTTTTTATATGTAGAAATACTGGGTGTCAAGAAAGCACAGCTGAACTCCCTCACAGAGTATCTTCTAAGCTATGTAAATATCAACTATTTATATTGCTCTTTTATAATAGAAGTAAATTAAGCAGAAGAGCAGTACCTTACTGTTACATTATCCCCTGAATAAAATCACCATGTGTCTAAGTAAATGCAGTGGCTCCTCTAATTCCCTGATAGTGAATCTCTTCAGCATTGAGTTGCACTGGCTATTTGTAGGTAGGTGAGCTATTTTAATCATGATGTAATTTCAGTTTGCTTTATGCTGTCTCAATGAATGCAGCAGAAACTGTAGATGCTGAATTGTTCAGTATTATTGTGTATGCATACACATATTTATCTCACGTAAGCCTTACAAACATAAAATTACTAGCAAAATATGATCTGAGGACAACCTGGACTATTGTATGACATATCAGTAACTGACTTAAAGAGCCACCATACAGAAAAAACTTATCAGCATAAACCCCTTGAAATGACATGGTTTGTAGTATGTCTGAAGTGCTTGTCAGATTGTCAAATGCCTCTGGAAACCTGTTCATCTCCACACCCTTCCAATGTCAAATCTGAAGGATGAGCTGTGTCTGACTAAGTCTGTAACTTTTAAAAACCAACAATTTGACATTCACAACACATTCAAGCTGTGATTGGCAAGCTGTGCATAGGAGAAAGTATACTTGGTTTAAACTTCTCTCTCTCGAGATCTGTTTTTGGCATTTTTCATGTGTACTACAAAGTGCAACATCATGACCGTCTTTCAGGCGGGACTGTCTGAAACACCACGATAACACTGTTATCAAACATGGCTAGCTGTTCCCTGGGTCGTTAAATGTGGCTATTGCTACTTCTGTTTTGAAAAAAGTTATAGAAATAAAGTTTGCTTGCTTGCTTTGCTTATGCTGAGGAAATTCTGAGGGACTATCAATTTTTCCTCTGTTTTAGATAAAGTTGTGCAGAGTTGTCAGCGCTATCATTCTTTAACGTATTTTAATACCATTTTCAGTGCAGTCCAGCAATCAACCATACCCCAAAAACCCCCTTTCAACACCAGTCAATTTTATTCATGTAGCCCACAACAATAAAAACCCTCTATTCTTATCATTTTAAATGATAGAGGAAGGTTCAAATATAAATTGTTCCACGGATGCCAGGGGGGTTAGTGGTTTGGAGACACTGTGCATTATCTCTTATCACTTGACAGCTGCTTCCACATTAAAAAAAAACAGTGTACTACCATCAGGACTGTGATTTCAGCGCACTGCTCATTAACAGTGCTACTTGGATGCTACAGTGAATTTCTTAGTAGAGCTCAGGATGTTCCCTAACACAACTAATCAATTCTCTCCAGTCTAGATATCTAGTCATGTCTGTACTGTACTCTCAGAGGTCAGTACAGAGAAAGTTTCAAAAATTTGAACTTTTGCCACATGCACATGCACATGTGGCAAGTTCAGTTCAACACATTGACAGAGAAAGGCTAAAAGGATATTTTTCAAATATCATTTATTTTCTAGATGCTAAGTAGAATTCTGATCTTTTGGGACACTGTACATAGTCTCTGAATGCTTGATAACATTACAGTACTACAGTACACTACAATACTACACTGGCAATCAATTTTTTCTCGATTCTAGACAAGATGCAAAGTCATGTGTACACGCTGTTACTTTACACAAAGTTAAACAAATGTGACGTTTTACTGCAGTCCGCTGTCCACCACATACAGTACTTCAGTGCAGCCATTCAACAAACTCCTTTTAACACAATCAAAAATAACAAAGCATAAATCTGACTATGACAACCACTTTCCTCAGACGGCAGCACAAATGTTTATTGATATATGGTTAATAACTTGGGGGATGCTGTTTTGTATAATCTCTGCTTACTTGGTTCCTGCTTCCACAGCAAGCAGTCACTGTAAAGAAAAATTCAAGCATGATCTCTACCTTCATACAGGCTGCATGGTTCAGCAACAACACATTCATACCATGAGCATTTTATCACCTTGGACACGTTAAGCACTCATTTTTTTATTATATATATATTTTTGTTTTAGCAGACACACAAAAAAAAATGTACACACCCTGAACAGCCTAAGTCTCACACTAATCATCTCATACGCTGATGCCTACAATGCCTAGTGAGGATTTGTATGTTATACCTCATGTGTGGTACAGCCCACACGATGTACTGGAAGCCCTACTGTTTCCCTACCGTGTGTTTCCACGTCGGTCCCACTGTAATGAAGTGAGCTGAGGTTTAAACCTTTGTGGCTGCACTTCATGTGCATGGCATTACTGTAATGAGCGATAAATGTTCAATTGTTAAGGTGACAGCACTTCATTCAGAGGGCGCTGTGAAGACCAACTTTAATAACTTAACATCGGGTTATCGACAGAAAGATAAGCAGGTATAATTATGGACTATGACGATTATTCAGGTCTTGGTGGGGTTATTGCTTATTACAGGGCGGGAGACAGCTAAGCGTGTGCTCGCTAGCTAGCAGCCTTATTTATTTATTTATTTTTGCCAGCTAGCAGGGTTAACGGCTAACCATAGCTATGGTAACACGACGTTACTTAACGTTAGCTGTCCCTGTGCGGTCTACGGTGTAGACACGTACTTAAAATATACTGTAAAATAGCGTGAAGTCATTCAGAAACGTTCACGCATGGTCTTAGTGACAACACATAGCCACTGTCAGGATAAACTAATTAAATGCTACGTTTGAGTGGACATGAAATCGAAACATGACGGTTTCAGTGCTTGTTGCAAGTTGTGCTCATTCAACAGTTAACAGTTAGCAGCTAGCGATTAAAGAAAAAAGAAAAAAAGACAAGGACCATCCACTCACCAACGACTCCCTCCGCCCCAGAAATAGCTGTATGTTCCTCTGTAGTGTCTTTTTTCCACACACTCGTGGTGCCGAAACGCGTTAAACAGAGACAAGTTGACCCAAACTGTGAGCAAAGAGTCCAGTTCAATCAAAACCGCCTTATCTTAATGTTACCAAACCTCTGCTGCGGGGCGACTTCATCACACAGCAACCCCGCCTGTGATGTTGACGACGGTGTCGGTTTAAAGGACTCCCGTTCGGTCTGACTGGAAACTGAATAAAAAAAAAAAAACGACGGGAAATAAAGAAGATAACTGGGTTAACTTAACACTGCGATATGAACGCGTGCCGTAGGCAGGGGATTCCTCTCTCGTCGCGTTGTTTCTCCACAAGCCGTCGCTGCTGGCAGTCTTGCACGGTTCGCACGTAAACGCCCGCGACGAGCCCACGACCACCACTGGCAGCAGCTACTATAGATCCCACCTCCTCCCAGGCTTTGCTCAGCGTACACGGACCGATGCGAGTAGTTAGTGCTGCCGGAGGTTTTGAGGAAAGCGTGTACGAAGGGAGGGGGGGGGGGGGTAGTGATGCTAGTAAGAAGGAGGGAGGGGATGCTGCGCTTGGTCACGTAGCTAGCTTATTGCAAGTAACCCCTGAAAATAATGGTTCAGTTTGGAACCAACACTGGGTCGTTAGTACCATGAAATAAACTCGCTGGGACTAAATAAATGTACCAAACAGACTAACAGAAGGATATATATAAAAGATTCTAAAAAGAAAAAATGATTTAGTATTTATGTCCTTTTCAATGTGATAGCCTACCATTTTCTATATCTTTATTTATGAAGATTGTAAATTTCGTTTTAATTTCTAAGTGATTTGAAAGATGAAGATTTTTTTTTTTAATGCACGGACACGATTTTTGAAACCACCATTTAGTTGAAAGCTTAGTGATCTATACGATTTTCAGTAATTTAACACCATTCCTAGATGTGATTTCCATAACAAATTATTCACCTAAATGAAAGGCTCACATTTTTGTGACTACCATGATTTACACAATCAAAGTGATAATTTTTTATTTGTTCGGACTGCATAGAACAATCTACATTTAGCTGCATTAATAACTGTACAGGCTTAAATATAATTATACAATTGCAGTTGTATAATTTATATTTGTTTGTTGTTTTATTTTAAATATTCAAAAGTGCATGTATAAAGTCAAGAAAATGTGCTTGTAGGTATTGTAGAAAATGCACTTCAAGTATTAAAAAGTATACAGAATGGCCTCTTTTAACATATTTTTTTTGTCAAAATGGCATTATTGATGTATGTGTTTGCCTATTACAGTTATGTGCAAGCATTTTACTTTTATCTTTTAAGTTTGTAGTAAAGCAAACTGAACTGACTGTCCTCCCATTTCAGCCAATATCCTGCTGATGTTGGGAAGGAGAATCACATCACATCACAGGAACCACTATTGGTTCTAAACTGAACCTTTATTTTTAAGTTGCTTGGTTTATTTATGTCTGCCTGCTGTACTGTACCGAATGCTGTTGATATTTCTCAATGAGGATGATTTTTGCCTCTTTCAGTAAGACCTGGATAAAGGTCACACATAGCAGTAATATCTCAAAACTGTTCCAACTTGTTCCAGTGTCACAGCTTAGGGCTTTTAGAGCTATATTTATATGTGATTTTGTCACTGTATAAAGACAGAAGAATTGTTTTGAAACATGCATGTTTTAGGATGGAAAAACTAAGCCTGCATCATTATCAGAGAATGTAGACTTACTTAAAACTTTCAATTTTTCATTTCCACTTTTCAAATTTTATTGCCCCTGATTGACCTAAACAAACTGATAGAAGTTGGAGATTCCTTGAGACCACAGCAATTCTTAAAAACTGTTAACAATATATTGAAATCTTAGGTGACTTAATGACTAAATATCAAAATAGTCTAAAATGTGTGTATTTTGCAGATGTGTGCATTTTCCACAGTTATTCAGGAATACCTCCTTACTCATTTTCTTGAATGACAGTGTCATGCAGTCTACTTAGGAAAATGTTTCACTGTATTTGGTAATGTCAAATATGTTTTGTAACAAAAAGCGTCCGCTACAAAACCCCAATGAGCTCTCAATACTCCAATCTCTGAGGGCAATGCAAAGACTCCTATATTAGGCAACATTTAGCCCTGTTTTGTTGTAAGTATAAAACATACCACATTTGCGTGAATATGTATGTAATTTTG
This sequence comes from Sandelia bainsii, assembly GCA_032362345.1. Lineage (NCBI taxonomy): Eukaryota > Metazoa > Chordata > Actinopteri > Anabantiformes > Anabantidae > Sandelia > Sandelia bainsii. The sequence goes on along the minus strand of JAUMHL010000001.1, from coordinate 10,802,314 downwards.
GCTCTAAAGGGAGCAGCCGAAAGATGAAGAAGAAGAATGTATGTATTTTTAATTAATAATTAATTTATCATTTGCTAATAACCTAATTTCTCTGAATTGCTCTAATCTGATGTTTGTGATAACCCTGATAACCCTAACCCTACTTTATACTACTACATTTGTGTCTTTTAAATTCTTATTGAATATCTCACATTAAATTCCAGGGTATCCAGACATTACTAGGTGTCTAACACTAACATTTGTATATGACATTTTCCATGGTAATATTCAAGTGGTGTTAACAAGACTATTGATGTTTCACATTTATATTCAACAACACATTTGATCAAAGTACCTGACAGTTAAAGGCGTGGGAGGTTGGTGTGACACATTTGATAAAACTCACTGCCAACTCTTTCACACATGTTTCAGGACTTCCTCCTGAGAAATATGAATACCGTATCCAGGAAGCCACACTTTGGCCACCCAGCCCGGCACTTCATTTCCTTTGAAACTAGTGGAAGATCACGACCATTCCCCGATACACATCACTGTGAGCGCATGTCAATGAGGTGCAAATGACAGGGGTTCATTGTGAGATGGGTGCAGAGTGGGAATGCCATGTGACACTCCTGAATGGGCTGCCGGGGGCTGGCTGGGGGGCAAGGATGGCAGCATCCACAAAGGCCCATTGAAGGATTGCAGACTAGGTACAAGACTGGCACTGCTCCTCCTTCCCTTCCACGGAGTGGCAGGAGGAGGCTGCTGCTTGGTACTTACTGAATGGAGGGATTATTTAGGAAGAATTGGAGAGAGGAGGTTTATTATCACCGAGTTACACTTCCTTCATTCTGTTGATGGCCATTATGTCCAGTTCTGCACATACACTAATGTTTTGTGTCATTTACCACCACGTTTTGTTCATACACTGTAGAATAGGCTGTTGTGTTGTCAGCACCAAAAGAACATAATTAAAGTGAGATGAGTCATCCGTGATTACATAGATATATTCTCAGCCATGTTTTAAAATGTCAATAAAAAAATAAAAAAAACTAAATTATTTTGAGTGACAAAATGTAATGATCAGAAGAATCAAAACTGATGATGATATCTACTCTTCAGCATTTTCTATTATTATTATTATTATACCTATCTTGCACTGCAAAAGATACAACTGCTTAATTACAACAACTAATGGTAGCTTGCGGCAGTAATAACTCATTAAGATCAAAGATGTTTTATATGGCTTCAAAGAAAAGGTTTGTTTTTCACAATTATATGAAAGATATAAAAGAAATGAGAGAAATATGAAAGAAATATTATATTTAAAAAAAGAAAAGTGCTGTCACATGTTTCAGTCCAAAAAAAGGCTATGACTCACTGAATGTTGTAAAAATGTCAGACTCGCTATAAAGCTATGTGTTGTATTCTGGGTTTTAGAAATACACAGTGATTGGCCACTAAGAATTACAATTAACACAAACTAAAGATATACATTTAAAACGTAATTACATGATATATTCATGTATTATTAGTGTAACAGTGGAAATATGTAAACAAAGGAGATGAAAGTCTTATCTGAGCTTTAACTAGTCAAGAAATGCCACTGGGATCGAGATCTCTTTCGCAAGAAACTAATTATATAATGAATTGCATATATAAACACCCACACACACATGCAAACACAGTGATTAAAGCAATATTAGAGAAATTACAGGGTTATTCAAAAAGAATGAACTGATTTCATGAAGATACATTTTATTAATGAAAAGTATTCTACTAATAATCAAGTTTTATTTGCCACCACTTGCAGCACAGGCAACATCAAGGCGATATGAGAATTCCTCCACTGACTTGATCGCTGCTTGTTATTCGATGTTTAAGGTCATCCAGGTTAGAACTCAGAAACCTACTCTTTCAAATGGTCAGTGACTCATGAAAATGCTTGAGGACCGAGAAATAGGGCTTCAAAATCAGTTCATTCTTTTTGAATAACCCTGTATTATATTACAAATATAAGCTAGCAAAGCTCTGAAGTGTCTCTAACTTCAAGCTGTGTTGCAGCTCATTCCAGTTTTTGCAAGGTGCATAGTACCAGGAACCAGTCTTCCCCAGGTCCGAGTGGTTTTAAGTAATTTGTGAACAAGATGTTTGACAATCTGCTGTCTAATGAAATTTCAGATATAATGCTGGGCCGTATCAATTGCTGTACATTTAGAGTACGAAAGATTTGTGCTCTTGTGACATGTACAGAATTTAGAATAAGCTTTAAATTAAGAAGAGAGATTTGCAGGTCATCAAAAGCAACATGTAAAAAATCTGGAGAAGGCCTCCAGTTTTGCTTTGGTGCTGATGGCACGCAAGATGGTATCATCTGTATAAAAATGTACCATATAGTGCTGAGTTGGAAAATAAACATTATGACATTTCTTATTTTTTATGGACAGAGTAAATTGGAATTAATATTGATCCCAGAGGAACGCCTTCTTCAGCCACCTGAGAACTTAATAGGAAACCATCAGCAGCATTAGTTTAACCTTAAGCAAAGAGATTTGAACCAGCTTCAAGCATATGGGGTGGGTCATTTGTTAGGGTTGGCAGTTTGTGGCACGACGTCAAAGTGTCCCTGGACCAAACACTGAACCCCCACACTGTTTAAAGTCCTCAGCAACTGAGGCTGCACAAGCCAGCTGTGCCATTCCCAAGTTAGTTAACAGTTGGGCAGGATTGCGTCAGTAAGGGCATCCAACGCAAAACCAAATAAATATGCAGACCATGATCTGCTGTGGCTACCTCTATGGGATAAGCCAAAAGGAAAAAAAAAACATGTGATTAGCAAGACAGATCTAGAAAGAATGCAGAAGAGTGTAACTTTTTATCAAGTGAGTCAATCATGCCATCATTGCTGCTGTGATATGAGTAGGTTCAAAGCCTGACTGCTGTTGCAGGACATTAGCTTTCAAGATGACACAGGGCTGTGTCCTCTAGTCGTTTGGAATATGATTTACAGTGGAGCAGCTGAAGAGAGTTTGACAGACCATGCCTTATGAATGCTAAGAGAACAAGATCATATGGTACAGATGATGGCGATGTGCCAGTATAGATGAGATTGCAGTAAACATGATCTTGAATGTGAGCGTGAATTACCCCCTGGTAGTATGAACTGTCAGACAGACAAGCATTTTGAGAACAAGTACATAGTCGGTGTTTGCAGAGAGCAGCTTTGCTTCCTCATGTTTCTATGAAGTCTGAACATTTGCCTACGGCTCTAGAACAGGACAAAATTGTTTAGAAAGTGCAAGCCTGAAACACCACACTCACCTTTTAGTAAAGTTTGTAGTTCCGGCAAACAGGAAATTTGGCCACATTCTCGGAACAGGATTGGTCCAAATGTTAGGTTATATTTTGCAGTGTGCCAAAGCAGGTGAAAGTCTTACTGTTGTTGGACCAGTCCAAATTACAGGATAGAGGGCAAACATTTCAAAAACACAGGATCCAGGAAAGCTGTATGTGTGGACATTTTGATGTGATGGAAAGCAAACATTATTCTGTGAAAAGCAAATATCGTCTCTGATTATGTCTTGAGCAATAAGTATTTTGTGTGAAATGTATACACAACCCAGTCTCCCTAAAAATTACGTTGATGACCACAAAGAGATTCAAAACAATCTGGAAGAGACATAAACAACCCTAAAGACATGGAAAACATCCAAAAGACTCCAAAATGTTCAAAGAAGAATCAATACATGGGTGCCTTGTTTGTAGCAGCTTTTGTGACCCTTCCAGTCTGCTGGTCCTGTATAGGAAGGGTGGAAAACATGACATGCATCATGTTTTGTATGTTTGTTTTTGCACAATATTGTGAGCAGCAGTGAGTTTGACAGGACAAAACGTCAGACATCTGAATTGTTTTGCTTTCTTTCAGTCTTTGAGGTTAAAGCCATCTGTAAAAATGCATTCGTTTAAGAATGCACACTGAAATGTCAATGTGTCCATTTTCATGCTGACAGACTATTGCACTGATGTGTATTTGCTACCCTCTAGTGGTGATGACAGTGCATCACATGTTCAGATAACGTGATTAATTGCTAGGAAAAAGTACTACCAAGTTGAAACTAATGCAGTCTAACACAACAGTCCTGCAATAAATCCCCCACAAACAAATAGCTTGAAAAACACAACAAAGGAAATTTGAAAAGAGAAAACAAATATATATGTGATTTCTTAAATCCTTGTATTTGCTGAACCAGTTCCACATTTTGTTTCTCTGTTGCAAAAGTTTCTACTTGGTGAAAGTTGACTAGAGATTGATGTATGAGGGTCATGCCTCATATGCTAAGTTGCATTAGATGTGTCTGTGCCTGTAGAGGGCAGAGTGGTGCTTTTTAAACTGCTACAGAGTCTCACGAACATGAGACCTACTCCCTTTACTATATTACATGTTGTGATTACATTACAGGCACTGGACAAATGTCCAAGACTTTCCAAAATAGCATTCAGACCATTACAGTTTAGTCTACTGCTAGAGTTATTACTGGAACAAAAAAAAAAAATGACAGCTTATTGTCCCAGCTCTCAAATTATTTCAGCAAAATAAACTGGATTCTAACTTTTATCATGTCCCTTACGAAAAAAGAAGACATAGCATATACAACAACAACAGCATATACTATAGGCAAAATTTTATTTAAGTATACATGGAGTATATTGACAAGTATACAGAAACATCTAAGTATGTTTGGCCTGTACATGTACTTATACTTAAGTATATTTGACGTATACTGACAAATATATAGAAATACCCAGTATGCCTTTCAGTGGTTTCACTTTGTAGACAAACAACTATAAAACAGATAATTGATTGTTTTAAATTATGAAACTTTCACAAATTGTTGTGTGATATGGTGTTTTTTTGCCTTTTAAAGAGAGTAAGTATGGTAGGTTACTAATTGTTGTTTTAGAAACATTTATAACCATTAGTAAGAAGCGTAAGCAGTCAGTAGGCCTTCCCTCTCAATCACTTATTGCAGTATCAAATACTACTTCTTGTAGATTTACTGTTAGATGATTATCTGTATCTTAAGCACAGTGGTAGTTGTCACAGTCACACAACAGCCCAGTTTGAACCATATTCTTGTACACTTTGATCAACTCAAAAGTGGGATAAAAGTATACTACAAGTAAACTAATAGTGTACCTGTATGTTCATTATATGTATTTAGAAGTATACTTTTATACACTATAATGTATACTAGCAGTACATCCCAGTTATTTTTAGTTTATTAAGTGTAAGTTGCCATTAGTATACTTACTACATGAAGTATACTTGGGAAGTATACTTGAACATTACTTTAGTATACTGTAAGGTGAAAGGTGCTATAAAGACAAACTTGCCTTGTCCATGACATGTCAAAAGAAAACCTGCTGCATGTTTACAGATTACACAAGAGGCTTACAAAGGATCAGACTATGTGTGCAGAATGTACAAGTCTGGTGACCTCACCTCCGCTTTGGGTGTGTTGTTCATAGCCAGTTATTGTCATCCAACGGACTAAGTAGTTCCCTGAGTACAGTAACTTGAAATCATGACGTTCTTTCTAAAGAACAATATGGACTATGGCAGAGGTAAATAAAGTATACAAACTTATATACAAAATATTTGTCCAGAAAAATACTCCACTGCAAGTAGAAGTATCCTTAAATTTTTCTACTCAAGTAAAAGTACTAATGTACAACCTCAAAGTGTTACTGAAAGTACAAGATTAAAAGTACTCAACTAAGTCATCTTAGTTAATCCATGAATGATACATCAGCATTTTGTCAATATATAATGACTTTTATAAGAATCTAAACCTGCAAAAAGTAACTAGTAACTAATGATGTTACAATGAATGTAGTGGAGTAAAAGTGCACAAAGCAATTCCTTCATTTTTTTGGATGTTTGAACTCTAAAATGTTCTGGTTTTGGCGTTTTAGCCTTGATACTAAAATCCAGTGTCGATGTTACTGTATATGCAGCAAGGTGTAATTTGTTTAGGTTATATTTTCACCTGCAACTGCTAAAATGATAAATAAGTAAATATAAAGATGATGAATGTTAACGATGAGTCAAGGGTGATTTTCTTGCCACATATTGTGCATCACTGAATTGGAATAGGACTGATGTCCTTGTGTTTGCATCAGTTGGTCAGTGGTTCACTGACATTATATTGTGGACCAGCGGTTTGGCTTTAAGCTACTGTAGTATCTAGTAACAGCAGTTAAGCAAACAGCCACGTCTAAGAGGCCATGTAGGACACTCAGATGCTACACACAATACATGCTTATAATCCTCATCTACTTTAGCTGTCTTTTCTTATTTTATACAGGCTTTTAGAGATGCACTAATTCATCACTTTAACAAAATTGCTGAGATTATTAACAAACTTTAACACTCAAGTCAATAAGAGTCGACATTCTTTCCACTCCTGCTGTGGCTACAGATCAACCACAAAGACAGAGACTTTGTTCAACCTGCCAGCTCAGACTGAAAAGTAGAAAAATATCTTACAGCTATGTGAAAGAGTCAGCATCTCCTGCAGTTTGTTTGACATTTAGAATCAGCAAGGTTGTTCTGCTGCAGTGTGTGTTTTGTAACAAGTTCACGGTCATTTAACTCCCCCAGCTCTCCCACTGAGACACACGTAGCAGAGCAACCAGTGACGAAGTGGTGTATCCAATGACAAACAGGCGAACTGGACACTAGAGTGTGTTTGCTGATCTCACATGGAGCAAAGTTTGGAGGAGTGTTGCAAGCAATACACAACTGTAGGTAAAATTTGCAAAAAGGATTTTTTTTTTTTGCTGCAACTGCAAATTTATTTTAAGAGCAGCCCTGTTGTCCTCTTTGGAAATCTCTATGTTGTGTTTTTGTTTTCCCAGACAATAAAGTACCAAACAATCCAGACTTAAAGTTGCACAAATCAATGTGTAATTTGTTAAAAAAAAAGAAGTTTCTCATACTGATAAAGAGCAACTCTATGGTACATTTTGTGGTCTTGGTTTCACCAGGAAGCAGCAGAAAAAGAAAAAAGAAAAATCTACAAAAAAACAACAACTAAACACTAGAGTGAGGAACAAAATTGTACAATTGTTTTAAATCTTCTAAGTTGACTCACAGAAATAGCAGCTCTTAAATTCACATACAGTATTCCATCCGTGTGAAAAAGAGACAGACAGAGTTGGAAACTAGCTAGTGATAGTGGAGCATTTAACGAAATTGGACACTTTAGCATACTGTCTTCTTTTATGTTGCTATTCCAAACATTTTGTTGTCTGGTTAAGGGGTAATCCTTAAAAACAGAGATATTGTCTCCACTGGTGACTGATCAAAAACATTTATAGCTGCAGGTCAAAGAGTGACTATACCAGGGTGTTGGTCTTTCATCCCTTTCCTGGACTGGACTTCTAAAATACTCTAAACAGTGCACAGGTCAAATCTGAGGGTTATCTCCTGCTTCCCATACATGTCCTCACTGTAGGGCCACTGAATGAGACACAATGAAGGGTCTTCGTACTAATTGGATTGTCATACATCATGTTCTTTTTGGTCTTCAGGACAAAGATAAGGTAGGAACTACGGTAATTACCATGCCCTTCTTTGATTAATGTCTGTTACTGTCCACATCCTGCCTCCTAAAACCCCAGCTGCTGTCTTACTGTCTGTATTTCCTCTGCTGTTTCTATTTGTAGTTGCTCATTACACTTTCCTGACTCAGTTGAGGAAACTGGGAATAAGTGGATGAGACTGAAATGTAGGGTATAGATGAAGTTTGATTTGACATGAGAAGAAATATAAAAAATAATGGAGAGTGTGTATGGATAAAAATAATGTTTTGTTCATTTGGATAAAAAACAAAGGGATTGAACTTGATGTTTTTCTTCTCCCTTCAGCATTGTCATTTGCCCTGTTCACAGGTTTATTTCTTCCACAAAAGCAGACAGCATTAGTTTAAAATACTGCAGAACGACAATTGCAGCCTGTTGTTCTGCTGATTCAGTCAGAGAGGTGGAAATAAACCAAGGAACTGATTATGCTGAGCACAGACACCAGACAACAAAACAAGGAAAATTCTGCTCTATTTTTTGACACTTTCATAATCCTTAACACATTTGTCCTGTAAATATAAAAATCAGCTTTTATACTAAATGAAAGCTTGCTGAAGGAAAACATTCTGTGTAATGTTAGTATCATTAGTGAACTAAATAGGAAGCATAAAATGTGCAAAGGTGTTGGTCTAACAGGGTACAGAGACATCAAATCTGCGACTCACACATTTACTGATCGACTGATTTACACATCTCATGTCTTGTAATCTTATTTTGCAAACGTTTTCTATTGAGTACTTCAAGTAAACTTTTATTTTGAAATGCTAACCTAGTGTCTCTCCTACTATTTTGTCATGGCTTCGAGCCAGTCATGACAGTAGTAGCAGAGTTTTATGGAATAATTGTAGCTTTTTGGGGACAAAACCAGTTTCCTTGAATTTGACAATATCATAAATCAGATTTTCGTACATTGTTGAATGGGACCTCAGTTTGTTTTAGAGACAAAATTACTGGGGCATCCTAGAGGTTTAGGTTTAAGGATCTGTATTGTATGGAGGGGAAAGTATCAACATTACAGCCCCAATTATGTTTTTTAATTAGCTGCTGATCAATAAAATTTCAAATAGATTTCTAAAATTAGTTGTATATTGTTGTAGATTATTTTGTTATTAAGTGTAAGAAATGCAACTTTGTGTCTATACTTTCTCAGAAGCTGACATATATTTATCACAGCATTTTGGGTTGTTACAGTGTCTTGAGTCAGACGTAAATCAAGATTTTATGTAATTCTGGAATAGCTCATATTGTCTTGAAGTGAAAAACAGAAAAATTGTATTGGTTCATTGGTCTTAAATGTTCTTTCACTGAAGTTACTGAGGAGATTCATGTGACCTCAGTGCAAATTCTTATAATCCTCCAGCTTGTAGCCTTAGTAAATTCTTTGAGAAGGTGCAAGAGAGATGCAACTGAACAAAAATAAAATACTTGTTGGCCCTAAAAACCACAGTAGCAATAACATAGTTCATAACCTTTTCCTTTTTCTTCTATTTATGAAAATGTCATTCTTTATAGCATTGCAAAGGGGCTCATAATTTAATTTATTTCTGGCTTATGTATCAACTATTTGTTCAAATAGATCATCTTGCATAGTAGTACATCTCAGAGACAAGTCCCAAACATGCCCAGTCTTTTGGAAGTGATTACACATGTGCTAAAAGCAAGTACAAGTCTTCCACTGTCGTGCTCTTTTTCACTTAGAGCTTCAATAACTCCATTAATCAAAAACACACACTTGTTAACAGTCTTCATTGGTTGTGCTTTTTCTATATTGAGCAAAATATATAAAACTGTAGCAGCACATTTCTTGTGCCAGTGACATGATAATCAACAATCATTTTTAATTCATTTAAGGAATAGGATATACTAATATACTGTATGGACACTGTTACTCAGCCTTAAGCTTTGTCCTTTAGGCCAGTGGTTCCCAACCCTGGTCCTCAAGGCACACTGCCCTGCTTGTTTTCCAACTATCCCTGCTCTACCCACTGCTGATTACCTGGGTCAGGTGTGTTCAGCCAATCAGAAGCTGTAAGTGCAGGGATGGTTGGAAAGCAAGCAGGACAGTGTGCCTTGAGGACCAGGGTTGGGAACCACTGCTTTAGGCCTTTCTGTGAGACTGGCAGCTTACTAGTTAACATGTGATCGAGAGAGACTTGAGATCAGAGGGAGTGCAGGAGGCGGAGGGGGGCATCAGTTTCAGGGGGAAGGATTTGGCCAAAACACTTTGTGACAGGGTTCCTTGTTACACTACTACAATACAACAACAGAAATCCTTTCTGGCCAAGACCTGTTGCGCAACCAGTGGTGTGATAGTGAACACAAAAGAGAATGAAACAGAGAAAGGGGCAACAGAGAAGAAGGGATAAAAGGCTAAAAATGCTATCTGGAAATGACAGTGAAATGTTCTGAGCCTTAGAGCTGTTTGCACAACATTTCTTACATTTAATTTCTTGAAAGGTCTGATGGCTAATTTACTGTCTTATGAAATTAGTTTTTCATATTTTCCCCATATTCTAAACACATGCAGTTCAAATTCTGCAGATGCTGTAGATAACTGGAGACACTAAATGAATAGAAAATAATATTTTAAGAATACCTGCTAAACAAAGTTGTTGCTGAAGACTCAGAGGTCATGCCCTCTGCATTTTTCTGGGAATTTATCAACAGGCAAGGAAGGTTACATTCATCCATTACAGTTTCAGTTTCTGAGTGTTATATAGACTACATCTGTAAATGTGCCAACTTTAACATTTGCAAAAAAATCTGTATTTTCCTAGCAAAGTTTTATAGGACTTTGAAATAAATTAGTCATCAGACCTTCACAAATAAAATATATTTACAAAAAATATAACATAGTTAGCTGAATAAGTTAATTTAGAATATGCAAATAGAGACTTCCATTTTGATTTCAGGGGGTAAGGGTGGCTAAATGTAGCTTAGCAACTGCAGGCACAGCAGCTCTGAATTTGCCCTTAGCATGTCCTGCTAAGTGGCTCACCAAAGAAGTACCTGAGGATTACTTTCACAGTGGGGTTACATGTAAAGAAAGTTGTACTGTGCCCCCACTTTGTGGAAGGCAGTGGTGGAGGCTTTTAAAATAAGAGATAATATAAGATAAGAGAAGCCTTTATTCGTTCCACGCTGGTGAAGTTTCGGTTGCTCAACCGCAACACAGAAGCAGAAGAAATATAATAATGCGTCAGACAATGTGGCCTCCACTGAACTCACTCACTCAGTGCAGCTGACTCCTCAAAGCTCAGTAGTGGATGTTCCTTCCCACTCACAGAGGACCTTGGAGTTTGAAAGCAAGTTACACTACAACAATAAACCTCTATATAGCTGCACTCTGATTGGTCCTTTGCACCCTCCCCTCTGCTTCATGAAGGGTCTGGAGGTAATGAGTCACTCTGTAACATTCATGCAGGTTGCTTGTTGCCGGGGAATGGCTCGGGATAAGAAAGGCAGTTGTAGCCAGCTGACTGACTCTCCTCTTCACTGAGTTCCTGTGCATGCTCCAAATGAACTATCAATGAAAAGCCACTTTCTTCCCCCTCTCTGGTGCGTGGCTGTGCAAGGGAGGTGGGAAAACGATGGACAATATAGTAACCCAATGCTGGCCAGACTCACAATGTGAGGTCTCTGTACCCTGTTAGACCAACTAACAGAGAGGCCTTTTTCATGGTCCAACTGCTTCACCAATCCCACGCCAGCATTCCTCTACACTTTAATTATGCAGCAAACACATGCATATTCACGTGCTAATCACGTCACTTTGACTGGGACACCCTGTAAAGTAATTAGGAGAGAGGAGGACATAACTGTCTTGTGATTGCATAATGGTGTCAATAAAAAACGGCTGTTTGTTTAATCTGTGTTTATGCGTCTTGTAGAGACTCGCTTGGTTTTCTGCAGTGCTTTTACACTTTTATCTTCAGTGAGCTCCATTCCTTTTCAAAACAATAATCCTGTTAATAGAAAGATTTGAATTTTACTTGATGATTGTTGAACTCCACATAAGCTGTGCAGAGTTGTCCATATATTGCACTAGATTAAACTATTTTCTCAGTATACAAGGTGATTTCAACACACTGAAGTTTACTCACAGGTGCTCAGCTCATCAAGATAAACCTACTCAGGAAGCAGGAGGTTGAGCAATGGCAACTTTCCCCTTAAGCTAATGAGCCCATTTTATCAGCAAAGCTTCTGAAATATAACAGTGACAATTTACAAATTTCACCAGCAGCTCATTAATCTTTCTCTTTTACAAGTTTTTTTAAGATTCAGTGGATGAAGTACAGTGATTTGTTTGAGGAGATAGGATTATATAAGTTGCATTAATAAGCACCTTTGATGAATTTCAGTGGGGTACAAATATTGAGATGACTGGCTATGCACTTGAGGTTCATTAAATTACTTCTTTTTTGATTACAGTACTGAGTGAATGTAGTTGCAAGGTGAATAGATGCATCTCAGATCAAGCACAACAAACTCATAGAAAAACAGTCTGGAGAACACAAAAGGATTTGCAGTCATTAACAGTGCAATCTAAGGCAGAGGCCACTTGTTGTTCTCCAAACAACAGACTAGGACAGACTTTGTCTTGACATGTTTTGTTGTAGCTGCACCTAGCGTCGCATCAATTTAATGCTAATAGTAAGCTACACTCCTGCACGCCCTCTCAGATCTGCGAATGAGAGGAGACTGCTCCCTCCTCACGGGGTCT
>JAUMHL010000001.1:10770639-10780687 GCA_032362345.1 Sandelia bainsii | reverse complement strand
CCTTATCGCTATCATAGACATAAGGTCCTACTTGACTCTGAGTGACAGAGTCATGCAGGAGATGAGTTCAAAAAATCCCAACTCTCACTTTCTGTTCTTCTGTTTTATTTTGTAGGAAAAACAACTTTGGAACTTGGAGCAACCTGGATCCATGGTGCCAATGGGAACCCAGTGTATCACATGGCAGAGGACAATGGGCTGCTGGAGCATACCACCGACGGGGAGAGGAGCGTGGGACGCATCAGCTTGTACACCAAGAATGGTGTGGCTCACTACCAGACCAACGTTGGGAAGAGGATCCCCAAGGACCTGGTGGAGGAGTTCAGTGACCTGTACAATGAGGTGAGGAACATAAGCACACATACAAATTCATACTTGCATGTACCAGTGCATGCATGGACAAGAACACAGACATGCTGAATGTTCAGACTGCATAGCATAACATAAAAGAAAATGTAGTTTAATAATGTTACATACTGTAGACATAGGGGCCATAATAATAACAATAATAAGCACCAAATCTGTGATTATGTCTGTGACAGGTTTGCTATATATACTGTGTCTTCAACTTTGAGTGGCTCCAATAAAGTGACCACCAAAGCATGATGATTTAACAAGGGATGGCAATTTTTATTAGCCTAGTTATCTGTTCTTTGCTCTGTAGCAGCCCCTGTTATGATCATTAAACTGGGTCATGCCTGGAAAAGCAGTTGCAATGAAAAGGTATAAAATACACAGAAGACATTTTGTTTTTGTTAACCCATGTAAAGCTGCATCCAAAATGACCTGCTCTGTGATGAGTCTTTTTAAAGGAATTGCATACACACCCGGCATCCTAACACCCTTGGTGATACAGTGGTAGTGTCAGTATCCTAACACTGCAGACAATCCTGCCTCTGCTAAATGTACGTAGTTGCCCTGCTAAGCCACACCAGTTTTTTTGTCCAGTTTTATTCATGTATTTTTTTTCTCTTTTCTGCATGTTACACTGGTTGTACAAGCACAAAGGCAAATGTGCTACATTGGTATATATAAATCAAACAGACATGACTTGGAAAACCTTCAAGCAGCCATCTCTAGGCTATCATCCAGTCCTCAGTGACATAGTGTAGAGTGACGAGGACCGTGTCTGACTGCCTCGTCTCCCTTTCACCTTGATCGTTTTCATTTTCAGCATCATATGAAGATGACTCGTTTTGCTCTTTGCTGCACTCTATTGCTTTTATTATCTTGTTAAGGGAGTGGAGGACATATTTCTATAACCTGACTTCATAACCATCTCTAGTAATATTGTATTTGTTAATTCATATTGTTAGTTCTATCTGACCAACACCAATAACAAATACAGTTATCACAGCAGAGTAGGAAAATTTTTATTTTTATTTATTTATACAGCGCCAAATCACAGACCTTACACAATATAACAATACAAATCTATAGAATTATAATTATATAGAAAACAATCCCACTTGACCAAGCACTAGGCAACAGTGGAGAAGAAAAACTTCCTTAAATGGAGGAATCATTGAGCAGAACCAGGGTTATGGTTGGTGGCCAAGTGCCTCGGCCGGTATTTTGACTTACTAACTTCAACAATTAATTGATTGTTTTGAGATTAAATTATTGGTGCAGATGCTACAGATAGAGAGAAAATCATTAATATGTCGAGATACATGGTACAAATGATGTTTCATTCTCACATTATATTGCCAAAACATAAACAAATCCTGTCTTCAAGAATACTTAAACTGAATAAATGATCATTTATAGTACTTGTGCTGCACAATACGAGTCAAGGATTCCAGAAATGTTTAGAGCTGCAGCCCAATTTCATTAACTTAAAGTTAATCTGGTAATGTTTTGACTTGATACATGTTGATACTGTAATCACTAGTGTTGTTTTGACGTGGTACTTTCTGGAAAATTGTATTTTGTCATCTTTGACGTCAAAAAAGATAAGTTTACATAAACAGCATTCGCATGGTGACATTCTTTAGCGTATTTCTTAGTTCATTTTCTTTTCTTTTGCACGGTGCACTAGTGGCTGGCAGCATGTGGTGTTACTCATGCTAGCAAAATACTGATCTGATCTGCCCTGAAGTGAACTAAACGGGTGCCTCTGTCTCCTGTTTAACTCTCCCCTACTTTCCTTACATCCTTCCTCATTCTTCTCGCTCGTGATTATCCTCTGTCTCTCAACTTTCACCCTCTTTAGGTGTACGAGCTGACTCAGGAGTTCTTCCAGAATGGTAAGCCAGTTTGCGCTGAGAGCCAGAACAGCGTTGGCATCTTTACACGAGATGTAATGCGCAAGAGGATCATGATGGATCCAGATGATTCTGAGAGCAGCAAAAAGCTCAAACTGTCCATGCTTCAACAGTACCTCAAGGTGTGTGCACTGCACTGTGTATGTGCATGTGCGTGTATGAGTCAAACATTTCCATGTCTTTATGTGTGTTTTCCTTTTTCATTTTTCTTTCGAGATACAGCACATTTGTGAACAGAGAGGTGCCTTTGCCATAAGGACTGGCAAATTAAACTAGACTAATAAAGATGGATATTCAGTGAAATGCATTTATGAATCATCAGAAATTAATTCATTCATGAATCAGAAATGATGATTTGAAAACTGTTTACAGACCCAGAAATCTAATCTGCCCTAATAGTGAAGTTTAATTAGACAAGTTTGCTTGTTATGAGCTTTTACTTTCTCCTAAACTGTAGTCTGTCTAGATATCCACTGACACATATTCAGGCGTGATCTGTTGTTAGCACAGTTCTTTTTTGTGTTTATTTCCCGACCTCATATATGGTAAATATTTAATATTGTAAACACAAATTGGAGATGTTTGTTCAATCTATTAGGCAGGAATTTGGCTGCAGATTTTAGGTGGACGTGTCACTGACCGGATTCTGTCTTGACATGGTCTCCTGTTTCAGGTGGAGAGTTGTGAAAGCAGCTCTCCCAGTATGGATGAGGTGTCTCTGAGTGAGTTTGGTGAGTGGACAGAGATCCCTGGTGCACACTATGTAATTCCTGAAGGTTTCATGAAGATCGTAGAGCTCCTGGCCCAGGACATCCCCTCCAGCACCATCTGCCTTAGCAAACCAGTCCGCTGCATCCACTGGAACTACTCAGCCCAGCATCGGGAGGTGATCGCCAAGAGTAGTGACACCAACCAGGACAACAACCACAATGAAAACAGCTGCCAGCCTCACCAGGACCCTCTGATGCTGGGACACCCCATTTGTGTGGAGTGCGAGGACGAGGAGTGGATCACTGCCGACCATGTGATCATGACAGCTTCTCTGGGCGTTCTGAAGCAAAACCATGAAGTCATGTTCTCTCCATCTCTGCCCGAGGACAAGGTGCTCGCCATAGAGAAACTGGGCATCAGCACCACCAATAAGATATTCTTAGAGTTTGAAGAGCCCTTCTGGAGCCCCGAGTGCAACAGCATTCAGTTTGTGTGGGAAGATGAGGCTCAGCTCGAACAACTGGCCTACCCTGAGGAACTGTGGTACAAGAAAATCTGCAGCTTTGACGTCCTCTACCCACCTGAACGCTACGGTTACATGCTTAGCGGCTGGATCTGTGGGCAGGAGGCACTGTACATGGAGCACTATGATGACGAAACAGTGGCTGAGACCTGCACTGAGCTGCTGAGGCGCTTTACAGGTCAGGATAGAGCTGAACATAGATTTTCTTGTTTAATATTTACTCATGATTTCACTCATTGCCTCAGATAGATACAGTATGCATGGATAAAATAGTTTTTACAAATAGCTTCTTTGCACTGTTTTGATACAACATGGTAGCATGTTTAGATTTACATTGTTTAAAGAAAGAAAAAAGATAAGATTAACTTCTGTTTTCCATCTCCATTCTAGTTAAGCTTTTACTAAAAATCTGTATCCTAGATCTAACACAACAGCCCTGGTAGGATGAGACTAAGCCTATCAGCTTAGTGACTCATATGAGCCATGACTTCGGTGGTCATTGTGTTACATATAAAGGAAATGACACAAGCTTGAGCTGTGACGTAAGTAGCAAAAAAAGGTAATATAGCTGAATGACTCAGGTGTCTGTTTTTGTGTTCATTGAGCAGTAGATAATTGGTCGCCTGTTTCGTGTAGATAAGAGCTTTTACTTTTACTGACATTTCATCAATCCTCCATTTTTCTTGTGACACAAACACACAGATGACATGAGCGCTGGATTTTCTCTTAGGCTAATTCAGTGTAAGTGCCAACGGTTATCTAAAATGCATAATTTCTTGAGCAACAGAGGGAGTTTCTGATTCTGAGTTTCTGATTCTAACCTTAACCATAAAACCAAGTCCTAACCCTCAAACAGTCCTTTGAAGTTGTGAGGACCAGCCAATATGTTCTCACAATGATTGTCTCAAATAAAAAAATAAAAACACACACACTCACACACATATTTCTCATTTGGGTCAGTGTGGTTTAATCCCTTCAGCTGTTGCTTAATTACTTGCTGGTGCCTCTCTGCTCACACAAGGTTGAGTTGTGCTGGCAGATGGGATATACCAGTAGAAGGCCTCGACTCACAGCCACCACATTCTTGAATGAACTGGTTTGATTGTGTCATGCACTGGACATTTTAGACACCAGACGGTCAATAGTTGTCTCTTTACTGTCTGTACTGACACCCTCTCTCCTCTCTCCCCCCATTTGTCCGTTTGCAGGGAACCCTGACATTCCAAAGCCCCGGCGTGTCCTCCGCTCCTCGTGGGGCAGTAACCCGTACATCCGAGGCTCCTACTCCTTCACCAGGGTGGGCTCCAGCGGTGGGGACTGTGAGAGGCTGGCCATGCCACTGCCTTACGCCAACAGCACCAAGGCTCCGGTGAGACAACCACAACACAAACCACTTGTGTGGTCATTCTTTTCTCTTGTGCTCTTATATATGGTGGAGGTTGAGGTCTACAATCTATACCATGTTGCAGTATAGAAACTGAAGGTATTTCCCATGGCCAATAGGAAGGTGAAGGAGTCTGAGAGTTTGTCACCTCTTTGTCACAGCAAAGTAATGCAACCACAGGCTTACAGGTGTGGAGTTCAAGGACATGTGTGGTTTTTAAACAAAACAAATACAAATGTGTTGAAATATATGGACACTCAAGTCACAAATTATGCTTAATTAAATCATTTACAGTATAACCAGAAATACAGATTAATATTTCTATTATCTGATCACCTTTGTGCATATGTTTCATACGCTAATTACCAAACCAAACAGTGCCTAATATTATCAATTGTAAATACACACAATAAAGAAATACTGACTGCTTCTTCACAATCTAATACTACATAGCAGAACACAAAAAATGTCTAAAGCTAACAGTTTACCAGGGTGTAACATTTCAGCTAGCTTAAGCAGTATGAACAAACTGGGTGGTGAACGGATTAACTAACATTTCACAGTTACATGAGCAAAGTCACTAAATGACATGAAAGGCTAAAGGAATGTCCTGTTTAGGCCGAAATACCAATGTTTACTCACAGTTCCTCACAGACGCACACAACTGACACTTATTTGGCTGCCTAGACATCCACCTTAGAGTCTGTTTTCTATGTGCGTCCTGCTATTTCACTTCCAGTGTTCTCCAGTCAATGTGACCAATACCGCAGCTGCACACTCTTGCGACTAGGGGGCTCTAACACACAGTCAACAGCCTTTCCAACTATAGCAGAAACACTTAATTTTTCTTTATACTCAAGTATAATGCAATCATTAACTGATTAAATCAGATGGTAGAAAGTATATTAAACTATTGCACTACAGTCTTTTGTGTTAAGATTTAACATCTGAATGCTTAGGCCCCACCTCTACTTACTTTATATAAGTAGTTAAATCAGGAATACTGCTTTTTATTAATTGAACGTGTTGAAATTAGAATCTGTAAACTAACTGAGAACTATGGCTGTCAGATGTAGTGGAGTAAAAAAGTTTATTTCCCTATTTCCTAATGGAATAGACGTACACAGTACAGTTACCTCTTTTTTATTATAAATGTACTTAATTACTTTCCATCACTGTGTTAAATATATTAGTACACAGTATTTTAATAACTTCTACAAGAGTCTTTTCACTGACTGTACATTTGGTTGTTTACAATTCCTGCACACACTCAGAGAGCATCTGGCTAATGTGGCGGTGTCATCGCCACCATGTCACATCCCAAGACATGCAGAACAAATACAGATGGTGTCAGGGGGGTTACGAATGCTGATTCCTGGCCAGCGGTCTACTCTAGACCATGAAACCTGATGTGTTCTGGGTGAAGGGGAGAAGGGGCTCGGTGGAGGTTGTGTATGCTCACATGACACAGCTGAAGGAACAGCATGATCTCTCCGCTGAAGTCCTTCATTCCTGTCATACTTAAACCCCCAACCCCAAGTTACTGTAGCTGCCTACATGTGGAGCACTAACAAGGGAATCAGTGATGGAAGCAGAAAATAGTGCTGCACCAGAGGCCAAAATATGTCAAGTTGACATTGGTGGATCTTGTTTTGAAACAGATTTATTTTCTGTAATGAAATCTTTTGTCCTTCCCTCTTCTTATTTCCTTTTCCCCTAAACCCTTCTCCTCTCCATCCTCAGCCTCTGCAAGTCCTGTTTGCCGGAGAGGCCACCCACAGAAAATACTATTCCACTACCCATGGTGCTTTGCTGTCAGGACAGAGAGAAGCCACTCGCTTGATAGAGATGCACCAGGACTTGCACAGAGCTGAAACCACAAAGCCTAATATGTAATGAAAAATAAAACAAACCTCTGACTAGTGAAAAGAAAAAAGTGTTGAGTTTTAAACTTTTTATCTTGATGATTAACTTATACTTAAAAGCATAGCTTGGGCATTATTACATTGATAACAAATGAGTATTGTTTCTGTTGTACTGTAGATTCAAATCATGCTAAATTTCATTTGAGATGTTCTGTTCAAACGTTGCCAATGGTGCTGTCATTTCTTGTCTTTATCATTATGTCACTATGTTGTTTTTTTAAATCAGTAATTTAACGTTTGTAATAACAGCATCTGTAATTTAACGTGTTTTTGTAAGTGCCTTCTGTACGAAACATTATGTTATTTCAAATATAATGGAAATACAAAATAAAATTTGAGAAAGTTTTAACAAAATAAAAGTTATCACATTCTAACAAGACCAGATCGTTGTTGTTAATTTAATTCATTAACATATTAAACACAGTAGTGGTAGCCTTCAGATATCTCCTCTTCACCCACTTCTGTCCTTGTTAATATTTTCCATGTTCTCAGTACAACCACAGACGAAAGCTGTTTCCATAGAATCACCATTTTGGTATCCTTTTAAATCTGTGAAAGCAACATAGAAAGTGAGTGCACACAGAAAGCAAAGAAACAGTTCCAAAGCCGTGATGCTGTGCCAAAGTGACAGATGGTGTTAGAACAGACCTCAACCCAATCCTCACTTCTGTCAGACAACAGTGTTAATCCTCCTCATCAAAGACAAACACAACCAGAGTCTGAAAAGAACAGGGAAATTTTTAATTAGCAACAGGGAAATCAGTGTAAAATACTGTTCTTCTTCCCAGCATATTTACAATTGTTTGTATTATACAGTTATAGGACACTTGGATTACTAATCTAGATATAACTATATATTTTTAGATTTTCACAAATATCTTCCCTCATCTTAGGGGCTATAAAAAAGAAATCAAAAAATCTGGTTTCTTTTAAATATTCTTTGTGAGTTAATCTACATTTTTCATGTAAGATAAGGTAAATCTTTATTGTCATTGTCACTTTTACAAAGGAACAACGAAATTGAAGGTGCAGTCGAGTCAGTGTGAGGCATAATGGTTAAAAAGACAAGAAGAGAGAAAATAAATAAAACAAATAGTAATAAAAGTACGTTACAATATATACAAAGAAATTGCACTTGTTTTATATACAAATTGCACTGGTTAAATGTACAAATTGCACTGGTTGACTTAAGGTCTATATTGCACATTGGGGGAATGATATGAAGCAGTTTTATTGTGACTTTAGATAAAATGTGATAAAATGTACCAGTGACAAGGAAACTTCCATGCAGTTGCTATATAAAAAGAAAAGGTTTTCATCTCTCCGTCCCACAATAGTGGAGATTCTCAGAGATCCAGGTCACAATTATGCCAAATATGCAGTTAAGTGGCAACTGGACTTGTTTAAGGTTCTTGAAGAGATTTAACTGTTTGTCTGACAGTCCTCATCAGTTAACAGGCTGCGACTCCCAGGTATTTTAAACTCTGTTGAATCATTAAGTTGTTAACATCTGATCAACACCACTGATCTTGGTCCACTTGTTCATCATGTGTGTTGTTAGAGTCACAAGGGTCAAAGGTGAATGAATGGCTGTGAAACTGCCTGGGTAGGAATGTCAGGACCCTGTCATAAGTGGCTTAAAACAACAGAAAGTCTGCAGTCATAAGTAGTGTCGTAGACCACCAGTTTAATGTATATGTCCTTTACTCCTCTTTGTTTTTAGACCTATGGTTTGAAAGAGGAGTAAAAGAAACCTTCCAAGTTAAACTGGAACTATCATTTAAGACTCTCAACCAGTCAGTATGAACTAATGAAGTCTTTCAGTTGTCAGTCTTAGATGTCTTTTGAATTCTACACTTCATGTTTTTAAAAAGGTTTGTATTAAAGATTTTGTGGTTTCAGGCTTCAGAAGTTTCTCTAAAGCCATGGCAGACATTATATCCACGACTAGTAAACTGATCTTTATCTTTAAAATTAGTCATGTGCTCTTTTTAAGAGATAGGAGTCTATTATAATGTTTTGGATTAAGAAAAAATATTGCACAGGAATATTGTTCATTATATACATATTCATCTGATGTTGAAGCTGAGGTGAACGTGGATATATAGTAGCAGTGGACTCATGTAGTACCAAATGCTGATAAGTGAGTCCATAAAGAGGCCCAGATCTTTTCTGAATCCTATCCATCAAGACACTGATGGCAACAATCTCATTTTAAACTACAGTAATTCAAAATAATCTGGCACATTTCCAAAACTCTCCTCTCCCACAGCAGATAACACAACCTAACTTTTTTTTCCTGTGACACAACTCCTCATTTTTCACTGGACAGTATCTGCACTGAGGTCCACGAGGAGTGGTGGGATCTCAAGGCAACTGGGAAATGAAATTACCAGAGTAAAACAAAGGGTTTAAAAACAGTCAGTAAAGTCAGTAAAACTCATTCAAACGTTTGCATGTACACTAAATTAAAACAGTGTAAGATAGTTATATTCCTTCTTCATCCAAGTCAACTTTATGTGAATCCTGAGAAGAGTAACAGACACTTGCGGGAATTAATCTAGATCCAAATTAACAATAAAGAATAATAAACTACTTCATTAGTGTTGACAACTTCATGTTGTTGTTAATATACATATATTATGTGGATTAGTATCTGGTCTACAGGTACAGCACTTTGTCACACTTTTATTTTCACCCGCTGAATGCTGTCAGCCTCATTTATGACAGAAAGTGTCATAAGATTAAGATTCCTAGAAAGATTATATTTACTTGTAAGAAGAGGAACATTAGAAAATATCAGTAACAGATTTTTCTTTTACTGTAACTTTTCCGATATTAGCCAGCTTAGTATTAGTTGAGCTACAGCAGGAGGGACCCTGCCTCCTGCACTGCACTGACAGTGCACTAGAGGGCAGTAAACATGTGCCTGATTATAGATAGTTAGTTTTGACTATTTGTTGTTAATGACTGAGAGAAACATTTGTGATAACAACTGCTAGTTTTTCTTCTTCTTAACAACTAGTTAATGAAGAATAGAATAAGAATAAGAACTGAATAGATCTACTAAATAGGTCTGATTAAGCAGAGATTAAAAAAACCTAAATAAATATGTATGTATGTATGTATAAAAAAAAATATTCCCCACTCGCCCCCCTGCCGGCGGTCTTTGTCCTTCAAGCTTGGGTCCTCTACCAGAGGCCTGGGAGCTTGAGGGTCCTGCGCAGTATCTTAGCTG
>JAUMHL010000001.1:10731397-10770539 GCA_032362345.1 Sandelia bainsii | reverse complement strand
GGGCCTGGTGCTGTCCAGTTCTTCATGCTTGAGACTCTTTCTTGGATGTCTGCCAATGTGATGGTTACTGGGGCTTGGTCAGGGAGGTTGCTGTGGTCTTCCAGTATTGCTCAGTCTCCAGCCTGGGTGGGTCCATTCTCATACTATTACCCTGCCACTGTGAGTACACCTTAGATGGTCCAGTGGAGAAGGTCCGGTTTATTCTACTGGCTTCTATATCTCTGGTGTACCTCTTCAGACGCGTAGAGGCTAAGGCCTCAGCAATGGACAGTTTGTTGTATTTCTTAGATATCCCTTTTTTCAGCACACCTTTCTGCAGTTCTGATAGCTGGCTAACTTCCCTCCGTGCTGCGTCTAACCTTCTAAGGGTACTGCTCCTTGCGGCTGGATCACTGTTGCTGTGGTGTAGATCAGCTGATTGGTGTCAGTGATGGTCGTAGTAGGGATTGTCCATAGAGGGTACTTTCAGAGGGTACTTCACTCATTCTTGGTAATCAGTATCAGAGAGTCCAGGTTTCCAGCTTAGCCATGATCTTATTTCTCAGGTCAGCTGCTCTTGTATTCAGACTACAAGGGCTTGTTGTTCTTGGGGCTTGGTACCCAATCTCAGAGTGTGGGGATGAAGATATCTCCCCCCTGACCTGTTGTCCTGGCTCCCCCTTGCCGTAGCATTCGTGTTGTACCTCATCGATCTCTAGTTGTGATAGCAGTGGTTTCTTGCGAATGTTGGAACATTGAGCTACTAGTTGTTTTGCTGGTATCGAAGAATCCATAGGTCCCACACCGCTTAATGTAACCTCTTTCACTGGGGTTACTTGTATAGTAGCATTCCAACAGTCCCTTGTTCTCATCTCTTGTCCACGATTGCCTTGTTCTTTTTCCAGTAGCCCACTTATCGTCAGATTGTCCTGGTTCCCCAACATCTGGCGCAGACCTTGTTAATCCGGGTGACGTCTTATATATATATATATATAAAAAGATATGCATCTAAGACTCACACTTCTAGGTGCACATGATCTGGACGACTGAGAATCTTCAGCAACACTGTGAAAAGAAATATTTGAATCTAAAGCCAAATGTGAGTGCTGTTATTCAAACAACTTTTTTTTAAAGGATTCCTGTTTTGCATTTCATGGCTGATTAGCAAAGATTTGCCACAACATAACTACACAACATACCTACACAGCATAGCTACACAACACACTTACACAACATTTCTCACCGAGCTGTGATTAGAAACATGAAAACAGCTTAGTCTCATTAAGACTGGGAGACACACTCATTAATTAACTTTAGTCCTCACTGTCAGTACATTTATTGTACTCTTCTTCTTCCTCTTCCACTTCCACTTCTTCTTCTTCTTCTTCTCCTCCTTCTTCTTTGCTTGTGTCCATCAACTTTTGATAACAATATCTGGGTCTTAGATTTATTTTTCTTTACCAGGTGACTAATGGGGTTTTTCAACTGCAGGAAATTCCCCCTCAACCTGCTTTGGAGACATATTTCAGCACATCTCAGGTGATGGTGCCAAATCATTTTCCACTAATATGCAGGGGGGGCTTGTGGGCTGTCACTTATGACTGGTTAAATGGTACACGTTTGTTCCTAAGGCTTGGGAGATGCATCTGACAACCTTTGCCTTACAATGACAATGACAATTTAACTGTTTTGTGAAAACAAAGCTATATTTATCTACTCATAGTCATAAAAATACGACCAAATACAACTACAATTCTGCACAAATCCAGAAGCAGAAACCAAAACTATGCATTTTTGCAACTGAAATAACCACTTAATTTGGCACCTGATGTTAACACTGAAACATTCAAAATGGTACATAAAGTTTTTCAACACTGAAATAAAGTGCAGATGGTTAGAGGTTGAAGAAGAGTAGAAGTTAAAGGCACAGACATGAAGACATGTAGCCTGCTACTCAAAACAAAGAACCAATGTCCCACAGAAAGCAGGTCACCACTGTGTCACCTTGTCTGTTTGGTGTTTCACATCACTGCACTTGCTTGTTTTCAGTACTGCATCCATCATTATTATTTTTCACTCTGAGCTGAGACTGAACACTTGGTACACTGAACGTTGTCCTTGCAAACAAATGGAATATTGAGTAATAATTAAGACAGTCAGACTGTAACACATGGAGAAAGATAATGATTTACTGCAACAGGAAGTAGTGGAATAAGTACTAAGAAGTACTGCAGTGCAGAAAGAAGTGAAGTGCAGTCCAGCATTTATTAAAGTAAAAAGCACAAAATATGCTTAAATTACATAAAGTACTGGATTATAATTATTGATGTAATATAATGTAGACCTCATTAATGATACAGCTTGTAAAGGTGGAATTATAGCCCATATTAATACATTATAATTTATTGATTATATTTTTTATTAATCTTCATCTGCAAATTAACTAAAGCTGTCCAACAGTAATGGAGTAATAAAATATTATTACATCACAAAATATAAATACTTAAGTAAAGTACAGTTACCTCACAATTTTACTTAATGACAGAAAATAGTTGAGGCTGCATTTATCTATTTTTGCCCACTAAGGAGCAGAACAACCACAACCTGACTTATGTGTTTCATGGAAAATGAAGAAGACCAATACTCACTTAACCTGTGGTTTTGTCTCCACCTACTTCGGAGAAAAAAACAACAAAAAACTTTAGCATAAGTTGCTGCATGTGTGACCTTCTATTCCAGCTATTTGTTACCTTTGTTGTCAGCGGTTTGTGCTGAGCAGCTATTCTTTTTTTCTTTTGATGAAAGTGACTGAGATTTGAAAAACATGCAAATATAAAGGCAAGACAAAGTGGTAAAATAGGTTAAAAAGCTTTACATTCTCCAGAGAGTTGTCACCATAAACATGAATATGGTGTAATATATAATGTATATACTATGTACCTTAGACTGTATTTGTGCCTACAATATAAAGTTCACACAGCAGAATAGACTCACATACATAACAGTCACATTTTCTGACTTACCTTTAGTAGTACCTGTCATGTACTGCAGAGCTTTGGTCATTTCTTTGTACACCCACCTGATTTGATTTAATATAATTTGTCATGTTTACAGCATTCACAGTTCATTTTTAAATGCTTGCACTGTGCTGAGTCTTCCCTTTAAAAATAATAAAAGAAATAATAGCAACATGTTCTTTGTTAAATAATTTTCACCTCGTAATTACAAGATAAGTTCTTGTTAAAACAGACTTTAAAAGGCTTAAAAAAAATATGCATATACATACATACATCCATATACAATTTAAAGCAATTTTATTGATGACAACAAATAAGTGAAAATGAGTAGTAAAACATTTCCATCTATTGCAGTCATCGTAGAAGGCTGATCATGTTTTGGGAAAGTCATTTTCAGCAACAAAAACCGTCTTGTCATTGTAGCAACAAGGATGAAGTTTCTGGACCAACGGGCGTACCTGTCAATGGCAGTCAAAAATAAAAAAATACAAAGACAAACTGCACACTTAACTGCCCAGATAAGTGTTGAGGTAATGTGTAAAATACTATTCAGATGAATGGGCAGAGTACAATCATTCATACATAAAATATGTACAGAGAGGTACATGAACACTCATACACTGTTTTTCAATTGCACAGTATGATGAATAGATGTAAATGCAACAAAGAATAAAAATGTAAAAATGTAATAATGAAATATAAATGGAATCTGGAAGCACCTTGGTTAATAGGTTATGCTTCAGATTTTGAATCAGAAAAATAAATTAGAAATGAGTCAGGGTGACATTTGGAGAGGCAGAGAATGAAGATGTAAGCCAAAAAAGAAATTCTGGTGTACTTGGCACCTCTAATCTACAGTTTCAGAGCGTGCAAGCTCTGTAACATCTTTAGCAGGTCCATTTTCACAGTAAAGCAAATGTACTATTGGTATGAGCATGAAACTTGAGTATAATGCGAAAACAAACAAACAAAAAGACGGTTAGGAATACAAATGTTAGCATAAGGTCATATTGGCAAGGAACCTAAAAAGCACTTGAATGTAGTTGAACCAGATTCAATCTTTAACTTCCCAACCAAATGAAACATTAAAAAATGGTTTAAAAAGTGGTTTTATAGAAGTTCATACGTTCTCACAAGCTCATCTTGGAGACTGAACATGTAAGTGAACAGCCCATTTCGTACCACAACAGAGGGCGCCACTAGGCGTCGTTTCTGTCTAAACCGATGACCAACAGGCCGATAAGTGTTCCAGAAACAAAGTGCATCATATTTTATCAAATACTGAGAAACAGCTGAACATTAAAAACAACACTCTTATAATAAACATCTGAAATATGTTATTTTTTTTCTCACTAGTGCAACAACAGACTGGATTAAATAAAGAGAAACGTTATTAACCTGCAGGCAATCAAAGCTCTTTAAACATCTAATAATTTTCTTGCCACAGTAGCAGAACAGTTAAGAAGGCAACTTAATGATTGATGCTTGAACACAAACATGCCAACATTATACACATTGCGTTTTTTTTAATAGAAATAAATAGCTGAATTATCCTCTTCTTAAATAATTTCCATCTCTATATGACTCTGATGCACATTTAATATAAAGTATCTAATACACAACTGCAATTTCAACACTACTGTTATACATAATATAATTCTCTATATTGATCTTTCATTCAGCTTTGGAGAGAAAATGTTTACAGAATGAAGACCTGTAAAAGTCAACGTTTTCCACTCATAAATATGACCTTAATATTATAGAACATCAAACATTGGTCCTTTTTTCTTGTTATGATGTTTTTTGTTCTTTTTTTTTACAAACATTATATACAGATTAGCTGATAGCGAAGGCAGGATTGTCTAAAACTTAAAATCAACAAGTGCTTTTTGTTTTCTCTACTGTGTTAGCAAAGTTTTAACACCTTACCCCACAAACGTATTTTCCTCAGTGAAACAGAGCGGACTATCAGTACCAGTGTAGGATAATATGCAGGACTGGAAGAACATGGAGTAATGAAAATCCACAACTGTTCTCAAATATTGACCTGGAACATCAATACTACAATATGCTGCTACACAAGTCCTCATAAACATAATTGACTATGAAGCAGGGATCATAATAAACAGATAACTGCCTCATCTGTGAGTTTGTACATTTTAAAAAAGCCCCAATGACAAACTCTATGTTGCACATTCCGCCCGCAAATGTTGAAGATCTGTTGTAGACACAGACAAGATGTGCAGGGTAAAACAAACCCGCATTATGTGATGCAAGGGAAGAGACATGATGTTCTCCCTGATGTGTGATTCATTTTAAAATCTGTTTCAAGACTCTGCGCATGATTTCTCAAAATCAAAGTGATAGGAGCACTCCACAGGTTTAGTATTGCACTTTCATTAAGTCGGGGGACTTGCTGGAGAGACAGATTTAAAAATTCATGTGGCAGCACAAGGAAAATTCTGACTTTTGGTCCACAGTATAAATCAAGCTCGAAAAAGGCTGGAGCTTACCCATCCCTTCATATCTTTTTTTTTACCCTCTGCATTGTAAACACCCACATCTTTCAAACTTCACACTTAGTGATTTCAGTGTAGGCTTCGTGTAGATTTGCTTTCACCAAGCTGAGATAACCCTGATATCGTGGTTATTTTCCTCAAACTTATCGCAGCTCCTCCAGAGCCACAGACAACATTAGACAGCTATTTTCATATGCTGAGCAGTACGTCTTGACTTGATTAAAATGTTTTTGTTGTGCAAAAATGTTTAAATTATCTTAGATGTATGTAAACAGTGTTGCCACTGCTACTCATACCTATTGAGTATTTCTGCAATGTCCACCATACTCAAATGTAACCAGGAGACTTTTTGAGGTCAGAAAAACAGGAGAGCTGATTTGTGCTGCAAAGACTAGGAGTGTCATATCACACCAGTTGTGGAAATGCTTGAAAACACCAGCAGAGGGAGACACGAATATAACTGAGGGCTCAGTCATGATAAGCCCTATGAATAAAAATGGCACAGTTTAGTATGATAACCACATACATGAACACAAACCCTCATGTTCAACAAGAGCTGCTTACTCTCAAATTAAACTCGTGTTGCTTTTGTCTTGAAGAGATTAAACATTTGCCTTGCATGGTACCCCCTCCCTGATTAATGGCACATAGGAAAATGTTCACTGGAATGAGGACAGACATAGAAATGGCACTAGTTTATGAGAGAACTGCATTATGGATCATCTTCCAGTCTTATGAAAGAGCAACATCAGCTACTGCATCCTGTCATCTTAGACTACAGATCTAGAGATTCGATAATGATGAAACACTGATTCTAGATTTGTTACATGATCCTGTTTACACGAGGAAGCAGAAGATGTTAGAAGAGGCAAAAATGCATTGTTGCCATGCAGTGACTAAGAGACTGTCAAGGTCTGTATGTTAAGGGAGGATGCCCTTACTCTTGCTCTTTCTGAGGTGTCTGAAGCTGGTGCAGCACGTTTCTGTTCTGGGTGGAAGCCGTAGGAGTTGAACGTCGCCCATTGTCCAGTTTCAGCCTACAGTAGCCCAGGCTGGGCTGAATCAGAACCATTTATTGAATTCTCAGCTAGTTTACTGAAGCATTCACTCATCCACGCTCACACAAAGAAAGATCCTGACTTAAATCCTCAAATCTGAGGAAATCAGTGCTTCTGCAATTTCTTAAACCTGCCACCATTTAGAGTTCTCTGTGGGAAGTATGTATGCTGTATGGTGTGCTTCTGCCCATGATCCTTTGGTGTGGATGGCAGTCTCAGGACTCTTACATCAAGCATTATGTAGATGCAGACAGTAGTGTTGAAACCTTGCTCCACGTGTTTCAATAGAGGGATCTGGCTCTGTGTGATGACACCATACTATTTTATGGTGAAAGCGAAACACAACTTAGAAAGAGGGTCAGTGTTGTTAGTTTAGTTGAGTCTGAAGTTTAAATCAGGTCATTTGTTTCATAAGTAGTGCCATGGTTAGTCTAAATAAGCCTCCTGACTAGTTTTCTGACATAACCAACATTAGTAGATACTGATTTCCACTACTGTAGCAGTAAATTTGTTTTTTAAATTCTAAATTTGGACATGTGGAGTATGCACATTGAGCCTCGGCCCTGGTTCATCATGGCAGTCTTCTGTTGTTTCTGTTGGTGCTGCAGATGCATTCAACCCCATGGAGTTGGCTCAAAACAGCTGGCTTTTTTTTGATTGACTGGAGTCCAGATGGCACCTCTCCAATATTTGAAGAACTAACACAAAATATGTTAGCAGAGACTGTCTGTTTTCACATGAAGGATTTTGGAGAAGCCAGGTCTCTTCTTTAGAGCCTGAAGAAAAGGGAGGGAAAAAAAGGGAGGAAGGGAAGGGACATGGTTTTATATCTTCCTCCATGAGCACTATGTTTGCACAATAACTGATACAGTATATGACAGAAAGCTATAAAAATACTGAGGTGCAAAACTAACCCCTCACGATCTTCACCTCTACAGAACTTCAATAAAAAAAAGAGATGATTAAACATGAGAGGAGAGTTTTGGCTTTCTTTCACAGCAAACTTGAAGAGGAAGAGATAAAAATAAGTCATTGCTGTTTGCAGCTTTAGAGAGGTTACCTAACTGCTATGAGCAACCCCACCATCTTGAGTGTAATATCCAAGAAGAACACACTATAAACTGACTCATAACAACAAAACATGAATAAAACTGGGCTTTCACAAGCTTATTTTAAAATCTCTGTTTGTACATGGTCAGTCATAAGAATTACCTGAGCCTCTTACAATGAAGCTGTGCTTAGTACGTTAGCAGCAGCACAACCACAACCAACCATCACTGGGATTGTAAGAATTGAGTCATGGTTTAAACTGTGTAGTTGCAATAAAAATAGATGCATTTGACCTCAGAGGAATCTGAGGTTACATGTTAGTCATGTTTATACTGTACAGTAGTGCACAACTCAGAGGACATGTTGACTATAAAAAGAAACAAGATTCACAAGAACGTGCTTAACAAAGTGTGACCTCCTGACCTGGTCTGATATGTACACAAAATAATGTTTATGTTCTTACAGCTGACCAGGATCTCTGTTCATCTTAAAATTGAAAGTTCAGCCTGATTGTGGTGTTTGAAAACAAATAATCAGTTTTAGTAGGTTTCTTCCTCATGGAAATATGTATGTGGAGAGCACATTTTTTAAATGCATGAGTACTGGAGGTGCATGTACAGTATATGTATGCTCGCGTTGATTTTTCTCAGTGAACTGATACTGTATGGCTGCATGAGTGCTGAGTCTGATTTGAGACTGTTACCTGCAGCTTGTTAACCATCTCATCAAACAGTTTTCTTGCTTCAGGACTGTTGGGGTCCTCAAAGTAGTCTTCTATACCAATCTGGACCACAATGGACTTGAGGTTGCGGCAAACACCTACATGAGCAAAAAGGAGGGTCTTAGTCAAGGAGGTGTTCATACATGCTTTTGCGTTTGCCATTATGGTTAATTGAGTGTTGACTGATGGGTCAAAAAATGGTAATTTTATCCATTAAATCTATTAAATGTACAGTAGTGTTTTAATCTTACTGTTGAAGTGGAGCAGGGCTTTTGGGGTGACTGGTGTGGAAGTGAGCACCAGCATCTCCAAGCCTTTCAGGCCTTCTCTGCAAACCTCTGCTGCCACCTCCTGGTTGATTTCACTCACATGGTCCAACTCCAGCACCTGCAGACGCATGCAGTTCCTCGCTGATGGGGGGGTTAAAGGGAAGTAAACCGAGGAAGAATCAGGAAAAAACAAAGCAAAAGTATGTGGAGATGCTACACAGCAAGGGTTACAGCACATAAAGCCTTGCTTATATTTAAGAACCAATTGAACCTGAAATGCACACTGCTATAAAAACACTACAGATGAATAGATTTATTTTCTAAAATTACAATAACACTTATTTGGTTCAACATATCGCAAAAAGAAAAATTTTTCTCAAAGCACAATATCAAAACAATTGACACATGGTAAATATCTCTGTGGCTGGCACAGACCGAACTGAACAAATCTAGCCCGAGCATTACTTCTGTGCCGTCACTTCTTCTGCGTATGCACACTGCATATGCATAAAGTAACAAGGAATGTGACAAATAAAACAAATTAAATTTATAGTTGTTGCTGAATTATTGTTTTTTGTTAAGCAACATTTACCGAGTGAGGCCAGTCCCTGAATGCCACAGCCAGCGCCTCCCACACCGAGTGCACGGAGGTGTGGCCAGCATCGTCCAATAGTCTGCAGACATCGGTTACTGAAACGAGCTGGTTGTTGGCTGAAAGACACAGAAAGAAAATCCATGTTCACTGATTTAACAAATGTGTAGTTATCACAACATAGATTAGTTGTAATTGACGCTGAATCAAGGTACTGTATATTTCCCTGTATATTACCATGGGTTAAGTGGCGCCACCTGCAGGGAGATGATGTCTCTACAACCTGCTCCAAGGGCCCAGATCACCTCCTGGCCAACTGGATCTGTGGCACTCCTAAAAATCATTTATTGTTACATTACATACGCATGAACGCATGAAATCCAGTACAGATAGTTGTTGTGTGATAAATTCATGAGTTGATAAATTATTCAATTTTAAATTTTTAAAACAAATGAGACCTACCTGTAGGTTACAGCCTGCAGAGCTCGGCAGTAGCAGCTGGCAAGCCAGAGGGAGCGATCAGTCAGCAGATTGGGGCAGTGTGAAATCTTCAGTATCAGCAGGTTACTTCCTGTGGCCTTCAACAATGCCTCCAGACCTTCCTCCAGACAGCCACTTAGATGGAGATGTAAGAGAAGGTCAACAGGAAAATACAGAGACAGAGCAGTGGAACTAATTCTCATGTCCCTCATCTCTTCCACTATTTTAACTCAAAAAATGTTGCAAGGAGCGTCTTGTCTATGTGTTGCGTGGCTGCTTCAAGCCCCTTTAGTCTTTTTCCACATATAGTATTTCAATCCTATATTTGTCTTCTGGTATGAAAGACAAACCTATATTTTACACACTGATCATAAACAGCACAAAAGCATCAGTGACTTCTTGTTGCCTCTTCTCATCAGTCACTGTCTAAGGAATCGTCTAGTAGGTCACTCAGTGCAGTTGTTTGCAAAGCAAAGTGCTTCTAAAAATCAAAAAGTGGCTCCAGAGTGACTGGGTAATATTTTGAAAATCATGTGCATCTGTAAAAGTCTAGTTGTAACTATGTCTCTGGTTGTACTGCATGTGTGTCTCACCGTGTGCTTTTAAGGTAATCATCCTTGGTTTCCTTCTTCCCTCGCTGTCGTGGTTTAAGATTTTGCAAGATGAGGGAGTGCGTCTGAGTGCACCACTGAGACAATGTGCAGAGGAGCTGAGAAAGGACCATGGTAAATCCTTATAAATCTCCATAATATACAGCAAAGACATTAAATATAATGCTACTGACTGCATACTCAAAATATTCAGAATGTTCTCTATAAACCTTGGAAGAAACGCGAGCGTTCTCCAGGAGGACTCTGGTCCACACAGCTGGGTGACGAGCCACAAACTTCCAGTCTCTGCAGACCTCAGCGGCTCTCAGCAGGGTTTTAGTATCCAGGTAGGTGAAGATACAGAAGAGAGCTGCGCGCATCTTCAGGATCTCTGGACTGATGACCTCGTTGGATTTAGATGGGCTCTTTTCATGACGACATGGTTTGCTGTAGATCACTTCTGACCGACCTGTAGGAAGAAAAAAAAAAACAGCCTTTTTGATTGTTACACCCATGTGATCAATTTGAAAATATTATTTTTTGGAATGTCAGAGATTTGATAACACTGGCAGACAAGAGTATAATCTATTGAAACATATACTGAATTCATATTCATAACATTTTGCACTACTATAGTAGTCCTTTGAAGTTCTTAATACAGAGCAGTGGACAGTAAAAAGCTAAAATGATTCAAAAATAAATCTAGTTTTAGTTATCTGTAACTAATAAACTGGATGTACATACACATACATGCACATTATGTATATATTTTTGTATACCTATATGTGTAAATATCTATATGTTTATGCTTTAAAATTTTCCATTCCTCTGTTTTGCTTCTGATGTTGCAATTTGAATTCCATTTTTACTGTTAAATAAGTGGTTGTTACTGTAAACTTTGAATAACTTATGAATATGAGATATAAACATACATTTTAAAAAAAGCAAGGGAATCTAATTGAGTAACTCGTTGCTTTGAGAGATTTTCCCAATATCAAAGTTGCTACAATCTTAAGAACAGGAATAAATGTTACTGCTTATTTTGTCACATGGTGGCGCCAACCTTCAGCAAGACACTAAATGAGGTTACATAAATTTTTCCTTTTCTTTTTATTCTCTATATTGCTATTTATTGGCTGATACCATGTGTCCAATCCAAGCTCAGATTATTCCTCCAATCTCCGGCAAGATTGCTCCTACATGACTCATCTTTGGCCTTGGAAGGTGTCTGCTCGAAACCACCAGGGTTATGAACCACTCCTTACACTCTCACTCTTTTCCTCTTTTTCTCTCCGTCTCTTTTTCTATCTCTCACACACACACACCACCTACGCTCAAGACTGTCAAATGAACTAAAAAAGCCAAGCTGTGTGTTGCATGCTGAGAAAAACTGTGTGCTTGTGGATGCATACCATCTGATAAAACCTGGCAGAGACTGTCCCAATAAGGGTACCTACGTCAGAGCAGAAGAATGCCAGTAACATGAGTGTTACGTGAGAAAAACCTCTGAGTTAATGGGGCATTCATAGCAGTTCACACAAATATGTCATAGTGCTCAGGCACAGTTTTGCTCCTTTCTGGTCGGCCCAGTGCACCTGGTATTTAGAAGAAACTTGACAGCAGGTGGAGAAAAATGGAGGGCAGCAGCAGTGAGATCTTGGCAAGGCAGGAAGTTAACAGATAGCTGTACAATCTGTGGTGCATCTGAAGAAATGTGCAGACATGACTGACTAACTTGGCTCAATCATAGATTTAGTATGAGAGGAGGAACTGAGATGATACGACAAATAGTGCTCTTTCAAATATAAATATGTTCAATGTCTATCAAAGATGTACACAAAGAACAGAGAGTGTAGGACTTGTCATCTACAACCGATATAAAATGCTGTCAGTAGATGAAATACAGTGCAGCTGTTTTGCAAAAAATGATAATCTCAAGGACCACATGCACATGTTTTGTTTCTGCGTCTAGTCACATCTTGTTGCGTTCATATGATAATAACTACACAACCTCTGGCCTCTTTGGAGCCCTTTATGGTTTTGGACAGTTTGATGTCTTCTGTAGCTGATAAATGCTAATTGGAATTATAACTAGTAAAATCAAGTCAAGTTTCTGTATACAGCCATAAATCACAAATGTGTCTCTTTACAAAGTTTAGGAAAAGAAAAGATCAACATTTGGTCATTGCAGTAAATATTTACATGTAATGTAGGTATGGGGGCCTCTTTCCTCCACATTAATCACAGATGTTCATGGCTCATCAACACTCGTTTGTAGAATAAGATTTGGTCAGTGACACAGCTCCTGCAACAGCACAGCACCTGCAACTCAACCTGACCTAGATCCACATCAGTCACTACTCTTATGGGAGATATTTTTAAGGCTTTATTAGGAGAATCCTGGCTCCCCTGTGTCTGAGTTATAGCCTGGATGTTAGATTGGAGAGACTGTATGAGATTTCTAAGAATAAACGGCTCTACTGCTCTAAATTACTTCACAAAGGGCCCTTACCTGTGTTAGGGCGGTATCCTGCTCTTCCGTGGTGGGGATACGGTGCAGCAGACTGCTGGACTTCAGCCACAGCTCTCCTCTCTTGTTCCCACATCTCTACTTCAGACTCGGTGGTCCGGGAGCCCACATCTGACACATCTCCTTCATCGCCTTCAGTGCTGTTCCTGTAAGGCCGTCGCTGCCAGTTCTGAATAGCTTGTTTACGGAGACCCCAGTTTCTTGAGCCACATCCAGGTGAGCGCTCGTAACCCGCCTCGCCCAGCCGGCACTGCATGTGATAGTACTGAGCCTCGGGACAATCCTCCATGGGATGCATCTCGACGCTGTCACTGTCGTAACCCCCAGAGCCCTGTGAGACAGACTTGATCCGCCCTGATGCTCTGCAGGAAAAGAGAGGGAAGCGTGATATAAATAATGATCGAATCATTTTTTTGATAACACATGGACAATATTCAGTAACATAATGTACTGTATTCTATATACATTCATTCTACAATAATGCGATGCAACAACAATAA
Source organism: Sandelia bainsii (assembly GCA_032362345.1). Classification (NCBI taxonomy): domain Eukaryota; kingdom Metazoa; phylum Chordata; class Actinopteri; order Anabantiformes; family Anabantidae; genus Sandelia; species Sandelia bainsii. Next base: position 10,757,234 of record JAUMHL010000001.1, on the reverse strand, counting down.
CAACATCCATCATCATCAACATTACTATCAATTGTCTGGCATTTGACATTTTGAGTAATATAAATATGTTTGCAGATGGCAGCCTGCTAGCTTCGCATTAATACTAAAAACAAATAGGAAACAGCTAATCTGTCCAGATGTAAGAATTCACATGTAGTGAGCTTTTTAATATAGCTTTTGATATAATTTACTTGTTGAAATTTAAGCGTAAAAACAGCAGGTTGTGGTTTTACCAGAGGTTGTATAAAGGACTGTTAGCCAGGCAGGCATCAAACAGGAAGTCACTACACCCTGACAAGTAATAATGCTTCATTTAAAACTTAGCAAACACAACCACAAATTGCCATTTTACATTACTTTTCTTCTCTTTCTTTTATGCGGATTAAACAAAGAATATATAATGTGTTCTTTAGTGAGCTTTAGAGGAAACGCAAAGCAAGTTAATTTACAGCATATTGTGCAAAATAGGACACACATAAGGCTGATTTAAAGCAAAACTCAAGATTGATTTGATCTGTATTTATGTTTTTATTTTGAATATAATATAATGTCATATTTTTAGGGGGTTATGTAAGTATGCAATACTAGTAACACAGAAACATATGTAGAGGTGCTTCCACTTGACACATATGAAAGATAAAAGGTATTACCTACAGTAGATACTTATGCATGATGCCACTCACATATACCCACACTACACATAAAAGCCTCTCACAAAAACATAAAACAGTAGCACCATTACACCTACTCTAAATCCCTTAGTAACCTGTTGCTTTTCATTATGCATTTCAGTAAAGACCAGGCCTCTCTACACAGAGTGACATTCATTCCACTGAGAAACTCAACAGACTTTATATTTAATTTGACCCAGGTGGATGCTGTGAACCACTTCATATACGTACAAGGAACAGGTGTATCAGAGGATTTATAGTAAAATGAGAGCAGCGTCTGTACATACAAACAGCTACAGCACCTAAAATAACCTCCCAGCCAACACAAGTGATGAGCAGTTACAAATATCAGCCTCTCAAAAAGTCAAGGACATTTTTCTTTCTTTTTTCTGTTTTGTTTCTTCTCTGTACTCCTTGTATGTTCTTTCTCTTAGCATAATAAGGAGAGTCAAAGCATCTGCATAATTCACTTCAGGAATAAAAAATAAGAGCAAATCACAGGTGATTCTGCAGGTAGAACTTCAGCACCTGTAAGTGAAAAGGATGCACAGGAGATTAAATACATTTTGAGACACATATTTGAATTAAATCTAAGACCAAAATAATACTGCTTATGGTTTTAACAATCTAATATGTGTCTGTGATAAAACTGTCATACATTACAGTCTAATGAGCCAGTTGTAAACTAGTACCTTAATAATGTTTTGTCCGTATTAAATTAAAAGATGGATGCAATGAAATTAAATGACCTCATAATAAAAAGCACATGATTGGCAATTGCTAATTAACGTGTTTCCAGAATGCAAAGCAAATGTAAATGTAAAACAACTCAATAATCAGTGGAAGAAACACACTCCCCTCTTTCTCATCTCACTAGTTTTGTTATTTTCATTCCTAATGTGTAAATCAATGTGAAAATATGTGCCCTGATTGTACCAATCACAGGTAACTATGAAAAATCTAAGTCACAGTAATTGATTACATTTACATTAAAAGCTTTTAGACTGGTTTTCAGCCTAAACATGAGGATAGCTATATATTTTTACAAGATCAATTCATATAAAAATGGCTACAGTTACAATCACAGTAAAAATATAATGTAAAAAATATAATTTATAACACATGCGGAATAATGACTGCAAAAATATCTGGTGATATCAAAATGAATACATCACTAAAGCAGTTGAGAGTATGACCTATACTACAATCAGTCACAAAAATATTTTGATCGCTGATGAAGAGATATTAATACCCCAAGACAGAAGGCTTGGATGGATGCTGTTGGGCCTCTGTGTGTGTCAATGATTCGATGGGGAAGGCCTGACAGGTTCGGTGTGACGCCATGTTAGGAGACACATTCACTTACCAAATGGGGATGACAGTTGTGTTAGTCAGAGTATTATGGCATGGCCATGTGTTTGAAATCTCTAGCAGAGACCCAGAAATACATCTGTCACACCTCATGGCGACAGACGTGCAACCTGCACCTCAGTGCTGCAACGCAGGGAGTCTGACTAAAAAACTATTATGAATTAATATGTTAATGTGGATGTCACTGTGTAAAATGACATGTCTCCAAATCCACGTCTCCAAAGGTTGAGACACTGTTCTCAGTATGATGTGCAGTAAATCTGTACCTGTCCAGTTTAAATATAGTAGGGTTGCAATAAATAGTTATTTCCATTATCACTTATTCTAAAAATAAAAAATTGTAAAAAACAAACAAAAAGAAAACGTGTGACAATCCAGACTGAGAAGTTAATGTCTTAAAGTTAGCTTGTTTTGTCTGTCATCAGTCAATAACTGAAATGGGAAAGCAGCAAATCACCACATTTGAGAAGCTGGAACCAGCAATAGTTGACTAACTCTAATATTCACTGATTATCTAAACAGTTGTGAACTAATTCACTGTTGACTAATCCTTCCATCTATTAGTCCATAAATTATATAGTACTCAAGTATTATTGTATAAATCTAAGTTAGTGTTACAAAAACCTTAAGTGTACTATTGGGTCGGTGTTAAAGTGTTGGCCTGTTGCCTTTAAAGGAATTTGTGAAAGACAAACTAATACATAGTAAAGTGCAATAAGTCAAAGAGGCTATAACATCTGACTGCTGTGCTTACAAACGTTTATACACAGGACTGGCAAGTTATACTCTACAGGCCAGAGGCAGCACCGCAGTGGATGGTGGTTAAAAGCTCTGGGGCTCCAGGGGTTGTGTTATATTTCTGCAGAAGTGACAGACTGTGTTTCACTACTGCAGCTCTCACCAGGTAAGAAAGATGAGGTGCACCAAATTCATTTGACAGCCAAGATCTACAAAATCTCGAGCTGGACCAGAAACCCTGTTTTTATTGCACATACACTGACAGGCTACGAGACAGACGTACATTTCACAGCTCCCTAAACAGCCGATTATCAAGCAATATATCAATATCAATTTTATACAGAACACTGTATATGCAAGGAAAAAACATCATATTACATTATGTCACATGTAATATGACAGTTAAGAGCTTGGATAATTCTGCAGACTCAAGGTAAAAGTTCTAGCTGAGTGTAAAGGTGGAAAAGGAGCACTTACCCTGTGCTGGGGGAGGAACGGCGGTCTGACACTTGGTACATTCCCCTTGTGCTGCCAGAGAGGCTGGAATTTCTCTAGAAGGAGACACAAACATACAGAAGAGAAACAAAAAAAGTGTTAAAATAACTCAGTACTCCTAGCTTCCGTAGATAGACGCCTGATTCAAATGTCATTTACACAAGTACAAGCTTGTTTGTGTGATTACAGTACTCCTTGCTAAAATCCTGCAAAGCAGCTGTCTTATTGATTTGATCCCTAATAACAATCTATGTGTACATACATATATATATATATAAAACATATTTTAATATACTAAAAAATATATTAAAGACAATAATGTAAAGTCCAAGATATTCTATATTTGATTAGCTGTCACACTGAGTTAGCACTGCTATGAAACTGAAGACTTTTCTGAACATATTAACATATTATGAACATATTTCAAACAAGCACTGACAGCTCAGATATTTGTTGAAAATAAGATTGAAAACTGAAATAAACACCACCATTGCTCTTCTAACTAAAGATATTTCTGCATGGTTTAGCGGTGTGGTCTAATCTCCACTCAGCTTCCAGATCTGAGCATGTACAGTGCAAGTGACCAAAGCATCACAGTTAGGCCAGGGGAAGCCTGTTAGGACCCTTTTTGTCCTGAGGGTGGCGTAAGAGGAATCTTATAACCTGTCCAAGATAAGAAAGATTCATTTTCAGAGGAGCACAAATGAGCTTAACTAATGTAAAAACACAAATGAATTAATTTATGGACATCCAGTGTTTCTAAGCCACCTCGTGGAGTAATCATCAGTGATGTTTTGACCTGGAGTTAAACTGATGTCAGCTGGAACATGAATAATCACAACTTATTTTCATGTGTATCTTGGCATTACACATGAGCATTGTGTCTCCAAAGTTGACATTTTACACTGAGCTGTTAATAAACCCCTGATTATTGGGAATAATCCACCGGGATAATGAATGGGTGTCTACCTGTAGCAGTCAACCTATCTTGCTCTTGACCAAAGCATTTTCATTCTTGAACCCTGACTCTAGCAACAAGAAAAACCTGCAGCATCTTTCCCATAACCTAAAATATTTTGTTGTAGCTCTGAAAGCAGGAGAGTGTTTTGCTTAAGTGTATTTGGTAGTGGGTGTGCAGTCTGACTCTCACTCTCACTCTGTTTGCCTGAGAGAAAAATCCTCGTCTCTCTTTCACACACCACTCAGAGCCGACATGCACTGAAGTACACTATTTGTACATGTAAGAATCTATGTGTGTGTGAAGTAGTGCCAGGTGGAACTCTGTGTACCAGACCGACAACATGCCGCAGTGGGAAAATGTGCACAAACACAGACACTGTTACTCTCTCTCTCTTTTTTTGTTGCTTTGCTTTACTCACACAGCTTGTCTCTGGCTTAGCGCCAGTGAAAATGGACCATGGAGACAAACACACACCATTCAGGGCGCTCATTGCTGGCCAGACTGCAGTGAAGGCAGATCTGTAAGTCTCCCAGAAATGGATGGAACAAAATAAACTCCAATCTGGTGAATTAATTTTGGTGTAAACTCCAGTCTTTCTCTATTGTTCTCTCTTTTTCTGTCTCTGTTATAGACCCAACTGCTCATAAAACAGTACTGTGCATTAGATTCAGCTTGGGTTAAACTAGAAAGTGAACAGGAAACAAGTCCTGCATCCCTTCTCTCACTGCCAGTACGAAAATATCTCTGTGAATCTAAAACCTGTCTCCTAGGAGATAAGGGCGACCCTGCTGATGCCATGACAAAGCGATGGTGAGCTGGGTTGTGAAGGTGTGTGCTTGGCTGGGTGACATCTCAGGGCCTCCCCTGACAGTTTTCAAAGGTGGCAACCAGCGTGTGACTCCACACTTGTTCTTGTCATGTTGATTATTCACAGTCTTAAAACAGTACACGAGCACAGAGATGCGAAACTGACGTGATGTTTAAATCTCAAGAGAGAAATTTAGGCTGCCTTTAAGGTCAATCATGGGTCAAATGGATTTGTAATGAAGCATAAGAAAAAGGAAAAAGTACATTTAAATTTAAAGATTATAAAATGTATGTGAGGCTTCTTGTTTGCAAGAAAAAAATGCATCTTTGCAAGTGGCTACTTATAGCATAACAGAAGAGGGACCACTTAACATTATTCACTGTACTGTGTGATTGCAAAGTGAGTGAGACAATCATATCGACAATATATTTGTACTTAGTGACAGTGATCTGAGTAGAAGATTTTTTAACTGCACATTTCTCTCAGGTAGATCTGTACCACATTTTATCTGATTCAGAAATAATGTTGAAACCCTGAACAAGAGCAAGAACTGGTTTCCATGGCAGCACATGCATTTGTGCAATCTGAAACAGGTTGCCTCTTTATCCAAGAGTTGTTGGTTTATCATTTGAATAAGTGACATTTTAAGAGCAGAAAATGTCTGCTTTTACGTTATTTATAATTGTGCAATTGGGGAAAACAGGGAAAGGGGGGTGGGGGTGCCACAGAGGAAGCCATAGTGAGCCTGAAGATAAAGAGCTGATCTCCGGTTTCTGGGCAAGAACCAGCTTTTAATGCGAATACACTCTCTGGTCAGGATAGAACCTGCTGCAGAGCTTCACTACTTTCACTGTGGCTAAATCCTAAACAGACAGGGATAAAGTCTCCTGATTCACCTTCCAAACATAAATCCTAATCTTCCTAATCCTGCTGGGTGAGCATCACTTGATTACAAGACAAATACTGTAGATAATTACACTAAATGGTTATGTAGGTACCTTGGGTCTCGGTCTCTTTTTCAGGATTTAGGTTAAGACGCTTGGTTCCAATGAAGAGAAATCTTTATTTTACTCCTACTCTCAAACTTGAAAATAAAAGATATTTATCAAAAGTATTAACTTAACTTAGCTTAACTTGTGTTTTACACTTGGGTCCAGTCCTCTGAAAACTTGTTACAGGTCCAAAGAAAAATTGTTCCATGGACAATAATGTAAGCATCCATTGCATATCTAACCCGTGTAACTTCAAGTCGTTGTGCATTTCCCTATATAAAAAGCATGTCTGAACATTTAATTAAAGTCATGCTAATACAGTCAACGAGATGGTAATGACAGCCTGATTCCCAGAGCGTGAGATACAGCAAATGCGCTAAATAACTTAAAACACCTCAAGCACACGCTCATGCTTGCATATTAAAACTGTTGTGATCTTTAGTTCAACTAGTGAACCCTGATCTTGTAGGTTTACTTTAAACCTCAGCTGAAATCAAACATAAACTCATTCTGAGTAACTGCATCCAATTCAATTTTGTGTCTCCTGTCTTCTAGAAATTCTCATCTTGTCTCAGCTGATAAAATTTGTAGTGATTGCAGTTTTTTCACCTGCTGATGTATGAAAACAATTGGGCCCGATAAAAGGATCGCTGCCCTTTAGCTTTTTAAAAACAGTACACTTGTTGTCTCAAGCATCTTAAAGTCTATTATGGGTTCGACCTGTGGTGCATTACAGGGACATTACTCAATAGAATCAATGCTTATGCACTATTCAAAAGTAAAAAGCCGCTCCGTCAGGCACTGTCGGTAAGCCGGAAGTCTTGAAGTAGTCTTGAATGGGAAAATAAGAATTCCTATTCAATTACTGTATTTATAAAACAGTGTTATGAAATAACATCAAGTTCTTGAAATATACAAGTAAATTGTCTAATCTGATATGGCAGTTAGCTGAAAAAGCTATATTGATTTGATCTCCTTCTGTATTCAGTTAGATTTGGATTAAGTCAACATTTTGTTTTTGTTCTGACAGCATCAAAGTGTTTTCGGTATTATCAACAAAATTAAGTCAAGTCTGAAAACACCAACACCTCAATATAGTGCTTATAGCATCCAATACATTTAAGTTATGACACCCTCACCTGCCGTCCATTACCCTTTGAGGCCTGGAGGCTGCAGCGTCCCAGGCTGCCATTTGGTGTGGTGCCACAGCTGCTGATGATCTGCAGCTGTTTTTCAGCGCGGTCGGCTCGGTCCAGCAACTCCTCGATGAACTGCTGCAGACGCACCTTGGCGTTGGCTTCTCGTGCTGCCGTCTCCTGAAGGAACTGGTCAATCTGGACGACCTCTCTGTGGGCAGAGGCAGGAACAGCAGTGTTACTGGAACATTCTTAAAAGCAGGGTACACTAATCTGTCACTACAACTGCACTTGTGGTAAAAAGACTATGTGCACTCAAGGTTGGTAAGTTGGTAACAGAGATAAATGCACAATACAAACACAAAAGGAAAGACACAAGAACAAAGTAGAGAACCAAAGCATTTACTGTACACTATGGACACAAAGGTTCCCACCATTTCAAGGAACAGTGTGTTACTTAGACATAAGGCAAACAAACCAGGAATCCTGAAAGCATTTTTGCAACCTGATTGAAAGAATAATGTAGGAATGAATAATTACCTTTGCAAACAGTCTGGTGATAAAAAACCCTAAATGTTCAGATGTAAGTAGTCCAATCACACTAACTGAAGAAGTTTAAGCTTGGATTATAAATTACATAAGGAGCCTCTAATGTCCAGTACCAGTTACCAGAGGCTGCAAGGATGGGAATCGTATGTCACAATCAAAGGGAACAACTTAATGCAAAATGTTACCTTAGTGACAGGAGCCACAATGAAAAAAGACACATACAACACAATAAAGTTGCAGATAAATTTCAGTTGACTAATGCTACATCTGCACACATACAGTTCTCTTCAAAGCCTGCAATAACTGACTAAATCAAGTCCTACTTTAATGTATGTGTCTGTAGCTGCTAAATGTTTTACCACCTAATCTCTAAATGTGTTAATTTGTCATTTGGTGGTAAGGTAAGTGGTATATAGGTTTTTTTTTCTCTGAGATCAGCTGCCTGCTGCATCTGAAAATGGCACAAAGGGATCACAGGGAACCAAAACGGTGAAGCTGCAGATCGGACAGCTAAGTAAACTCTGCAAACTGCACTCTGAAACTGCAAAGCTCTATGACTCGAAGGACAGCCTTCTGTAGCTTCATCACTACAGAAATTCTTTTCACCGTGTCATTGATACACAGATATGATAAAAAAAAAATGTCATTTGAGAAGTTGGAACCAGCAAATGGTTTTTTGCTCGCTATGTATTATCTCAACTGTGGTTGATTGTTTTCTGTGTCTACTAAATGACTAAGAGTTTCAGGCTTTCACATCCAAATTTCACATCTGAACATCTTGCCAACACCTGACCCAACATCGAACATTCACCTGTCTACAGGGATTTCCTTTTTCTTTTGATGCCTGTTAATGTGGAACTGCCTCTACGTGGAAGCAGCAGATATCTTCTAGGCCTTGACTGTCTAAGCAGTGCAGTCAGAAGAATTTAACAAGGCAGTTCAGTTATTTGACATTGACAAAGCCAAAGGAACCATTAAAAGGTACAGATCACTACTGCAGAAAGGCAAAGGGAACATAATAATAAATATGTTTTCTTTCACTTTAAATTGGTTTGCTTTGTATTTTTCTACCTTTAAACTTATTTAACATAATGAAATAAACCAAGCTGCTAATCTACAGTGTTAAATGAACTATTCTCACACACTTTAACATAGTGTACTGTATGAAGCAGACTGACTGGGGGATTCAACAACAGTAAAACATTCACTACTAAAAGCCTTTATTTAACCCAGAATACTTTCAAAACAGAAGCAACATTCACCATGATTTATTTTAAATTGGGACATTCTGGGACAAAGATAATATGGCATCTGGCATAGTTAACTTTTCTTATCTTCAGGCATTACAAAAATATGACAAAATTAGTCAAGGTGTTTGACTATGAGTAAGCAATGAGTGAATCAGTAAATTACTTCACAATTAAGTGGCCATAACTTCTCTTCTGTGATAAATCATGTTTAGTTTCTCTCTGTAATTGCTTTATAATATGATTTAATATGGTTTTTATCTACACTGAAGTCACTGAGTCACATAAAATGTCATGCAAAGTGAGTACGCAACGATCTCCACTGCTGGCAATGACACTCCCCACTGTGAAAATTTACAGAGAAAACATGAAGAATGTGTCTGCTTATGTTTGAGACATAACTGTCTGAGCTCTAAGCATTTCCCATCCATCTCATTCTTACCAAGCTCAAAAGCTTCTCTCTACGTCTGAAAAATGAAGAGGAAACATCCAGGCAGGGCATCACAGTGATTGCTCAGAAACAAAGACAAACTGAAGATAGAAACAACAGCAAAAAGGTACAAAATGGGCATTATGTAAGGGATATACAGAAGTCTTACCCTGAATTGTGTCTACTTTCAAATCCAGGCTAAATATTTTCTCCATTGCCTTTAAATGAACCTTAAAGCAGCAGGCACTTTAGTTAATTAGTTAGTTAAGCTTTATTTAATCAGGAAATCTCACTGAGATCAAGATCTCTCTTGCAAGAGAGACCTGAGAGCAAAATACAAACTACATTACATATACAGTGCTGCGAAAAAGTATTTGCCACCTTCCTGATTTTTTAATTTTTTTTTTGCATATTTGTCACACTTTATCACTTCATACTTCACCAAACAAATTTAAATAAAACACAAAGATAACCCAAGTAAATTCAAAATGCGGTTTTTAAATTATGATTTCATTTATTAAGAGAAAAAAACTGTCCAAACCTACCTGGCCCCATGTGAAAAAGTAATTGCCCCCTAAACCTAATAACTGGTTATGTCACCCTTGGCGGCAACAACTGTAATCGAGTGTTTGCGAATAACTAGCAAGAAGTCTTTCATATCACTGGAGGAATTTTTGGCCTACTGGTCTTTGCAGAATAATTTTATTTCAGCCATATTGGAGGGTTTTCGAGCATGAATGGCCTGTTTAAGGTCATGCCGCATCTCAATCATCTGAACTTTGACTATAGGCCACTCCAGAACCTTAACTTTTTTGAGCCATTCATAGGTGGACCTGCTGGTTTTTAGGGATCATTCTCCTGATCCATAATCCAAATGAGCTGGAGCTTAAGGTCACAAACTGATGGCCGGACATTCTCCTTCTGGTAGAGCGCAGAATTCATGGTTTCAGGACAGACAAACAGGAAATAGCTGTTGTGTGTACAGAGCACTTAGAATATTTACATTTTAGATTTACATTCAGTGATAACAGAGAGAACCAAAGCAGCCTCATGTCTTCCCCGATTACACAAATGCATATGCTGTAACATTAATTAAAACAGTCACAAATATTATTGGTAATCAGAACTAATAAACTTTTAATGTCTCTCAGAGAAATGAGTCCCTTTAACTTTCAATCATGTTGCAGCTCATTCGAGTAGTACGGTGCTTAGTACTGGAAACCAGTCTTCTCCAGCTCAGAGATGATTTGAGAAAAATTTAAAGCCAGTTTCTACTGTGATCTGGTGTCATGGTTATGAACTCTTAAATATCTCCACAGCTTAGACAGCAGGGCCTTATGAAGACGCAGGTATGCTGACGATTACATGATGCCAGTGAAGACCAACCAGCCTTTTCATATAACTCCACTAGAGTGATGAGTATGTTTGCTATCAGGAGTAATAAATCAAATCAAAGCACTGTGATAAACAGCATCCAGTGGTTTAAGAGTTGTAGCATCAGCATCAGCATACAGGATATCTCCATAATCCAGTGTGGACAGTATGGTGGATTCTGTTTTCAAGTCAAACTTTGATTTGAAATTTGCTAAACAAATCATATCTTATATAACATGTTGTTATAACAACATGATCTTCTTTGTGCAATATCAACACAACAGTAATGTTTTTTTTTCTTGCTTATATCAAAATAATATGAATTAGAAAACTGCCTGCCCAGACTATATCACAGATTCATCCTACTGTATATGGTGCATCTCATTAGACTGTACAATTAATGACTTCAAGTATCATTTATTTTGATTTAATAAGTAGAGCTGTACCTAATGTGATGTATGATGAAGCAGCCTGAAGCTGAAAGTTTTGCTCTCATTATTCAAGTTAATAAACAGAGAATGTGACTAAACACTGTTTTAGTTCAGCTTCCAGTTGATTATCAATTTCCTCAGGACTTCTTGAAATAATAGTTGTTGAGCCATGTAACCTAAATTAGAGCATCTGTGCTTTGGCATCCAAAATGTAATGTGTCTGTAATTTGTCTTAATTAATTATTCATCTCCATCAGGTTTTTGTTCTTAGTGGAGACAGATACTGTACAGCAATCCCACGAGGAGGAATATGGGAAGCAACACAGGAAAGAACTCCCCCCCCCGGTTCTCTGTGTAAGGAAGAAATGCACGAATGCACCAGAACGCCTGTCTGTCTAAGCACTCAACTGAAGGAACCTCACTAAGTGTGGAAATCTTAATGGAAAGAGAAAGGAATCACGTGAGAGATCAAAAAGGTGATCTTGGTGTGTGGACAGCAGCAAAAAATCTGCAGATTCAGGAAAGAGAATGAGGGGAAGAAGAAATAAAGAGGAGAGAAGAAACTGAAGCTGCCTAAACCCATGAATAGGGGGAAAACGGGCACCGCGAGCAAACTCCCCCCCCCAAAAAAAACTGAAATCTGCAGTCATGTGGAAGCAGAAAGCACAGGAAATTTAACAGAGGAGAGGGGGGATATGGGATGTGGCTGCTTCCTGTTGTCAATCCTAATTTCTACACACACACTCAGACATATACACACACACCTCACTCTTTCATCGTGAATCACTGCAACACCTTAAAAAAAAAACCCTCAAGGTGACAAACATGCCAGAGTGTTTACCAGGATGCTAGGGGAGCTGGAAATGCAGGCCACCATCTTTTCTGGGTGATGATTATGCAGGTTGTTAGTCTGGGGCATGATTCAGAGAAAATGTCTTGGAGCAAGTTCGACACTGGACTGACAACATCATAACACTGATTCACTGATGTATTAGTTTCTTTCTCAAACACAGACAGAAACAAATGCACTGAACACAGATGTAGAATTTGTTCAGTCAGCAGCACACACATTATATTTAGCTTTAAATAAGAATAAGAACATTGTATAGCATAAAACTTAAAGGAATGGTATGAAAAATAGTAGTTTTCTTGCTGAGAATTGGATGAGAAGTATAACATAATTTTTATAACTGTGTGGAAAAAATATAACTTGTGCGAGCAGGTGGTTAATTAAGGTTACCATGAAGATGGGAAATGCTAAACAGCTCCATCTCCACTTTTGTATAACACATACAAAAACTGTGTAAAAGTGTAAATTCACCACATAATGTGAGGTTGCAGTACAGTTGTGTACAGTGTAGTGTTCAGCCATTAATTTCCATATGAAATTTTTCTTTTAGATTTAAAAAGACAAAACATTTACCTTTCCTTTCAGCTTACAGAAGCTCTTTGTAATCTTAGACTCACAAGAGTTTGCAGATGAGATATTTTATTGTCATATATATATATATATATATATATATATGCATCATATACAGTATTGCACATTGTTCTTATCAGCAAGGGAATAAATAAATAAATACATACATTTAATTGCGTTAAATGAAGATGAAATTACTTGTAAATTATTTAACTTGCTAAGCAAGACTGTTTCATATGTAAACACTGCAGAAATACTGGCAAAAAAACAACACAAATGTCTATCATTACTGAAATCAAATATTAATATCAGCCTCACACGTAAGATACAATTTAAATAAAGCTTTGGCTAAATGTCACTAATGCAGATCTACAGTATATGCTACCTTTGTTCCACTGTGGGTGAATTTCTGCTACTTCTTGCTGCTCTAATCTTCTCTGTCAGTCCCTTCATTCACAATTCTGTGAGACCATATCACCAACACCATATCTAAGAAATGATTTTTTCTTCCTGCTCTCCTTGGGCCAATCAATTATTGGCTTTTGTTCTTTAAATGTCGCCAAAATACTGTCTTCTAACTACTTGAACCTACTATTACACAACTCACCATCTCCCAACTGATCTACTCATATTGAACTGTATTACATACTGCTCTGATGCAGTTAGTGTAAATACTAACATGAATACTTAAACACTGCAGTTGAGATACAATCAATATCACTGATTAAAAAGATCATATTATCTATGTTAACATGAACAATCATTGTTAAGTGGGTAATAAGTCGCAGGTTTAACAGAATGCTAAAACTATATTATGCCATTTTATTATGTTGGGTTTAGCTGTGCACTAATAAATATTATGACGCACAATACTTGTATGTATGCAGTTTGGTTTTGTTTTATACTGTAAGCATTTCATATTTCCTTAATATGTGACAATGCACTGCAGAAGCACTGGCCCAAGAACAATTTCCACATGGGGACAAAAAAGTATCTTATTGTAACAAACTAATAAAGCGCATATTGCATTGATTCAGTTTACTGCATTGTCTGTCCAATGCACAGACACTGGTCCTGTTCTTTGCTACTTTTTCTCATGAGTCTGAAAAAAGGCAACGTTTGCCTACAATGCAGCAATAAGCTGATGATTTGTTTTCCATTTAAGCTCTTGGAAACAAACAAACAAAAAACTGTTCATTCTTTGACTTCAGTCAAATGAAAATGGGCTTCAAAAACTTTAATAAATGTCTCATATTGCTACAGTACCACACACAAAAATAATGAGTAGCTAAGCCCAGGGTTTCATTTCTCTTCTACCTAACAGCCATAACAAATACTCCAGTATAGCAAAGACATCCAGGCATGATTAATAAGGCACGATCTTCTGAAGGATTCTGTTTAAATGTTAATTACAATCACTGGTCAACTGCCTTTCACAGATGTCATCTCTGGCCATTAATTCAGAATTAATATTTAAGAGTAGATGACTGACTGAAAGGCCTGCAGGAGGAAGATGAGGGTGGAGTATGAATGTGAGCTTCCTCCAATTTAACAAAAAGACAGCTGAATGTGTGCCGTTCTGTTTTGACACTTGGACAAAATTGTGATTTGTTTTTTTTGTGAGACGTATTCAGCACGCTACACTGTGTCATTATGTCATAACCGTGCACATCTGTATGCATTACACACAAACATAAAGATAAAGGCAGCATGAGGAGCTGTCTAGAGGGTATGGCGACACAAGGGGAGACGTGACAAGGATTAAAGGGCGAGAGAAAAGGGACGATGAAAAGAAAAAGGATGAAAAGTGCTATTTTCAAAGCCACTCTGAAAAAAAAAGCAGGTTTCCCAAGAACCCACTAATCCAGATCTTGGCTCTGATCAATAAAGGGAAGGTAAATATTTTATTGTGGTTCTACCAGTCCAAGTATATACACAAAATGGCTGAGTCAACCAGAGATACAACAGCAAGGTAATGGGGAAAGGCATTTCAACATGCATAAAAGAATAATTCACTGAATAATCACCTGAAAATCCTAAAAAAAAATTCATTCTAGTTTGTTTTTGTAATAACGATGGTGGTGTTTTGTACTGTAATTTTCTCAAAAATGTAAACACTACTGGAAGAAAACTGGGGAAAAAAAACAGGTTTAAGGAAATGAACCATCAAAATGTGTAGAGTAGGACTGCAAACAATTATTTTCAGTGTCAAGTAATTTTCTGCTGTTTTCTTGATGACTCAATTAGCCATTTGTCATAGCCATTCATGACAAATGACTATCCAGAGATCAAAATGTTTCCTTCAAATTTTTTTGCATTTTTGCCTAAAAATGACTCAATTATTGCTCAGAATTGTTGCAGATTAATTACGACAGCTTCACAGCTCAGTGAAGAGAAGAAAGAGAAGAAATCATGACACCATTGTCTCAACATCAGGTTTCAGCTGAAGAACACACCACATACATGCTGACATTAAAACCCAGCAGATCCTTTAAGCATCTTATATCTATATAATCAGAGTCCTCCTGATTCACAGTGTAACATGCAGTGGTCACCTCAGCCTCTCATGTCAGAAAACGTCCTAGTTATAGGCCACACAAATCAGTAAAGTAGTGGCAAATGAACACACATATGAGCATAATTCTCTGTAAGTGAACTTTCTTACAGCTGTGCATTGTACATTATCATCTTAATATATCTAACTACAGAAATCCAGTCCTAGTCAAGGAAATCAGTATAGTAACAGTATCGTCAGCACGCACTTCTAATATAATCAAGTCTATATTTTGCACTCTGTGCATGCATCAGCGCAGCAGTGATTTTTAGTGTTATACCCACAATATACAGCCTAACATGTTATTTGTTCCTCCAGGGTTTGAAATTTTTTTTCTCTACTGTCTAATGCTTTGACATTTTTTGATACATTGCAGATTTGTAACATTTACATTAAAAACACAAACTCTTGATTATATTTGTTTTTATGGTAAGTGTAAAACTCATTTCTCCTCACCATGCACATCATGTCAGATATACCGCAGATCATGTTGCTCTTCTGATTCCTTTTCATTAGCAAGCCTTCATAAGTCTTGCCATGCTAATGCTGCATGCTACTCACTCTAAGACACTGACCTTAATGAGGCAAGTTCTTTTTCAGCCCTGACAGCTTCACTTTGCTTTCCAGATTGCTGCTCAGCAGAAAAAAAATTTAGAGTGACACAGTGATGGCAAATTGCAACACTCCCCTGTGCTCTTTGGTGTATTCAAATCCTCCAGTTTTCTTCTGACGCACAGGGCACTCTTACTTTATCATATCTGATTTTGGGAATAAATTAAGCCTCAGGGTTTAGGCCTACTGCAACAATGTGTGTGTGCTGCTGAATACGATATGGAACAGGAATTTTTCCTGTACTTCTCTCCTCTTTTTTCTAAGCAGAGGCTGACCACAATCATGAACACATGCTAAATTGAGTCTGTTCTATTTGGACATGATATGAGGTGTATGCAATTAGGGACACACAGCCCCAATAATGCTTGGACTGATACCAATCTTATAAAGTCAACTGGCTATTGGCCCTGACAATCAACACTGATACAGTTTCTTTGTCAATGTCATTATAAATTTCACACTTTCCACTATCAGTTACATTTATTCTGTCATGGACATTTAACATAGAAATGAAAATTCTTTATTATCTATTTTGTGCTGTTTTCCCCTATTGACTGATTCATTGTTTAATCTCTAAAATATCAAAAAATTTCCAATTTGTCTGAAGTCTATGGAGATGCCTAGAAAACACTTGCTATTTAGTTTACAATGATATAAAATGAAGGAGAAGCAGAAACCATAATAACTGAGAAACCGACCTAGTTAACACTTGCTGTTTCTGCCTGAAGAATGTCTTAAGCAATTATTAAGCAAATAATTTTGAAAATGATCTTTTCTGTCAATCAATTATTACTACAATGACAAGCTCCACCTTGTTTCAGGCATGTAGTATTCAATTTCAAATGTTGCACAGCTCTAGATTATACTGTATCAACCCCTTGTACATCTCATACAAATATTTTATTAAGAGAAGAGAAATAATTAAGTAGTAAAAGAACTGAAGCTATTGACTGGTACAGACCGTATTATGTCCTACAACAGGAGTACTCAGTGAGGACAGGCATCATTTCCTGTATTGTATTTTGAATACTGTAATGTATTGTATGTATAAAATGGATCAGAAATTAAACTGCAATATTAAATGCTGACACAGTCAAAGTTAATTGCAAATAAGTGCTTCACAATTATCTGCTTGAACAATAATAAGATAACTGGCCTGTTGGAAATTGTAGTAATATAATAATAACCAAATAAACATTGTTGTAGTTCATCAAGTAATCAAATATGACTAAAAAGATTAGATTACATACTTCTATGACAAACAAAAAATAGGTTGTTTTGTAATTTGAATCAATCTGTAACACGCAGAAATGATGGAGATAACCATCCCACTATGTTCATCCCTCTTAATGCTCCAGTTTCTGCTGAATACAGCTGCTCTTGTTTATTCCAGCTGCTATTAAACCACTTAACAACCATGCCTCAGGGACTGTTATTCATTCAGTGTCGACTGCTACAGTGTAGTGTGAATTTATCATTATGTATTCTCAGTGACTGTTACAGTATGAATATGCAGTGTGGTTCTGTGTATCGTTGTTTGTCAATGAATGTTGCACATATGACCAACTGTAACCTTTGGTATTTTATGTGCGTTTCAAAATTATTGACAGGGTTTCAGACTCCAGAATAAATGATCAGGGGGGTGTCGTTTTGCTATGCATGGCACTGCTGAGAGCAAAGATTGGTTTGTGGGAGTCTCCACTGGTTGCACAGAAACTCACCATTGGGAAACTTGCATTTTTATAATTTGACAACACTCATACAAAACATGATGCATGTCGCCTTGAAAGGGGTTTCACAGATTTGCCAAAGTCACTGAGGAAAATCTAAGAAAAAAAAAAATCACATTTGAGCCAATAAGCCGCTCTGTGTCTGTTAACTACTAGTCATCAACCCTGCCGAACATTTACCGCCTGTGATGCTTTTTTTCCACCTCAGACCTACTTTGTATTTAAAAGTCTGAATGAGCTCAGTGTTTGACTGCCAGCTTCTCCTTAAGTGTGTGTGAGAGAGGTAGAAACTGGGCTGCTAGGAGCCAGTAACTCCAGCAAGGGTTTTAAGAATATGACCTTTCTAGTCTGATGCTGCTACAAATCGAATGACCACAGCTATTATAACCTTTCAAAGAAAGAGAAGGGGCTAAATAGAATAAAAGCACACTTGTCTTCTGCACATTCAACCCAGGCTACTTTGTGTGTGTTCAGTCAAAGTTTCAGCCAGGTCAATTTAGTAAAAGTAAAATAATCTGTCATAAGACTATGGAACAGGAATTAAATACAGATGTTTTATGCTATCCCATACAAACTACAGAAGTGCTGAAACAATTAGTCAATCAACAATATTTCTGATAAGTCATTTATCAATGCAAAGTGGAGAGATGTGAGGGTTTGCTGCTGTTCCATGTTTTATTTCACAGTGAGAGTATGTTTAGTATATGTGGGTTTTGAACTGTTGATTGTACTAAACAGCAATTTTAACAAAATAATCAAATGAATCAATGAAAATGGACAATGCCACCGTATATCACTTACAGTTTAATCGCTATTAGTGCACAGTAAGGACATGTAAATTTTATGTGTGCTGTCACTAGTAGAATTCAGCAAACAGCACATGCATTTGTGCACACACACACACACACACACACACAGGTATAAGTGAAGCTGTGTGTGTGTGATGAGATTAAAGGTCTTGGAAAGTGCCTTTCTGTCTTTGACCTACTGCTGACATTCAGGCCTGATAAGGAGAGCGAAGAGAAGTGATATAAAGCGAGAGAAGACAGAAAGACGAAGCTGGCTGTTTATACAGATAAAGACACGACGCAGATTCCAGGTGGCTTCAGTATAAGCCTTGAATGAAAGTACTACACCTTAATCTAACTACTTTTTTTTCTCAAATGTGTGTGTGAGTGATGTGAAAATGAAATCAGATTTTTCAGGGTTAGGGTTTTTCTAACATACAGAATATTTGTTATGGAAATTAGAAACATAATCAGTGAAGCAGAAACGCAGTTAAGATTATTTTGTAAAACATAATGATAGAAAATGCATTGTTTTAATTAATTACATTTAATTTTAATATAAACTTATCCTGAGTAAAAACAATGCATTTTTCTATTTTTCTAAAAGTAGCATCAGTTTTTGAAACACACGAAAAATCATCTTGGAATTAATTTCAATAAAAGCTCTGAAAATCTGAAAGATAAAGCCCGGTCTTACTCACTTTTTGTGCCATTATGTGACTGAGCTCAAAACCATGTTCATCAGATTCAGAGGCAGCAATAACTTGCATCAAAATTCTATTATTTATATCCAAATGCTCTTTATATTTACTGCGGCCATACTTTTAACTTGCTCATGTAGTAGTATGGTTTGACTGGCTTTATGGAGCGACTGCCCTGAGAGAGTCGAGACCATGAGAGTGACATCTCTGCTGCCCGTCCAGCTGCTTCTACCCAAACCTCCATTTAGCTTGAGCCCTTGAGGGCACTGGTATATGGACACAGCAGCGGGACAGATGCTGACCACATCTGGTGGTTACGCATGAGAATGATACTATCAGCATAAATGTGGAGGTGAAGGAGAGGTGGGACAACGTGTTTAAGTCTTTGTATGCATGATAATGCGTTTTCAAAAAGATCACTTTAGGAGCTGTCGTTATTGAGGCGATAGAGTGGAGAAACTGGTCTCTAAGGTTCAAGCTTCCTTCTTTGCCACATTATTCCACCACAAGTGATTGGACTACCATTCCCCTCACATAAAGAACACAGATGATGGATGGACGGATGATAGAACATATCACTATCCTTAGGCCTGGTCTGTGGACCTTCGATTTCCTTTGTGCAGAGTATTGTGGAACAAAAACATGCACCACCACACTAAAATATTAAGTATTTTTAGTGTAGTTAATTATGTACTGTAACTACACTGTGAGCACATTACATACACATAATCAAACCTGCCTAAATTTATTATGCAGCATGCAACGGTGACACAGCTTAAGTCTGCAGAACAAGTGCACTTTACTTACTGCTGTTTGTGGTTGAGCTCTGCCTCCTTGTTCACCAGGTCCTGTTTCAGGTTAGCTAGCATTTCCACAGAGACGTCCACCTGCCGAGAGAGCTCAGAGGCTTTGTCCTCCAAGTCTTGTTTCTCCTGGCTCATTCTCTCGCTTTCCTGCTTGGCCCGCTCCAGCTCGGAGCTCTTCCTCTCCAGCTCCGCCTGAAGGCGGCCTACACGAGCTGCTATTTTCTGTTCCACCTACAAGACAAGAAGTAGTTGAGCTTTTCAGTGTCCTGCCATAATCATTGTGTCGTGTTCATCATGTTACAATAAAACACAAGTAGATATGCGAATTAGGTGTATCAGTTGTTATTACATTTAGTTACTAACACATTCATCAACAAAGGTTTCAGTCACACATCAACCTTACAGCTCCATACTTACATCCTTACGTCATTGCTGGCTTCAAGGAAATTTGTTTCACGTTCTAATAAAATTTAAGTTATACTGGACCATTAGTTAAAGAGTTTGGTTCCTTGGAGATGACTGGGTCATGTATCAGCATGAATCGTTTGACGCAACCATAGGTGAGCGTTAAAACTGGAAATGTTCAAAGGCAACCATACTATACTGTTATTGGTTGAAGAATGCATACAACATAACATATTCATCAAAATAATAATTACCTCTTCCGAAAGCTTCTCCAGCCTCTCATCCAGCTCCAGCCGTTCAAACGCGCGTGCTTTCAACCTGGCCAGGCCTTCCTCATAGGCGGCCTCAACAGCACTAGCTGCCACATTAGCCGCCACTGCTACAGCAGTGCTGGGGTTACCATGAGGACCTGGGTCGGTGGATGTCATGGCTTTCTTCATGAAAATCTCCCCCAGAGGAAATTCCACATTGGGAATATACCGAGCTGCAGTGTTGGAATTAGCTGGAGTCAAACTCAGGTCGTCCGCACAAGGAAGCTCACGGCAAGGGAATCGCCGTTCCTTTAAAGCTGAAGGCCGCAGTGGCTCAAAAGGATCGTTGTTGTTGGCAGGTGTGAGGAGAGCTCCCTCAGCCACTAAGGGCAGCAGAGCAGCAGCGTCACACACACTATTGGACTTGGAGAGGACGTAGAGGGTCTCGTATGTATGATTGTACTCCAGGTGGGCACGTAGGGACGACAGGCTTCGGAAGCGCTTGTGCTCCCCGCAGCGAGGACAGCGGTATGGCAGGTCCAGAGATGCCATTCCGTGCAGCAACTGCCGGAGGAGAGGAGGCGCTCACGCAGCACAATGGCAGCGCCAGAATAAGGGCACAGAGGTCACACACCTGTCAGATCCTCTCATGGTGAAAACAGAACAATTATGGAAATTCAGGAGGAGGACAAGATCCCATTTGCAATGGAATAGCCCCACTCAGTCACATGACCACACATAGTGGCAACATTCAACCAGTCTTTTCATTTCATCCTTCATGGCTCCTCTGCCTGAGGTCCTAAAACATGGAACAAAAAAACACAAGTGAGTTCAAGGGTATACTGTATTGCAATCAATTGAACAAATTCCACATAAGCTATTTACAGTAACAAATGGACTGACAAAAAGTGGATGACAAATGTAGTTTTAGTGCAACTGCAAAAAAATATGGTCTAGGTGCCATTTAAGCAGTCAATGATACCCCTAACTATCCACCAATCATCACACTATATATTAAATAATCCAGATTATCGTCATACAACATAGTTTTCCTCATATTTTCACTTTAACAGTCTGTGCGAATATTAGCTTCTCCAGCTATGTGGACATAGAAGACACCATTCTGCCTAAATTCTCTAAATAGGAAAACTGATGTATAAGTTTAGTTGTCAAGAAACATGATATCTTTATTGTGTCATGTTAAAAAGTAAACTGATGCAGACAAGAACTGAAGACAAGAAACAAGAGAAAAGAAAGTGGATCCATTAGTGAGAGTGCTTGTTAATGCCAACGTCATAATCTGGGCAGAAGTCTAACAAGGTCAGCTGGACAATGCTCCAACAGTCATTTACAGCTGGTTCTGATAACCAACACAAGCAAAGAAACTAAACTATCTGTCATCTGAGTTGGCTCCTAATCCAGCCTTTGCTTCTGTAGTTTGGTATCAGCCTTAATCGCTCCTTACTGTTGGCAACATCACAGTAGAAGGTAAAAAAAAAAAGAGATCAGTTAATTAAATCTACAACTTTAAACAATGAAACAATGCATGCAATTCACCTCTTCCCCCCAAACACATTTCTTTACTAACAATGAATCATTCACAAAACTGGAGTGTGGGTAAAATATTTGTTTGTATAAAGGTATAGTAAGTTCTTTCCGATGCTCCCTTTTAGGGTCACCACAGCAGATCACTCTGCATATTTGATTTGGCAAGGATTTTACGCCGGATGCCCTTCCTGACACAACCCTCCCCACAGGGCTTGGGACCGGCACTTGGGAGGGACCGGGATGCGAACCGCCAACCCTTGGGTTCATAGACAGTTAACAATTGCCCAGCACTTGATGCCCCTGGTGAAATACGTATATCGCAGCCTTCCTTGGTTCCCCTACATCAGGTCCAATCGCAGTTCTCAGATACAGCATGCTGCTGAATATTTTTACAGGACAGTGTCAGTGAATAGCTCTTTCTGAATACATGGTATCAAATATTTCACTTTATTTTAAACAAGGTAGAAACCTATTTGAGATTCAGAAGAGACTTGGCCAAGATAAATACAAACAACACTAACATACTGAGGGTATACAAAATACCCAGTTAGATGCAATAAAAGAGCACAGGAAAAGCCTTGTTAAGATGTAAAAGAGTAATGCATTTTGTGTGTGACTATTTGTCAAGAGTTTGTTCATAGATCCTTTAGGCCACCGCTGAACTTTTCATACATCATGTTTGTTGTTGCTCAGCCAGCATAAAGAAGATCCTGACTTAAGTACTGTTAAAAACTTATCCACACACCTTATCCAACAAATAAAAGAATAATATAATTTACCTATAATTTTAAACAATTAGCTGCCCTGTCGGTACTGGTTTAAAACCCAACAATAAGCTCAGAGCACCACGAGTTAAACTGTCTGAGTTCGCATCATGTGCATGTCAGTAGCAGCCCATGTAATAGAGTGTGCACAGTTTGAATAACAACATGCACCATTTGGACTCCTTCATCAGGCATCAATGGTTTACAACCAATTCAAGACTTGAACCAGAACAGACTTTAAGAATTTATCTCACTCAGAACTTTCTACAACTGCTATTAACCAGCGCAGCAGTAGGCACAGACATTGGCCGTGTCATTGCAAATCACAGATGCAGGACGTTCTTCACAGAGAGCTCACACTCTGGAAATCCCCAGAAGCCACTGAGACTGTTATTAGATGTCTGGTGAGGCTGGATCAGGGAGTGTACTGGCAAGACATGCCCACTTATTAAAAAAGGAGGATGTTATAGATGCAGTCACTACATGGCAGTCAGCAGGCACTCCCATCTGCTTGAAATTACTAATTGAGGTATTTAACCAGACTGGAAATGGAAGCAAGTGAGGCTGCCTGGTAGCCACATGTCACATCCTACCAATGGAGCTCAGCTGAGACACCACAGATTCCTGAGATCTCATGTGAGGTAGTGAGTAGTGAGCATGTACAGTATGACATCCATACAGTAACATAAACACTCTCTCTGATGTTACATATAAAATTTTGTGAAGTTCGGTGCCCAAAGCTTGAGGTAAAAATGTGTTTGCATGGTGGCTGGTGAAATCACTCAATGTTCAAACTGTCCAATTCACTTTGTTTTCACAAGTTTTTTCAAAGTGCTACACACCTTGATGTCAAGCTTGGTAAAGTTGATAACTGGCTATCCATTTTGGGCTGCTACACCCACTACATAGTCCCACCCAGTGGCTGTGAAGGAAAAAACTGTACTTAAATTAACTTAATTAGTTGGACAACTACTCTTTTATTAATTTATTCTACATCACTCAGTAACAGTAATACCGTTAGCTGACCCCGTGCCATTTTTGGGCAGTAGGCTTGCAAAAGTTTTGTATTGTTTAGCTTGTGTTTTCACGTGAACGGGACATATTTCTTTACAGTTTATTGAGACTTTATCCGGAGCTGGAGAAAGATAGTGGTAGTCAGCTCTCCGGACGTTTTCCAAAAGCTGGCCAATCCAAACACAGTGGAGCTGGAGGAGGGCTCAAGTGAGTCTTTTCAGTTTCAAGGTCAGAGGAACTGTTAAAGAGGGACTATAACATGTATTTGCAGTTCAACTAGAAAATTGTATAATATTGTATCAGTGGAGCCCCAAAATAAACTGGGCACCCTAAATTAAGGATAATATGGCCACTTTAAAATGCTAGCTAACAGGTTGTGAAGTACAGGCAAAAATAATGCATTTTGTATTACAGTATTATTTTGGGATACCACATATTTTCTTTGTAATTATGATTCCACATAGCAGCCACCCAGTGCTACAACAGTGGGTGAGTGGCAAAGTATTTAGCATTAAGAAGTACTTTGTGTCTTTCTTACAGCATATTGTATCTAGTATGGAGTACCTATCTGTTTTGTTCAGTTGAGTTATGTTAGTTCAGGGCTGATGGAAAAACACAAGCATTAGTAAAGACCTTAATACCATTACAGCTAAAGGGCACACTTGACTGACATGGCAGGTCATTGAAAATATCACTGTAATTGGTTGTTTTACTTGTTTCTTCACTAACCATATACTGCAGACTTTTAATGGAAAGCTACTTTTAAAAGCTCTTTGCTGGGAAACTGTAACAGTCTCATTTTCATTGTCTGTCAGTCTCATAGAGCTTTCTGATGGTTAAACGAGGCATTAAAGTCCGTCCAATCAAGGCATTTAGTATGCTGTATACGGCAGCCTTATATGAAACAGATCGAGGGCTTCAATTTGACCATGGCTCTTTACAACAGGGTCAGGCGGTATCATGACTAAAGAAACCCTTTAACTATTTATGTATCAAGGCAGCAACCTGAAGTTGAGGGGCGGTCTGCAGAGGTTGACAAATTCTATCATCCTACTTCTATCAAAAAAAGAAGACGGTTTCTGAACATAAGGTCCAGAGCAAGTGACAGGTGAATGTTCTCAAATAGACAGAGATAACAAAGATATAGAAAAGTGATGATAAAGGTAGACAGGCAGGAGGAACAGAGGTGTGGGCGTGAGAAAGCTGCAGAAGAGGACTGATTGAACCTCCCATTATAAGTATTACAACAAAGTTTTAGTCCAGTGTTTTGTTGAACCATTAATCCACCCCGACCTCCCTTAACTACATTTTGTTGCCATATTGAGGTTTTTCATGTGACATCATCACAACACCTCAATGTGCGCCATGTTGGACACCTCACACAAGACACAACCGTCATTCCATGCAGAAGACATTCTCGTGTATTACCACACCACAGGAAATAGTTAAAAACTTGAACCACAGGCCATAAAACTCTACAGACAGCATCACATGTGCACTGCAGTCCAGTCAGCCAAACATTCAATATGGCAGCCAAAACAAACTGTCGTGGGACTTGGTGATGTGGGTGAAAAACCTCCTGAATTCCTCCTCCTCCTTTTCTCTTGTCACTCTTCTCTTGTCCTAATTCTCAGCCAGACCTCAGCCACTAGAGGAATTTGTCACTTCAACATTAACAGCAGGTTTGGGGGTATTTGATGAAAAGAATGATGCTCTCTCACGAGACAGCTAGATGCTGCTAAATGACAAAATGTAACCAAGGGTCATAATAAGCTGCTGCACAAACAACTTGCAGGGTTGTTTTTTTTAAATAAGAGGACAGTCTGGACCTTGGGAATGTGCTGCCAGTGCCCAAACATTAAATAAACTATATATAAACTATAACATATATATATAAATAACTTATTAGACACCTATTGTTCTCAGCTTAATTAAAGCCTTTACACAGCTTTGTCTGTTTTGTCTGTGGGTTCTCTCCGGGTACTCCGGCTTCCTCCCACCATCCAAAGACATGCATGTTAGGTTAATTGGTGACTCTAAG
>JAUMHL010000001.1:10688049-10723518 GCA_032362345.1 Sandelia bainsii | reverse complement strand
TAGTCCCAAGAAGTATTAAAAAAGTATACTTGCAAGTATACTAGAAGTACATTAACACAAGTATACTTACTAGGTAACTTGGGAAACACTTAACTTCTTTATGCAGAAACAATTAAAAGAAAATTAATTAACAGCTATTTTGATAATAGTTAATAGTAAGTAATTAACAAGTACGGTTCCAGCTTCTCAAATCTGAGAACTTGCTGCTTTTCTCTGGCTACACGAGGGGGGATTACCAACTGGACATAGCAGGCAACTACTGCCCCAGGGATCTAGACCTCCAGGGGCCCGACAAGCACGTGTTTCATTTTTGGTGATTTGATGACTTTGCACCATCAAAGTAGTGACGACATCAGCTGGGTCCATCTTCAATCCTATGGTGTTTTCTATTATTGTAAAGTGAAAATCTTTGGGTTTTGGACTGTTGGTCAGACAAAAGACGTTTGGAGCTGAGGCAAACTATTTTAGATATTATGTAAACAAACAATCAAATAAATAATCAACAAAATAAAGTATTTGAAGTGAAATATTAGTATTTTACAAGGATAAGTACTGTTAATTAAAGATGGATTTACTTCTTGCAATTATGCACAAACGGCTTAAAAGTTGACATTTAGCGTAAATTACAACAGGGCTCCAGTGTCTTTCAGAAGCTGTAAGTTCTCCCTACCTCTAAATCGAATGCTGATTTAGACAATTCTTCATGGGGATAAAATTGTGTAGAAAAGGTATTTCAACATTTTAAGAAATAGCTTAAATATAGAGAACACATGTAAAAATTATTTTGTGTGACTAGGCAATTTTTGGGGTAGGGGTGGGGTGGCACTGGGGGATTTGTGACACACAACTAAAGTCTTGAAAATTTTGGATATGGCTCGGGTTTAGCTGTAGTTAGTGGTGTTGTTGGAGTATGGAGAAAAATGACGATGGAGTAAATCATCACACATTTAAAATGACTGGTTACTTTATTTAATCACATTGTTTAACAGGAACCATAAAATACTAAATTATAAAATACAGATAAGCAATGCAGCAGATACAGATGCACTGTGTGCTTTTATCTTAACTTAGCTTAAATCTTGAATTTTGCAGTTCTGTATATTAATAACATATGAATGTATATTCATAATAGCTTTATTTTTCTGTCACAATTATTTCTCCAGCTGTAAAGACGTGTCAGATATGGAATCAGCAGCATACTGTTTACTTCTTTGTGGCCCCTGATGTTACAAAGTATGCAGACGGTCTGGATCATTTTACTCAAGGTGTTTGTGTGTGTGTCATATAGTGGGGGTCATAACTCTTGCAACTAATAATACGTATAAGTTGCTCTGTGGTGACAGAAAAGAGGAAACAAATAAAAATAGAAACAAGACTACAGAACTAGAAATCAGCTCCCAGCTTTATTCTCCATCTGATGTTTTGATCCCACATACCTGTGATGTTTTCTGAACCAGTGACTTAGTATTTGTCTTTAAAGCGCCTAGTAATGCTTTCGTCCTCCACCTTATAACATTTATTACCTTAAATATCATCCACCAACTTCAGCCTTGATTACACCTACATACCTATTGTAGGTGTAACTAAACTGATGCTACTTTCTGTGTGAACCAACCAGGAATATTTTTGTACAATGAATGCTGAACAACAAAAGCTATGATTTTTACCCAAACAATTTTATGTGGGTTTTAAACACATCATCACACTATTATATAAATTGGTCAATTTGGATGTTATCAGCAATATGTGAATCGGAGGAGCATAGAAAGTTACAGCTTGTAATAACTAAAAGAATGTATTTAATCAAAGAAAGTTATTAAAGCTCAACCGCTGCATATTTTTTTCATGTATTAATGTCTGAATAAATATACTTTGGGGTGCTGCACACTTTATGACTCTTTATCTGGCAAGACTTTCATTTTAAGCAAATGAACTTATAGTGAATATATATATGTCAGGTTAGATTTTATTGTAGTGGTAAAAAAAACAGTGTAGTCATAATCAGAAAGTGTGTGCATGTGTGAGTGAGAGTTGCAGGATCCCCATAAATCCCTTTTAGGAGCTCAAGCACCACTTACTGGTCAGAGCAGAGAAGTGCGCCATGCAGACACCAAATGGAAACACT
This sequence comes from Sandelia bainsii, assembly GCA_032362345.1. Classification (NCBI taxonomy): domain Eukaryota; kingdom Metazoa; phylum Chordata; class Actinopteri; order Anabantiformes; family Anabantidae; genus Sandelia; species Sandelia bainsii. The sequence continues at coordinate 10,721,393 of JAUMHL010000001.1, read as the reverse complement.
GCTTGTGCATTGACGTGTCTCATTTACTTACTTATAAGACTACCAGCATACAAACTTTTGTTTTAAAAAAACTTGTTTGGCACATTTTTAGATTCAGTATGCAAACTGGCAGTAATTTAGCTGCAAGAGACACAAACATTAAGCAGTATATCAAGTAAAAATCATTTTAGCAAAACATGACAGAATTAGAGTTTTTAACATGAAATGACAGACTGAGACAGAATTGACTGATTAAAATACATTCAAGTAATATTTTTAGGATGTACTCCATATTCCTATAAAATGTAGAAACACTGGCTTAATAGTGAAATTGCAATTAAAGTGCCACTCTTTTTGTCTTCTAATGTTTTTAATTAATTCATTTAGTCCACTTAACTTTGTTCTGAGCATGTACGCGGAACATTACGGTGTCAAATGGGCCATAATTCATCACACTTCAACTGTCAGTTTGTTCGCTCCAAATGTCAACATTTCCTTTTCTAATTTTCTCTGTAAAACTTGTAGGAGCTCAAACATACAGTGTGTTCTTTATGGCCAAAGAGTATTTATGTATTTAAAGAAGCAAAGTACAGTACAGTACATTCACTCAAGTACTGTAGTTAATTCAATTTTGAGGTACTTGTAGTTTACTGAGGTTTTATTTTTACTCCACTACAATTCAGAGGAGGTGGTACTTCCAATTGTAGTGGAGTAGTTATTTAATTCTATCTACCTATTTAATCTATTCCTGAGTATTGAGTTTGTGTCCTACACCCATATTATCTTGGTTGTTCTGTTTCATATAAAACTGCTATAAAATCAAAACTTTATAATTGTGAAAAACCTTAAAAATGTATAAGCACTAATGTAAAATAAAAAAAAAACTTTGGTCTTTTTAAAATGTTGTCTGCTTATGATTCATCAAGTCATTTGTGAGTTTTGTCAATTAGTCTCTAAATTTATAGTTGGACAAGAGTTGTAACTGACACTGTTTAGGGGACACACAAGCTCACACAAGTACAATAATGTAATTGCTAGTACTTTAATGTACAAAATGTTTGTTAAACATTTGTCTTTTGCGATCAGTTTTTTGTATGTTAGAATCCAAAATTCTCACAGCACCAAGACATTCAGCAGTGTTTTACATAAATAACCAGGCGGGCTTTACCTTACTTTATCTCGAGACTAACGCTGTCTCTGAGTTCTTCTATAAGCGCTGTATATAATGTATTGAGTTGCTCTAATAAACAACAAAGAAGTAGACTGATGAAGCGGAGACAGTCTCCTTGACCAAAGTAGAGATTAACTGACCTACGACCTTATTATAACCTTTTATATTGTTGACTTGAAATGTAATTGTACGATACTGTAACACTCCCCATGGATGCTAAGTGACACGTGCTGCAGTGTAAGAGACGGTTTTCACGTATCTCATTAACATTTAAATTAACCAGTGAATAAATCAGTTGGAGATGTATTTTTCTGTTTTATATAGCTATACTGTCGACTTTATCCTTGACATTTTCCAGTATTTCACAGTGAAAGCTGACGTCTTCAGGCAGTTTCTAAAACATATAACCCTTTTTATAATTAAAAAAGTAAAAACCCAAACCTGTTACATCAATCTCTACCCCTCTACGCCCTCTACATGCCGCACTCATCCAGTCATGACAGGGAAAGACTGACACACAAAAGCTTAAAAACCCTCTCCCTCAGGAGATTTTGATAGGATCAATATGATGCTGGGCCGTTTTCTCGTTCTCACGTCAAAAACCGTGGCAAATTTAGACCGAACACCTTTATCCATCCCTCCTTATTCATATTTATGAGAAGTGACTGACAAACTCATTGTCGAGTAATTACAGTGTGGTGAACCTTCATTGTCTTTAGACTGGTAGAGACTGAGACATGCTGTGCTTTGGCTTGCTGCACTAATGCAAACCTCTTCCATGTAGATATTATTAGTCACTGTTTGCTTAGCAACCACAACACATGTCTGACATTTTTGTACAATGAAAACGTTTTGCCTGGAGTTTATTATATTTTGGCCAGAAGAAAGCAAAAAAAAGGTGATAAAAAAGGAGAAGAGACTGAGGTAAAGTCTCTTATTATTATTATTATTATTATTCCACATGATGCAAAAATATTGAAGTTATTTGACATTTATGTTTTTAACATCACATGTGAAGTCAATGGAAGAGACAAACATCTAGAATCAGCTGTGGTAATCACATGTTTAATTTATCATAAAGAAAAAAATGGAATTTTATTTTTGCAATGCTTAGCCCATTCAAATGCAATGTAATTACTCTTATGTCTGAAGAGAAAGGAGTCTGTCTGTATGACCTTAAGATAAATGTAATTCAGTAGGTCATGTTAGAATAAATAAACCACACTTAAAAAAGAGTGTATGAAATGTAACAACAACATTTCAACAGAAGACATAGAAAGCAGTTAAAGCTTATAACAGCAGGGGGCACCAGTAATATGCAAGCATTAACTGAAAAAAATTAAGAAAAATATGACTTTTTTTTGTCATCAGAACAAGACTGAATCAAACAGTTTAAATGCTTGTAGCTGTTTGTGCAAATATTGTGTCTGGATGGTCAATTATTCCCTTGTTGTCAGCCTGTTATCTGCTCTTTTCTTATTTCTAAACTCAAAGCAGCATAATGCTAAAAAAATGATTAGATGAATACTTGAATATCTACAAAGGATCTGACTGCCATATTCAATCACTGTAGACACTGACTTATATTTCACAGATCTTACTGACCAGAGGCCACACACAGTGCAAAATGACAGGCAGCTTGGCTTCTTCAAAGCATAAGGAATTCTTGTTACATTAGAAAGTCATATGGGATTTTGCCATCTGTTAACACTTGGGGTAACACAATAGAACAACATACAAGACTGTGGGAGCTCAGACAATATCAATATATCACCCTAAGTGCCAATTATAGTCATTAAAAGGATAAAATGTGATGAAACTGCAGGCTAACAGCTTGAAAATCATTATCACATTCACTTCACAACAGTGCAACTCAACTGTAAGTGTACAGTTTATTATCGAGCAGTCCAGCTATGAAAATTGTGTGTGCACAGATACTCTGCAGCACAAATGTAAAATATCACTTGACAATCACTTTAAGAATTATTCAAGTAATTTTAGCAAACAGTGCTGCTGTTACTTACAGTTGGCACTTAACAATTTTTATCAAAGCTCTGCCAAAATGTTATAACTCCAAAGCAGTTACTGAGGCATTATAATCTCCTTTCTTCACTGATACAAACATGTGTTTTGATTTTTTTTCAATGGTTTAGTTTTGTCCAGTGGCAATTAAATTGTTTCTAAGCGTAGCAAACAACACCAGCTTTCATTTTCACTAAAATGGTAAAACTGGAATGATATGTTAATATGTTGTTATGGCTGACTGTTTGAATTAGACCAACCAAACATGAGCAAATCAACATATAACGTTTCATTCTGTAGCTTGTTTACACTGTGGTCCTTGAACCGTTTAAGCAGCTAGAATATGCATCCTTGCACATTTTTTAGATGTTGATATAAATACAGTATGTGTATTTATATCAACATTTCTATCAAAATATGTATATAGCATTCCACAAATACATCCATTGCAGATCAGTACCTTAAAAATGCATTTGTAGGTATTTTATACTTTCACTTGATAAGTCTAATACAACAATTTAAATCTAAAACTCTTTGAATCTATTTTACAATCTACTTTCCAGTGAAAGTAGATTGTAATAGTGCTTCTGCAATACAGCCATCAAACGTTACATGTGTTTTGTCAGAAGAAAAACTGAAAACAGAGCAGATTTTAAATGCTTCATCATTTGTAACTATGTCTAACTTCTCTGTACATATTTGTACAGGAAGGAGTGCATAGAGTATATAAATCTTGAAAATGGAGCTATAATGATGGACACAAGCTTTTGTGCTGCTGACAGTTGAGAGTATGTATAGCCATTGTTAAGATGATTTCTGAATGGAAACTGATCTTGCTGACTGCAAATGCACTAATGTCCCAGTATAGTGATACACAGGTTTATAGCAAAACCTCATGTATCACAATGACAATGATTATCCACATCTCTGCATTCTTAGCTTGAGCCATGGATGTTGCCATAGTAACACGAGTATGTCTTATCAAGTGCGGCCCTTGTGATTTTTCACTGCAACTTATTTAGGCTGTTCACTGTAGGTATGACAACAGGCTATTGAGTTGTTGCATTCATTTCCATGTTAATAGAGTTAACAGCCATTGTGTGTTAGCTTAACCTTTGATCTTGCCTTGTCAAATTGTTGTCAGCTAATATTAAATTAGGCTAGTAATAGAGGCTTTTTATGTAAATGGTGTAAAATGCTTTAAAACTATAAATAGGCATAATTCAGCTGAGAGCTAATATGATGGTCTGTGTGATATCAAAACATTTTTGCTGCACTTTAATGATCAGATTCTGAAAAGCCATTTATGATCCAGGGTATTCAGAGGTCCTGATGTTGAATCTTATTCATCATAATCACAGTATATTAGGGATTTAGTACTACAATGGCTCTGCATTCATAAAGCATATGTACCCTTATTTGTTGCTGAGGAAGCTAAAGTATCATGTTAAAGTATTACAGGTCCTGATTTCACATAATTTTACCCAAACACTGTGTCAATGTGAGCATGACTGGAGACTTGAAGCCCTATGTCACCAGACTGGAGGCACATACTACTTTAATCTCAGCAGCATTTTGCTTGCATAGCAGAAGCACAAAGTGCAGATTTTATTTGAACTTGGTAGTCACTTTGTAGCTCCAACTCGCCACACACTTGGGCTTCCTCCCTCGTTGAAAATAATGAGGCTGTTTGATGTGAGACCACTATGGGCCGTAATGAGAGGAGTAGACTGTTCATGACACATGAAAGCTCTTCAGTCCATTTGGACCGTGAGCGGCCATTACGGTGCGAGACTGACACACCATGGAGGTCTGCTGACTTTATGAAGGGATACAGAATTTAATGATGGAGGCAACAGCTAAATCTGTCACCCTTTTAACTTCTCATAGAAGGAGGGAGAAAATATTTCAGAGGTGTTAAACACTGGTAGGCCTACAGCATTTGAGGGCATGATGAATGGGCCATATGAACAGAAACATGGTCACATTAAAAATGACTTTCTGCAACACAGGTACTACAGGAGATCACAAATGAAGAGAATCTGCTACATAAATTAAAGTCCTTGATTGTACCAGCTCTGCGACTGTTTAAGTGATTGTTCAACTTCAATCATACTTCTGTATTCGTTCATAATGATGATTTCTTTAAAGGGTTTTTCTTTGTTGGAAAAAATACTGTTTTCACAACCCGCACAGTGATGAGTCCATAAATTATCTTTTTCTCATCCAGAGGCAGGAAGCAGCACATCTACCTCTCATCATATCAATCTCTTACTCCTTCACAAGACGCCACTGTCAGTGGTGCCAGAACAGACACAAACACACAGAGTGGATGAGTAGGAGGAAGGAGAAGCTGATGGTGATGGAAGGATCAGCATCTCTTCATTTATCTGCAGGACAACAGAGGAAGAGCCCCAGCTGTGATGGGGTTAATATTTCTCCAGCCGAAATTGTAGGGGACATTGCAATTTGTGACCTCACTATTAAGCCCCAGTGCTTAAAATCTAGTTAATGGTTAGACACAGCATCCTGCCACTGGGCACCATTTTGGCTCCATAACAAAGGAATGTCTGCCTCAGCCACCGAGTACTGTGGAGGACCGGGGACCCTGTCACTATCTGCCCCCCCCGAGGATGGAAGTTCCTGATCAGTTAATAGTTAACAGACACTTGGATGCATCAATCTTGAGGAGTGACAAGGAGTATAAATGCACAAATACACAGACGGTGGGAGCCCAATGCTGATGCTGTAAACATATCTTGTTAACAGGAAGCAGACCCTATGCCGCCACAGCATTGAGTGACAGGATTACAGATGACTAACAACAACAGCACTGACTGTTTTTTTTCCCCTCTTCTGTATCCATCCATCCATCCAGGCATGGTACACCCTGGACAGGTCTCTTCTGTATCCTCACTAAGCATTTGTGCTGGTAATTGTTCAAAGCTGAAATTAACATTATTCAAATTCACTAATTCAATAAAAGTTTTAAGTGGCGAACAACATAAATCATTTGCGCCTGGATGCTGAAGTAACGCATAAACTTCACTTCAGGTTCCACAAACACTGCTCTATTTCTCAATATTCAGCCCTATTTGGCCATACCATAGTTTCCAAATCTACAAAAGCAATGACAAAAATTACAACCTAAATCACATTGTTAATTCACATGATGACTGCTTACAGCATAAGACAAGGACGTCTGGGGACTTGCAGTAAAAGAAAGTGTTTTGATTTTTAAATGTGTACTGCTGATCTGAGTCATACATATGAAAGCCCTCATTTTAAGTGCCAAGAATCACAGGAGGGGGGCAAAGCAGGTCTCTTTAGGTTTCCAAAACTCTACAGATTTGAGATCAGAGACAACCTCAGTCTGATGTATGACTGGGGCTTTTTAAGCTTGGGAGACATGCTGTACTGCATACACCCCTTTGTGACCCCAGCATGGGCCCTATACACTCAGACAAGGAGAGACGTCACTCTCTGTGCACTCTCCTCCTGTGAAAGTGATGGTCCATCATGGGCTAAAACCACTGGGGGGGAGGAGCTGGCCATTATGCACCACTGAAGGGGAACAGTGAGGAAGAAGGAGAGAAAAGAAAGGGGAGTTTGTGATGCTCTGCTTTGTTGCTAACCAGAGGGGGGGTAAAGCAGCCAGTAGCAGATCTGACTGAGAGATTTAATTTGTGCTCAGCAGCTCTATAGGATAGCCTTACTGAACCATAGGGAAATGTGGAGGAAAATAACCTAAATGTCTATACATGACTACAATTGTTAAGTACTTGTGCTTCAGAATTGTAATTTAACCTATACTGTAGCTATATAGCATTTCAGTGGGAAAATGTCAAATTTAAACTCCACTACACAGATCTGATCTGCCAGGTATATTTACTAGTTATACTGATTGCAAAACCCATTATCAGCTTGTAAGCTATGAACTAAGTCTATAAAATAAATACAAATACAAAGTACTTACAATTAGTACCACCTCATCCAGATACAACATCGATATTTTACTGGCATGTTAATGTATCATTTACGATAATACAAAGATATAATCTCCATTTGTCAAACCTAAATTAGGAATCCACCTCAGTATCTTTCTCTCTGGTTTAAAGTGTGATTGTTTAAAAAGACTGCAGGCTGATAATCCTAAAACCCCCCAAAAAACTTCTGAGATTGGTTTTGACTAAAAATTGTAGTAGGGCTCACGTATTTTCAGCTAAATGTGGCTGGAGGTATATCAATTTATTTATCATAATAACTAAAAAAAAAACCTAGAATAGAAAAGAATTCAATAGAATAGAACACAAAAGTAAAAACAAATAAAAAGAAATTAGGTGATTTTAAGCCTTCATACACAATCACTGTATGATTCTTTCTTTAGGTCACTAATGTACTTGTCCAGAAAATAATGAGGCTTTCTGTTGTCGACTGTTCTTTACTAATGGCTCCAATTCAGTCAACAGACAGCAACAACTCAACTATCAGAATTCGGCGGGCATTAAAACAAGTGTTGCCGTAGAGAAAGCAAGCTGCTAATGCTGAAGTAGCTATAGTTTGCATACATTTCACGGAGCTCTGAAGAGTGTCGCTTGATTTTGATGGTTAATTTAGATGCAGAATACATACAGTTGAGGCGTTGAGGCTGGTGTGCACATGCAAATTTTTGCCCTGCATGATGGGAGGGTGCACTGTATGAGTGGATCGTGTTCAGCCCACTCATTTTTTTACACTAGTCTTTATGTCCCAGCCCAGCCTCCTCTCCCAGTCTCTGATTCCATCTTGGCAATGACAGCCATGCATACACACACACACAAACATACACGCTAATACACTTCACGTACACTCTCAATCGGCCTCCCTCACTCACTTCTTTCTCTCACTAAACACACATGCGCATAGTTTCCTCAGACTTCGACACATTCTCTCTGCTTCTCTATGGGTGAACCATCATTATCTAGACAGAGTGCCAGTGTTTGGCCACAGTGTGCCTCCCTCCCAGTGCTGAACTGAACAGCCAAGACACAGGCTGCTGGTAGTGACACAGCTGTCACAGACATGCCTCATTACTGCTGTTGCAAATGTCAAAGCACTAAAGTAATCACTCAGAGCTCTACTGGACACACGGTCATAAGTTAATTTATTTTATGGGAAGAGATGTTAACAGCCGTGTGTGTATATGATGTTGTTTTATAGATGACTGGATTTTATACATTTTTCGTGAAATGCCTGCATGCTAATGTGACAGTAGGTTTTCTACATACTTCCAACAAGTAGTAGCATGCCAGACATTTTTTACACAAGCACAAACTTCCTTCAGAGTCATTACTGTCAATCCAATCCATGTTGTGTCATGTGCATGTATATGCCTGAAGCTTATTTCCTCCACAAATGCCAAAGTATTTGTGCTGGACAACAAAGTGATGAGACCATAGTTGGAGATTGTTTTTGTGCATATAGCCATTGACATACATCATGACAGATTTAAATTATCATTCACTGTGAGAGGAAGCTGCAGTACTCTGCCACCAGCTGATAGAGTTAAAGGTTCACATTTGATCCTGTTGTCAGTACATGCCGCTGTCAAATCCATCTGAACTGGACTGGACTACAGCCAGTGTGGCACTGTCATGGAGGGAGGTGAAGCTAATCAGTCGATGTTGTTGTAAGAACACAAGTAAGTTGTCATGATGGAAAAAAATCTGATGGCATTTTCTTTCTTTCTTTCTTTTTTTCTTTTTTTTTGCTTTAGAGAACTCTAAAGGTTGAAAAAGCAATAATTGACTTTTTCGGGAACTGAGAGGTTCAAGCAGGAACAAGCTGTGAAGACAACACTGAAATACTATTTTATAAAGTTGATGTGGGGAACTTAAAGGTAATAATATTTGAGAAACCCATTTCACACTATACACAGTAATTTTATTTATTGTTAATATAAAATATTCATTATGGAAGCTGTAAGTCATTTAAATTAAATTATGTGCTCTGCACAAATGCATACAAGACACTTTTTCAAACAGGCTAAAGAGAAATTAATTTATGATTGTAAAGCTAAAGTTTGTATGGGCTGAAGTTTCCATTGACTGTCCAGATTCTTGGAGTTGCTACATTATACAGGCGGCTGCGGCACAGTGCTGCAACAACATCTTAAGGGTTTCAACCTGGAATATTTCAAGAGGAGCTGTAAATTTCCCCAAGTAACTGAATTGCTAAGAAGTAATTCAGTTAGCAAGGGTATGTTCACTGCTTTCCATTCACTCCAAGTGCAGCATAAAGTGTATAGTTACCATAGAGATATGTACAAACGTGGTAGACTCAACTCCCTGACCCTAGAGTACATCTGTAAATTATAAAGGGGCAAACAAAAAGTTCTTTTCGCTTTGCCTTATCAGTACTATAAATGAGGAATTTGGGAGTCAGAACAATGGAAAGAATTAGGCACTTTAAAATGTTTGCATAACGAGCTCCTTCTCGCTGGAATGGTTCTCTTCTTTTTAATCACCTGCACTCTCCAGACCACCTACACCCTTCTTCATGATCAGATACAGGACCGACAGGTTGATGTATGATCTGAGGAATTAATCTGCTAAGCCTGATTGCCATTACCGCCATGCGATTATGCACCTTGATTACTGAGCCCACCCCAAGGACCATGACGTGCCCCAGTGCACATTTTTAAAGGTGCGCATAAAATTATGTGGTGATTACCCCACAATAGATCAATCCACAAGCGAATGAGACTGTGTGGCCATATAGAGCGTCTCAAGTAGAACTGTGATTATTAATAGGTACTTGAGGTGACCTGATACCTGAAGCCTGAACCACTGAAACTGCCGCTGATCCTTCACAGAAGCAAATAAAATTCATTTTCATACATTGTGAAAGTCATTATTGGATTATTGTTGTAGAGATAGAATTGTTTGGAGTTCAAGCATGGACAAAAGGGATGTTAGGCTCTTCAGAGATGACTAGGGCTGTACTTGTTCCTCTTAAGACAGACTTCAGACATTCATCGGCACCACACATGTCAACGTGCTTGACACTGAGGAATGCGGCATACACCGGTTATTGGTCTATATAATATAAACCTACTGGAGGTCAACAGTTGTTTGTGTATGATGCAAAAGAAGTTAAACATTTGATTATGCAGAAAAAAAAACAACAAAGCTTGTTCTCAGTAATGAACATGTAAGTACATATCATTCTGCAATGACATTTATCCTCAGAATTTGGACTCATCTAATCTTTCACTGTCATTTATAAGGATTTTTTTTTATTTAATCCTGAGCCAAAGTACTCATTTGGTACAGCAGATAAATAGTTCTATTGACTTCTCCAGAAGCAATCCTACATCAAGCGATTAATTGGATGAGACAATGAACAAGTGAAATCACATCTGTTCACGGTTTTCTCAATGGTTACATATGGAATTTGTTAGTCACACAGAAACACTACGTTTGATAAACCCCCAATCCAGCAATCCTAATGTTAACATGTTTGCATTAGTAATACTCTGGCAAGGATTTAATGGACTCTATGTGCTACCATTCACAGCAGAGGTCCGTGTTCTGAGAAAGCATGGTTCTCAGTGGCAGACAGGAGTCCTCCCTGCACAATTACTTAATGGCTTCAGCAATTACACATATCCAGAGGAGTTAAAAAACATAAATGTCAGTCAGAAAAAGAACTGATTTATGTCTTTTGTCTGTATTGGAGCATTAGTTAGGAAGGTTTACAACATGGCGAATGTGTTTGATAAAGACAACACAGCTGTAACCGTACTCACATACAGTAGATAGATCGAGGACCATTTACAGTATGCAAATGTGAATTTGAGCTTCCACATGCACAAATGCAGAAATTCCATCACTGGCCAGAGTTCAATAACTCTTCAGTCTTCAAGTGTCTGGATAATGGTCACTGTAACTGCACATCACTGCAATTCAAAACTTCAACTATCCATCACTGGACAATGTTTGCCACTAAAACAACATGGATAAAGGAGTGTGTGTTGATGCTGGTTGGGCCCTGTGCTATTGTAAGTGATGATGAGTGATGGACATGAGAGGATGGGTACATACTATTCACAGTGCTCCATGTGGCAGCTTGCATTTTCACACTTGTACAGTATGTTTGTCAGATACAGACAACGCAGGCACTTACGCACTGCTGTGGGCAAGCAAAGCAGTGTTCTGCCAGGCGACTGCGTCACAGGCACATGCATGTCCTACGTATCGCCACGGAGTCCCTGGTAATACATCGCTTCATGGTTTGCAAATACAGATCTTGGCATCATGGAAAGATGCACAGAGCACAAAGCATCTCGGAATTCCTCTGTAAGTATAGAAACATCCCTCTTCTCCCCTAATTCTCTTAGCATGTACACTTCACAATATAAATAAATAAAATTTGCTTATTTTGAACATTATTTTTACTATGCTCAACGTGTTGTTTGTGAATTTTACCACTTTATATCTATATAATGTGCCATGTGGATTTGCTCTTGATTTAGTAACATACTGATTCTGTTGTTCTGAAAAAATGTCCTCATTATCACAAAAAGAAGTAGTGGCTGGCACCACAGCTTTTTCTTGTTTTTGTTTTTTTGTATTCTAGCAGAAATGTTTCAAACCCTTAACTGCATTTACAAGAATGTACAGACAGTTTAGACAAGAGGAGACTTCAGTACCATGATTGTTTGAGTGAAAAAATGATACACGATAATAGACCATAATCACATTCAGTAATTGAGTGGAAATTAATATCCTTTTATTGCAAAAATGGATCAGTCAATGAACAAAGGAATGAATGAACTGAGAGCATCAGATCATCTCAGTGACATGGCAAGAAAATGTCCTGTTTAACAGGTTTCCTGTAGAGATTATCATGGCGTTCATGGTGTTCATCTCTACATTTACATCACGAGAGAAGTGATCTTTGAAGTCGAGGGGATTCAGAAGCACAGCACAGAGTAATAGGCTTTTAACTGTAATGTGTTTGAGTCAAAAGCCTTGTGAGTCACAGGGCAGAACTGTGATGTGTAATGTTAGGGCTACAGTGTGGTACCACAGCTGGCCTGTTATAATGTATATTTTGGGAAGAGATACACTCCTCTGAATGCTCTAATGGGGGGGTCTCAACACTGTGTGAAACAGACTAGGCCAAGTGAGAAAGTGAGAGTCATTGTTTTGTTTGTTCATTCTAAATCATTCACAAGAAACTTGCTGCTTCCAGAAAATGTTTATTTTGTTCATAAATTTTTCATAAAAATAACAACATCAATATTAATTTAAAGTATTGTAGAAACTGTGTATGTACAAAATCTTTACTTCAACAGTTAATATAACTTAAGGCGAGTTAAATTACTTTTTTGCAGTACCCTGTTGGTGACAATTTCACCAAACTCTCAACATTGTCTTTTTGTGAACATTTTTAGCAAACAGTATCTCCAGTCATAGATACAAGGTGTCAAAAACCCTTTTATCACCAAGGTAAAGTCCACAGAAACTCGCAGCAATGTGTGCTACCTGATTACTCAAAAGCAATGTTTATATGATTTGCTAGTCATTTCTAGCTTGATTAAATATACTTCTGTACATACTGTAAATCACTTTTGTTGAAAAGCCATACCACAACTAGTGTACATTCCTGTTCCCTTTTTAAATCTAGATCAGCAGTTCAATGAAATAACTCTTATCATACCAACAATGGAATGAAGTGCGAAAATGTTTCTGATATCAAATTGTAACATTTAAAATATTGTGTTACTAAACAATAGCCCTCAAAAACCAAGACATTATTAATGATTTAGAATACATTTCACCTTAGAAATGACGTTCAAATGTGATAGATGTAAAATATTCAGTTATCTATAAAAATACAAAGAAGTACAGTAATACAAATATATTTATTTCCCATTTATGATATATCTTTCACAATTGTAATAATCCAAACAATTGTAACACAACACAAAGACCAATGACAAAAACACTGACAGCCAAATGATAAGAAGTTAAACAAACACTAAATTTGATCAAAGATGGACAGCTTTATGGTCAAAGCCATAAATATGTTTGCCTACATTCATTCAATAATCCTCACTGTGGAGTGAAGGAGAACCTTGACAGTGGTTGATATTCCAGGTAAAGGAAAATAACACTGACATAAACATGCATTTTAAGAAACATAGTCCAAACCATTGCTCTAAGAATGCTAAAAGCAGAAAATAATAATCTTAAATGGAGATATTAATAATCTTTAAGTGCAATCCATCCAGGCTCAGAGGCGGGTGGAGGTTGGAGCTGTCCAGATGAAGAGGTGCTGAACAGCAGTCATGCAATGCCGCAGCAGAGAGGTTTGGCTCTACTACAGTAACAGCAACAAGTCACTGTTGAGCTGTTTACCGACTTTTACAATTTATGCACCTTTGCATAAAGTCAGCAGCATCAGCAGCTGGCAGTAAGGCCGAAGCAGACCTCTTTCTCCCCTTCTGCTCCTAAAAAAAACTGCAATATTTGCTAAACCTCTTATGTCAGGCATTGGCTTGCAGGTCAAACCAACTCAGACATCAACTTGTAGTCAGCTGGTTTATCTTCCAAGACGGAAAGATCCTAATATGTATGGGCACATAGCCTTGTCTTCAAATTCCCTCGGGAAGAGTGAATGGCCATGCACCGGCGGTCACCTGTGGCTTTATTTCCATTTTCTCCTTCTGTTTCAGGTGTACGCGCCCGTGCCGTTTCCTCTCGTCGCTCCGAGCAAACCGTTTACCGCACACATCGCAGGAAAACGGCTTCTCGCCGGTGTGAGTCCTGGTGTGGGTGGTGAGGTGATCGCTACGGCTGAAACTGCGCAAACAGATGCGGCACTGGAAAGGTTTGTGGCCCGTGTGGATGCGGATGTGCCGGTTGAGCTCGTCCGAGCGAGAGAAACGCCGGTCGCAGCTCTCCATCGGGCAAGTGAACGGTTTCTCTTTTGCTGGGCCGTGAGAGGCGGCGGGACTCTTTCTGGCCCTGGGGGGCTTCGTCACACGGGTAGTGTAACTTTGGGCAAAAGAATCTGGCAATAAGGAAGAGTACAGGATGGAGTCTATGGTGCTCGGCAAAGCTGGAGATGTGTATAAGGAATCACACTGATTAGATGGTTGCTGAGGTTCGGGGAAAGGTTTCAGGTTAGAAGAGAGGCCCATCGGTGGTGGTGGGAGGTAATTATTGTACAGGGGGCTGGAGTAGCTCTGAGAACAGGTGTCAGAGAAACACGGTTCCTGCTTGATACCCCCTTCAACTTTAAATTCCATCTCTGGGTTGGGGCAAATTGGGGGGAACGTATCTAAAAGTTCCTTTACATCCATTTGCTGATCGGGGGGGAAATCGCTTGACATCGGGAAGGTTTCTGTCTGGAAACTTGTTTCCAAACATTCAGACTTATTGAATGTTCCCCACTCGTAGCAGCTGCTTTCAAACTCATTTTTGACCACGACAGGGAAAGAAGCGGCCTCTGACTTTGGTTCAGCCTTCTTCTGGTTTGGAGCTCGGGAGGAGCCGAAACTGAGCTGGGAAGTGGACGGGTCTTGGGCATGGCTGCCGTCCTGATCATCGGCATACCTCTGGCACGTCTGGCTCGGAGAATATACAGGGGGAGTAGGGCCGGAGCAGGTGTAGGATTGCCTCTTGGGGTCTCCAAAACTGCCATTGTCCAGAGGCGCAGGCGATGGATAAGTTCCCCGACTGTTACCGCTCTGCTGCACTTCTGAAAGTGGCAGCGTAGAAATACCCACAATCTCGGTGATCATATTGAGGAGTGTTTCGGTGCTGCATGGCGCTCCCTGAGATGCCTCAACATAGAAACTGCCAGAGTAAGAGAGTGAAGAGGGGGTGTATGTGTCTTTTGGGCACTCGCAGGGGTTAAAAGCAAATTCTGAGTTGGAAGCTTCGGTTTTGAGGGTTGCAGGTGCTCCTTCTGTTGAATTAGAAAGAGAGAAAACTTTGTCATCGCGAGTGTTTTATAGCTGAGAATCACTGCAAATTAAACGAGGAAGGAAATCAGTGTTACATAAACAGTCATGCGTATCTTGGCATAGAGATGTCTTGATACCAAGCCTTGATATACACAATTGCACTAAAAGTGTCATATTTCCTGCGGCACTCATATTTATCACATTTTAAAACATCATGCATGGTCATATTATCGACCGTGCAAAGATGCGAACTCACCGTGGCCAAACTGGGCAGGTACCCCCCGCTCTGCATCGACGTACACCTCCTGGTTGTCTTTCCGCACGCTGTTTTCCATTCCCAGGGAAGAACTGTTGCAATTCTCAAACTGAGGGTAAAAAGAATCTTTCGCATTCAAATCCATATTGTTCAACATAATGATGTACTTAGAAGTCCGTCTGTTCCAGGGGGGAAAAAAAGAAGGTAGGAGGGGAAAATGTAAAACAAATTATGCAGATGATTGTTTTCTTTCAATCTCCTTTTGATGGTTTTCAACAAATGATCCGAAGTGGTCTGTGTCAAAAGGTGTAAAAAGCAATTAAAGGTATTCCTTTTCGTCTCGGCTCCTCGGTAGGTATTTGCTTGCTGTGGATTTCACATCAGCGACTTCCCCTCGTTCTCCTTATATACACTTTGGCTGCTCCCTCGGCCCTCCTCCCCATTCATCATCTCCAGTGAGAGGATTCCCCGCTGCGTGTAAACTTCATGCCCATATATGGACAGAGGATGTGACGGAGTCCCCCTCCCCCTGCAATCCTCCCTCCTCCCATACCGGAGAGATGGAGTCTGACGTTGCAACAAGTGGCGACCAGCGCTGGGTGGTAAAACGTTGTAATGATGGCATTTCTACACACATGAACGATTTTATCATTTCAATTAGAAGGACATCAGAGGAAAGCTCGTGTGAAAATGTGAAGCTGATCATTTTGGTGACACTCTCCAGCCTTACAGCCCTCAAAAAATCCAAACGTGTAAGTCTACGTCCATGATTAGTTTTGGTCGTTGCTGTGCACTTCGCTCCATCACTCACAGTAGATATACTCCAGTTTTGGGGGATAAAAATCCAAGCAACCGTACACTGAAAGGGTGTGATGAGGATAGTGTCTCAGACTCTGGGTACAGTCTGAAAGACAGAGGTCAATAAAACATATGATACATAATACAACAAGTCATACATGCAAGATGTTTATGTTTTGCCTGACAAGTAAAACAATCTGTTTTAAGCTGACGCTGTTGATCAGTGATCAACGATTCCTCCCACCTAAACGACCCAAAAGGTCGTTTGTAAGCTAATAAAAAGTAATTAAGTATAATTTAAAGTTGGTATTTTAGAGCAGAAAAGCAAAACATGACCAGTAATTCTGTGGTTTAAAAGAAAAACTGTGGAGACCTGAACAGATCCTCAACCTTATCTTTTAATATAAGTTCAAACTAGTTCACCAATTAGTTTAGGACAGATACAAGAAAAGCATGCTGTTCAGTTTCTCTCCTGACACTACCTTCTCCTTCATTTGTGGGTCAGACTGCATGGTCTAGATTCAGCAGTTGCTCCGAACACCTCTTTCAGGCAGCCCACTGCTTAGATTTACTTTCACAAACTGGCTTCTTGTGGCCGCTGGAAATTGCGGTTGCTTACACCATGAGAGCGAATAACTGCAAAGCCCAGTCTAAACGAACCCTTGGCCTTTAAAAGCATTGAAGGGAGTCAATATCACCCCTGAGGTGTTCAGTGGTTGAACCCAACTGTTCCCATGACATTTCAATCCCCAAAGCATTTTTTTTTTCTGTTTCGCATCTGTTGCTGGGTGCACGCCGCGGTCACACTTCCTATTACAAAAAGTCGATACTCTTTCATAGGACTTTGCAGTCTGCAGCAGACCTCTGGCACCGGTTGGAGGTTCAGGACCATGGATAGCGACGGTGCAGCATTCAGCAGTGTAATCACATATGAACTAGCAATACACAAACCCTTTACTTTTTACTTTGCCCTGAATGGGTCCCGCGGTTCAGCATTCATGTGAATGGCATTCTTTTGCATGAAATCAATCCAATCATACCTCAGAGGATTATGGGATAATTCTATTCACTACTGACATAATGATTTTGCACACAGTGGCGTGGTGCATTGCTTTATGCACAAGCAATGGTCAACAGAATCATAATGATCCTTTTAGTACAACACGAGCAGAAGCCCTGCAGCTTAAGCAGTGCAAGATTATACTGTATTAGCAATATGCAAATATGCCCCAGACAACCCCTAAAAATCAATATTTCGTCAGTGATGTGTACAAATCTTATCCTGTTTAACAATGTTTCCCAGTGGTGGAAAGTTATTCAAGCCCTGCACTTTAATACAAACATAAAGTGCTTGTATTTTCTTGAGTATTTAATTCCTTCAACTTTATAGTAGTCGAAAGTGAAAGCATTGTACTTTCTACAGCACAACATAAAAAACAGATTTTAAAATATGCACCGTATTTATAGATTAAAACACACAGAATAAACAGCTTATTTAAAGCCACTCATTTAGCTCCATCTTGATTAAGTACAAAGCATTGTTAGGATGTGCTTCAGATGTTATAATGGAGTGATATTATAACATAACACTGACAGGAGTCATTTTACATTGAGTATTTTTACATTTGATTCTTTTCACTACATTTAATTGCTAGCAAGCCTGCAAGGTGAAGGATAAGTCTGTTCCATATATTTGATCTTTTTTGCTTTTTTATTCTTCAGTCTTCATTCATATTTTAAGAAATATGAAAATAGGCTTATATGCTGACAACGACAAAAGCAGTTTTCTCCTGCTATATTTATCATTTGTAAAACATAACCACAAAAACATTAAAAAAATAAATGCTTTACTTTTAACAAGACACTACAGTCTGTTTCAGACAAGCTGTGGCATGTTGATTTTGCTGTGCAGCTCCTGTGCAGCAGAGACCAATAGTGACCATAGACTGCTCAGCAGCACTTCTTTTATATTTTTCATATTTTGCTGTTGTTATTGACATCATTATTGCTTTTGCTCTACACACGCAGTGTAGTTCTGGTTTATGCAAAATCAGATAAATGCTAAGCACTCTATGCTTTTACTGAAGTAAAGTGTTGTTTCCAGTTTTACTATGTTATTGTTTTACTTGTGATACTGTTACTTTTACTTAATAGTTTGGGAATCACTACTGGTGATTCGCAAACTGGTAGTTGGTACCATTACAGTGGGTCACAGAATAAATGTAATTTCCTTGTCATAACACTTATGTTTATGAAACCCTAACATTGAATGTTTGATCATGTTGTAAATGTGTTAATTAATTCAATTATATGTTTATTATTGAGGTTATAGTTACATGTGATGTTGTACTGGACCATTTTAATCTTAGGTGCTTCTATGTTTGTTGTTCTCCCTATTTACATGTGTAGAACAGACTATTAAAACACACCGCTCATTGTGATAAGAGGTCCAACAACAACAAAACCTGTATCAACAAAAACTGAACATTATAGGCATCATAAAACTTGACTTTATGGCAAAGTAGTTGTGTCAGACTGCATTAGACTGTACTGGTGTACCTAATAAAGTGGAGACTTAGTGTAAATTGGCATTTTAATCTTAAACAGCAGACACTCACACACACACAATATAGACAGGGATCATGAGAAAAGAGAGGGTTATGCATAAGAGGTGGTAAGTAACTAAGTGCATTTACTCAAAGACTGTAGTATAATCTTGATGTACTTGTACTTTAAGTATTCCCTTTTATGTTAATTTTACTCCACTACAAATCAGAGTAAAATATTGCACTTTTAACCACTACATTAATTTTAACATCATTAGTTACTTGTTATATTTTGCAGGTTTAGATTCTTATAAAAATCATTCCATATTAATAAAATGCTGATAACAACACATTTTAGTCATAATTTTCACCTTTGAGAATTTGTCAACAAATCTGAGTTACATTTCTACATTTACGTTATAACCAGCATCAAATTGTACATTGTTTAAAATCCACAGTTTTCCTAGTGGAGTACTTCTACTTTTGTGCTTAAAGTAAAATTTACAGCATGTACTTTAGTTCTTTTACTTGAGTAGAAACATTAAAGGGAATTTGTAGTGGAGTATTTTTCTGGGCAAGTACTTGCACTTTTGCTTGAATTTAGAGTTTGTGTACTCCATACACCTCTGGTATGTTTCTTAACCAATAAGCTAGGACTAGGACTCCCCTAAAATGATACTTATTTTTCTGACTTTTCTGGAATCTTTCCTTTTTTTCTCCAATAATCCATCAGTTTAACACTCCAGTCACTAAAAGCAATTCAAATGAAACAATGTGAGAAAGGGAAATCACTCTTCAACTGGACGCCTCACAGTAGCCATGAAACCTCTAACAAGGGGTCACAAGTGCACACAGCCAAAATGTTAAAAGGTAAGGGGGCCAAAACCAGAAAATCACATCCTTCACACCACTAAAGACAGCATTTTACCAATAAGCACAGGATTTTATTCTTATTCTGAAATGTCATGAAAGGGCTCCTGTGCACTCAGATCTCAGGCAGTTTGAATAGGATTGGAGTGTGCTTTGTTACAGACAACATTAACTGAAGATAAGAAAGCTTGTGGGCTATATGGAATAAAATACATTGTGTCTACTGCAGCACAAATGAAGAGCGGCTATTAGACATAATAAATGGCCTGCTTATACTAGACTACTCCAATTTTATGTTATTTCCTTCAATACTGAGCGGTGGAAAATGTATCAAAGGATCTCTGAGTCGCTACCCTGTCATCTTTTTAAGGTAGTGTATGATAATAGCGTATAAGCTCTTTCATTGCAGCACTGACATTCTCCAGAACAAATCGTTTTCACCTCAGATGTGCACTCTAATTCTTGGCCCAGAGATATTTAGCTTTGAGGAACTGCCTCCAAGTAATCCAGAGTCTATTAAAACCAATCTGATCACACAGAGTTCAGATCACGGAATGCTGTGATGATAACTGCAGTGTGGCTAACCTCTCTCCTCCATAAAATGCCACAGCACGGGGACTAAGTAATGGATTTATGTAATGTTAGCACTTACTGACATTATAGTGCAGGGGTAACTCCATACCAGTGAAAGTTTAATGAAAGCCTTTGTTTTATTTCTTTGCATCTGAGTACTGCGAGACAAAATGCTCCTGTTTCTTAGGGAACCGTCTGGTAGCTAGAGAAAAACTACAGGCAATACAAAGATTTTTCCATGTTTTAACAAGGATATTGACTTCAAAAGATGTTCAAACTGCTGGCTGTGGAAATAAGATGAAACATTGCCAGGATATCTTAGCACTTTACTGAATGAACAGTTTTAGTAAAGCACACAAGTGAAAAACGCTTTATTTATAGTTCTGATAGGCTCACGCTGTAATACAGCGTGTCTTTATAATTTAGCCCTCTGCTAATGTATTAATTTGTCTGTATGTGCAAGGTAACAAATTAAAATATCTATCTAAAATTACTTAATTACTTTGTTAACTTAGCAATTAAGCACTACCAGAATCCTTAGCTATACCTGCTTGAGGGTCACGGGCTGCAGCCAATCACAGCTGCCACTGCTGATTATGTTTTGATCGCTTTACTCCAGTTTTATCGATTATACATGCAATGCCTTATACTACTTTCATAACTGTAGTGAAAGCTTTGTGCACCAGGGGAAGGCAAATACTTTTCTTTATACTGATATGTAACCCCTTGGCCGTGTTATTTTCAGGTTCACTCCTGGACAAGGTGTGGGAGTTTTGCTTGCAGGTGGGTGCCTGATAGAGTTGAAGAGGCAGTGAGGAGTGACTGCCCTCTGAGATCACAGCCTGCAAGATGAAGGATAAGGTGGACAGCGATGTCTGTTCTATATATTTTGTTCTATCTTTTCTTTTTAGCCTTTATGAGTCATAATCACATAAAACACAAAATAAATGCTTTACTTTTATCAAGATATTACAGACAAAGCTGATGTAACTTCTTAGGACAAAATCTACAAACTGTGGCATGTCGATTCTTCAAATCCATGGAGCATTCAAGCTACTGGCAAAAACTTAAGGCAAATAAACTGATTGTATTACACCTAATTTGGGTTTTGTAAATGTTGCATCTTCAACGCTCACTGAGAGATCAAATGTGACCCTAGGTTGTTCATCAGCAATTCCAGCAAACGTCTTCTATGTTTCGTTGTTCAAATTTATATCGTTATTGTCTTTGCTTTCACTGGTAATTGAAAATAAGGAGCTAGTTTCTGTTCATTCAGTGGATTTTCAGCAGAAATTCTAAATTTTGAGGACATCGCAGCTCTGCTGCATTTTTTCAGACTTTAATCTAAAGCTCAGACCAACTTTTGTCTCAAGGCTATACAATTTGACACACGTTTCTATTTCTGTCAGATTCATATTACTACTTGACAACATAGGACACACTCATTTGTATATTTCTCACTTCAAAATGAAAGCTAGCTCACTCGATGTACAGTAGCTCCTCAAAGTCTCAATGTCTTGGCATTCTGTCAACCAACTATGCAACCCACACTGTTTGAGAGTAAATAATAGAAGAACCTGATCTATACCAGGAAATCCACTGAGATGCCGAGGCTGTCGTTGCTGTTTGAAATAAAAAAGCACTTCAAACCTACCATGATCTGAAGAGGTTATGCAGGAAACACTTCACAGAATCTATAAGACAAATTAAAAAAACTAGAATTTTAGAAAACAAGGTAAGTTACAGCACTGCCTGCATCCATGCAGTAATGAAATGCATATATGTCACATGTTTGTATTCAGCCCTAAATGCTGTGTTGTACTTTTGACTAATGCCTTTTTACGTTTGTGGCTGCAAAGCAAATCTTTTGGAGTAATCCTACAAAAGCCAGGGTTGCACAAGAGCTGGAGAAATCCATCTGCCTCCCCCAAATCACATTGTGACATGTCTTACACTCAAATCTCCCCCCAAGGCGCTAGATGAGGGAACATCTTCAATCTAAACCTAGATACAATAGGGCCTGTAAGACACCGCAAAATGGATTGGGAGTGCTAAAACCACAGAAACCTCTGCCGGAAACACGACTTTCTATAAATACAAGATACTCGCCTAAGCTGCCAAGTTCGTTATTTTCTCTCCCTCTCCCTCTCTCTCCCTCTGTCATGTTGGGCTCTGCATAGTTATATATACTGCATCATCATTCAAACGCTGGGCAATTGAAAGAAAAACTGCAAAAATAAGAAAAATAAAAGCAGCGGAAGCGTGGTTCTCCTTCTGAAGGAACATCTCTCTCCTGCTCTTCCTCTGAGAGTGGGAGTGGGTTAGGGAAGCCCGGTACCAGGCCCCGATGCTGCTGCTGCTGTTGGTGTGGCAGGTTTCCCGTGCAATCCAAAAATACTTTCGCACTCGCCCACTTTGGTCCCCAGCCGCCTGTACTCTTTGGTTCTACAACAGGGATGGGTGAGAATCATATTCAACTCTCCAATCGTGATTTCGGAATGCCCCAGTGTTTCTTTAACCATGCCCCCAGACTCCTCCACACACACTGCACTCGCATGGCTCCCACCTTGCCCTCTTCTCTGTTGGATCTGTGCTCGCAGCACTCTGACAGCCCAATTCTTGGGCCTGATCCAGCTACTGTACCTGCTGTTACCTAACTACTTGCACATTTTTCAGGAGAAAGCCATGAAAAAGCACAGTGAATTTTCACGTTTTTTTTTTAATTAATCCAGAATTGATTCAAAAAAATGTTTGATTCAAACAAAACAAAAATTCTTCATTTGCAGATAACTGTTAATAGGTTAAAATGCAAATATGCAGGTTATTTGCTTTACCAGATACAATAACAATCCTCTTAGAAACTCAATAACATCTACTACACAAAATCATTACTATGCAACACTGGACTAATTGCATGTACTTTTGACCAACAGAAGTTAATAGGTCTACATATTCTAGTCTCTGACTCATCTGCACCCACACTGATTTCTTTTTTTGTTGCTCTTTCTTCCATCCAGTCACACCACAACATGTATAAAAAGATATGAATGCTAATAATTAGAAAGCATTGTTTCCATCGCTGCATTATTGATGCACATACAGTCATTACAGGGACATGCAATGCAAACAGACTCAAACAAATAGCTAACAACAGACATGTGAGGAAACAGATGAAGAATTTTAAGAGCTTGCAGCTAACAAAAGTAACTATGGAAACGGCCAGCTCTACATTGCACTAGCTTCCACAGCTCTCTCCAGAAATAAAAACTGTTGGGCTAAGAGCGAATCAGGTAAAGACAAAAGATCCCGGGTGAACCTATTTATAGTGGGCCTTACATAACATACATAGACCTATGTTGGCTGAGTTGGTGCTGAGCAGCAAGCTTCTGGGGGGCAAAGGCAGGGAACAGATAACAGGAGATGCTGGATCCTGGAGGGTATGTTATGGAAAGACAAGAAGTATAAACAGCAATTAGGCCAGTGTGGACGATGATGCCGATGGCAGCTGAATTAAATAGAGATAGGAAACCTTGCTGTTTTGATTCTGAGAGAACACACATTACTTACGTTACGCTGTCCTGAGAGGGCAGTGATGTCAAAGCTGGAGTTCCATGTACAACATTAACACGCAGTGAGCTAATGAAAATGGACACATTAAACAGTTAGCCATTGGGCTCAGGGAGACACAGAGACAGAAAAAATGCATACGTCACAAGAACCAAAAGTTCATAGTCAGTTTACCCAGAAGCCCTGTTTACTTGTACAGGAGGCAAAAAAGTTGGATCAGAGGAGAACACACGACACACACATGTAATCATGTGGCTTCAAGACAAAACGTTTGACATCTCCAGATAATATGAACATACAAGCCCACATACGCACAGAGAACCTGTGTGAGAGCCGATGTAATGCAGGAGCAGTGATCATCTAGAAATACAGCCTGCCACCATATCTTAAATCTAAATTGAGCCATTAGCATAATTATCCACTTATACTGCTTTAATTCTAAGTAGCTCTCCATTGTAAGTAAAATGATAGCTAAGCTGTATTCAAAAAGCCTCTTTTCCTCTCACAAATGCCTTATTAATTAGCTCCCTCTAGCATAAGTTCAAAGTAATTACATTCAATACAGCAGTCTGTGCTACAGGGGGCGATGGTTTTTTTTCCTGCGACTATTAGACAACTTTATAATTACTTTGCACATGCATAATGATTTCCATCATAAAATGCACTAGTTCAACACTGAGTGGTGGCCATTTGGACTCTGCTTTCATTCCATGTTCACTGCATTCACCAGCTAAATCACTGGTAGTAGGCAAAATATTAACTATATAAAAGCTCTGATAAGGTTGGGATGATATGCAAATGAATACTCCCTGACTCATCTGTTTATTATGCAGTCACATTAGTTAGCTCTGATGCTGTTTGGCTATTATCCTATCTCACTGTGAAAAAAGGGTCTTGGGTGAGGGGGATGGATTGCGCACTGAGTGCTTTAGTCACACAGACTGTCCACACTCTTCAAAGAAATAAATGCATTTTCGACTGTAGTTGCATTGAGGGGATGTGGAATCCATTTCCTGTGAGAGAAACAGCAAAAGGCAGAGGATATGGCTCATCTGTGTCCAAATCCCTTGATACCATGGTTTGCGTTAACAGGTCAAAGGGTCAAATGATCAACTCGTGTCTCCCACAACTGAGCCAGAAGGTAATGATTACACATATCACACGCTAGTTTTTGAGCACCAAATGATGCTAAAACATGAGTAGGAAACCTTTCATGCAAAAGTTTCATGCAGTCATTAACTTTGCTGTTAACATCACAGTTAATGTACAGAATCTACAGTTTGCATGAAGAGGAAAAACTGAGGAACACACTGTATGTCCTGAGAAATGTAACTACCAGTCTGTGGCTTCACAAGCTATCTGCTGTTCTGCTAACTGATAGAGGCTCTATTTTTAGTCATGCAACCTTAATGCACCATGCCAAGCCTTGAACTATACAACTACACATCCAGTCCATTCAAAGGATTCATAAAAGTCTATAGGTTGGAACCCAGTGGTCATGCACACAGATTGAGAGTCAGTACCAGTGCTCTCAGTATCAGCATTTATATTTGGTGTCAAAGTATTAATAAGAACACTGCCACTGTACACTCTGGTCTCTGAATGTATACCACTATATATCAAGGGGTGAAAAGAATTAGCCATCTATTTACACTCCATGTCTTTTGATATTAGTTAATTAAGCACCAAACCCTCACAACAACTGTGCTCCATGGAAACCATGCAAAAAAAAGAAAAAGAAATAACTTACAGCAGATTGACGTCAGCTAGGGGCCTTCAAATGTGCCATCTGACAAAAGAAAGAGAACCAGGATGCTGCACTTAAGGTCACTGCTGAATCTATTGTCTGCTTTGACTGACAGAGGAGTGCTGACAACACGTGAGGAGTTTTACTGCACAGGGATAAAGAAGATCCTCTAATTTCAATACTTAAACAAAATAGAGACAGTTCATGTCAATAACTAAAAGCAAGTAATTCTGAATACTTAGTAATACTGCAATAAAAACCATTTAATTTCTTCTATTTGCTGCCTATTGAGCAGGAAGTTAAATTATTCTGGCTGTTTATTAAACATTACTCTGTTTTGGAAGATAACATAGCACAACCAACCTTTGTATTAAGAAATTGCATTTTTATGTTTAGGCAAATCTTGTTATTGCATGATTTCTTATGGAGTCAGTTCTAGTTACATTAGAAAAGTAGAAAAGTGTTTGCAAAGAACAATTACTGGTGGTCTGTCTTATTTGTGAGTGATTGTATGATAGTTTCATCTATTGCAACTCAAAATTAATGATAGATTAATCTTATATTCAGACATCAACATTTACAAGAACCTACTGTGAAACAGTGCCAGGTCTGAGCCATAACAGCCAAACTCTAATTAGAAAGTAGGGCACAAGCGTTTTTCCGTCTCCTTCATTTCAAGCAGAGATTGTAGCTACAGGCTTAGATTCAATTAGCAATTGGCTTCCATCAATAGATGAAACTCACATGAATTTTACCAAAAAAAGCACAGTGTGACAAAAAATATTTAAACCATTTATTGTTTTTAACAAAACAAGACCGATGTCTCAGTCAGTGTTGTATTCCCTGCCAGTTCAACCACAGGTGGTATGTATACAAAATATGGCTGGTAACAGCAGTATTTTTAGAAATGTTGAGCAAAGCTTTAGAGAAATTTTTTTTAAAACTGTGACCAACAATCAAGTATCAAAATGATCTGTAAGGGAGAGAATCATACGATAGGTTAAAGAGAAAATGGCACAATTTAAAGATAATGGCCCTTATTGTCAAGTACAACCACAACTTTCCCATTTATGAACCCAGAAAACTGTAACAAATCTTAGATATTTAGATATCCATTTAAAATTGTCCTCTTGTTCAGTGTGAAAGCAAAAATCCTCCTTCAGAGAGGTGGACCACCAGTTCCCTGAATGCTAAAAAGAAATAAATGTCTGTCTTCATTTTCCATATTAAAGATTGCAGTATGAAGCAATGAAGGTTCAGGCGTGTCAAGTTGTCAGGATTATGATTTCATTAAGTAAAATGCATCTCAAGTATATAACTGAAGCACATGCAGCAAAGACAGGGGAGCTGCACTTACACTTGTTTGAAACTGCTGTTCTGAGAATATCCGTGTGAAACCTGTTATTTTAATTAAAGGTTGAATGTGATCATAAATGCCTAATTTCCAGCTGGAAGCTGCTAGTAGCGTTCCATCAATCAGACAACACATTCATCTATACCTTAACACCTTATCCTGTTGCTATTACAGTCACATCCAGATAAATGAAGGCCAGCATCTTAGAAACATGACATGAAATCTACAGTATCAATACTGTTCAGCCATCATTAACACTGTCAGTGCTGACCAGCCAGTGAAGGGGTGGCTTCCTTGGCCCCTGCCAGTGCTGTCATTGTACTGTTCCCAGATATACCCTGTTTCAACATACTCTCTATACACATTATTGATAATGTTAGTCCTAAGATCCTCATAAAGGGCAGATGCCTTCTCTTTGTATGGCCCTTCTGTGTTGCTGTAATGATAGAGGGCTCTCACTGCCAAATAGTTTAAGTTAATCCATATCGGACCCCTCCAATAAGGAGCATCATGTTCTGTATTTCGCTTCATATACAGGGGATCGGCCTTAGAGAGTGAACGCAGGCCGTAGGGGGTCCACAGCTTATTCGAGTCTCTCATGTCTCGAAAGATATGTTCTAGTTTGGCTGAATTGGGTTGGAGGATGTGCAGCAAGAAGGGGAACAAGCTAACATAACCCGAAGCATTAACATACTGCAGCTTGGGGGGCCTGCGGACTGAACGCACAAGGCGAGCTACAGGGAACTGGTGACGAGGTTGTCCGGGAGGTACATACACCTTCTCCTGCTGCAAGGACACGTCCTGGGTGTGGTTGCCAAAGTCACTGAATGCATGCAGTTGTTCTGACCAGTGGAGCTCACTGAGCAGGTTGTTGTCACTGAGAACTTGGTGACAGAGTTCATAGTCCTGATGGGGCTCACCTAGGAGCTGAGCTACACGAGCCATGATGCCTGAGGAGAAGGCCATCCAGCAGTATAAATCCACATGCCTCTCATCTGCTGAAGGGTGTGAAGCGCGAGGGTAGTCATCCAACCCAGAAGTCAGGGTTTTTGGATTGAGAAACAGATTGGTGTCCTTGTCCCGACCACGCCAGCGGTAAGAGTTGGCTAGGAGTCCTGTCTGTGTTGTATTGTACCATTCAAACCACGTTTTCAGTTTGGGGAATAGACGCCTGAGGAAGGGCAATGTTGGCTGAGATGCTGCCTTGTCTGGATTAACAGAGAACTGTTCAATAAGTTCCTGAAGCGCTAGGAAAAGAGTAGGTGGGTTGGCATTCTCATTCCGCTGAACTACAAACTCAGTTGGGACTTTGCTGCGAGCCTCATCTCCCAGGATCTGCTCACGGGGGATCCAGCCCTCCATATTCATCAGGTCTATCCAGTGGGCAATAGCTTCCCGTGTGACCTGGGGATCCCACTTACTCAGCAGCAGCTGGTGAAAGCCCTCATCCCAAAGGAATCCTCTGGGGAAGAAAGAGCGCGATGGTACAGCAGTGTATAAAGCACCTTCAGGATACAGGATTGGGTATTCGTTGTAGACTGACTGAACCACAGACTGGCCATAGAAGTAGCCCATTCCACCCAACATATTGCTTAGTGCTGCTTTGCCAAATTTAATATGTGCTGGGCTAAAACCTTTACTCTCGAGCCCAAAAGTCTTTTCAAACTTTGTGTCAAACTCAGCTTTGCTTTTCTCCAGTTCCTCAGTCATGATGGAGCCCACAAGTTGGTTGGGACGATCGTGAAAGCTCCCAGACTCAAACAGAACTTCGATCTGGAACGGCGTTTGGACGGTCACCTGGTGAACCAAAAAGTCACTCTCTTTCCTTGTGTCAGTGGGGTTCTGTTGGTTTTGATGGTGGGGGGGATTGTAGGTGTCTACAGCAATGTAATGCCTCTTCTCACCAGAGGGAGGGCTGTAGACAAACCTGCGGTTCAAACTTTGCTTCACAATGTCAGTCAGCTTCTCCAAGCCAGGAGACACAGTCTGAAGGTAGTTGTAACTGAAAAGATAAGGAACGATTAAATGCTCAGTGTTTTGAAATGAGAAGTCGCACAACACTTTAAGCTATAGTTTACAATCAGTTACTTCTACAGAAGTAATCTTAAGTGCACAGTACTGTATGCTTAGATAGTTTTAGCACACTGTATCTTAGCCTTTGCTGCCTCATGTACTGGTGACTGGAGGTAAAGCGACTGGTCAGAAAAATTAAACCCTAAGGTACCACTTGCATTACGTCTCCCATCTTCCCCCATCTTCATGAACCCTTTAGAATTACCTGGGGTTAACATAAATGTATCTATTTTAGCTAACAACATACAAAGCAATGTGTTTTTCTTGTCCATATTAAATACATCATTTAAACAATTACAGCAAAGTTTATGATCTATGACAACAAAGGGTAATTGGAGTCAGGCATGTCAAAGCTGGAGTCCAATCAATAAAACTAGATCGAAGATGTGGATTAGAGCCACAAGAGGCATGTCTTGGTGTGAACCATGTTTACAAAAATAGATCTCAGAAGATCTGAATCAAGAATAGCTGATTGGAACGATTACCATCCAGGTCAGGTCAGGACAGGTTAACATCTCTGTTCGTGAATCTACCATAAGTAAGTCAAGCAGTCCAAATTGTGGTCAGGGACATTCTATTTGCATTCATTTTTGAGATCAGTCTACAAATTGACTACACCTGTGACCAACTGAACTGATAGGACATGGTTTAGAAAGGCACATAGCTGTGCATTTAAGGTCCCATAATTCACACTACATGTCAGGAAAAACTTCAGTGATCCTTTCAAGACATGCAAGAACGTGGCAGAACACCTCAATAATGCCATGAATCAGACCTTTATGGCAGAGTGCTTAGATGGAAGCCACAGTCCATTTGGAGCTTGCCAAACAGCATTTAAAGGACTCTAGGAGGACTCGAGGACAAAGATTCTGCAATCTGATGACACAAAATTAAACACTGTGACACAAAATTAAACACTGTGGGCAGAACTCCAAGTACTATCTCTGATTACCATCAGGTACTGTTCGACTCTGGCTAATACCATCCAGTCTGATGGAGCATGGAAGAATGGAATAAATAGCCCAAGTGCAGGTGATGAGAAGCCTGCAAAGACTTACCGAGGATGATTCAGAGCTGTAATTACTTTGGAAAATGAGAGATTTAGGTTTTTAATTTTTCCATGTTAAAATAAACTTGCAGTAAAATGTGCAAAGAGTGAATGGATCTAAATACTTTCTGATGAGATTTTATTAGCTTATGTGAAGTGTGTGTGTGTATGTTCAGAATATATGTTAAGAAAACCTACAATACTACATTTATTAAACTGATGAAACACAGGCTTAAAATCCTGCCTTTACTGCCATCTAGCGGTTGTTTGTTTTTTTACTCTAGTAGTAATGTAGGATTACACTACAGTACTACGTGGAATTACTACTGAGTATCATTCAAGTGCATATGACCACACACCTGATGCTGAGAATCTCTTACAGACCTCTTTCAAGATCATTCAAACAATGCCTTCTTGCTCTAGGCGATTTGGTGTTTTATCACACTAACGTGCTGTATATCATGTATTTTAATGAAAGGATTTATGCTAATTTGCGTTTTAAAAAGGCCACTGCTGAAGCAGCTGTAATATAACAATATCAAGGTTTATCTACACATTTAAATCAGCATTGTTGGCTGATTTAGCTGCTAACTATACTATTCACCCCTGTATTTATGCATTTACCTGGCATATTTGGCGCTGGATAATTCCCCTGTTACAGGCTTTCGAAAGGTGATCTTGAAGTTTCCAAGCTCCTCTGAGAAACCAGTGATGGATGCGAGTCGGTTTCTCTCTTCCATGTGAGCCTCCAGTGAGCCCAATGTGTCTGCTGCTGCGTAAAACATCAGAGAGATCACTGGTGCTTGAGGAGCAGAGCTCTGGTGGGTAAAAAGAAAAGAATAATGCATCCTATAAGCATTGATATTTTAAAGAGAAAACTTTAAATGCAACCATTAACTGCAGTACCTTTGGGGACAGTTTGGGTCATGTAAGGGAACACAGAGTAGAGCTGCATAAACAAATTCATTACTCACATGCTGCTTGGCAGTGATCCTCCAGGTCCAGTCTCCTCCATGATCCCCTCCCATCCTCTTGACAAACTCTGTGGTTAAGGTGAAATCATTGTCTCGAATTTCCTGGACACCAAAGGTGACTCCATCATGCATCAGCCAGCCATAGCCTTGCAAACGATCACCCTGCTCACAAGTGTGCCTCAAGTTTATGTCAGAAAACTGACGCATCCACATCATGCCTGACAAGATATAAAGATGAATGTAATTAAAGTTGGTTGTGTGGAACATAAGTCTAAAAAGGTAATTTCCAAAACTCACTGGCAACATGCAGTAAGTTACCAGCCAATTGGGTTTTAAAAAGCAGTGCATAATTATTGCTTACTCAATATTGAAAAATGTACTGCACTTAGTGTTGTCAACTAACAATGTTGGTCATCCAAACTGGATGACAGGGTAAACAGTTGAAGTAACTGTGGCCAAATTTTACTTGAATTTCACAAGTGCCTGGGCTCATTTCCCACCCTGATCTTGTGTAATTAAACGCTGAAGATATGATTAAAGCAATAAAGCAAATATTTTTGTAAAAGAAAACAATTAAATATTAGAGGGAAATCCTTAAACAGTATATAGAATTCCAGTTACTTCTGAAATGCAGTTATACTATACACGAACTACACATACTACTCAACCCTATGTCTCCTTTTAATAGCTGCACCATCTTGTCAAATGAAAATACTCCAGATTGAATTTTAGTACACGTCATACACATTTTCACAGAATTCAGCCTTATATTTGGTATCTTTAGAAGCTTGGGATGTCTACAAGAAAAGAAAAGAATCTTTTGATTCTTTCAGTATCGTCCAACACTAAGCATATCCTACTGACATAAGTTATATCTCATTTGTACATTATAGAAATACCATATGTCAAATTTTCCCTAAACCATTCCACCACAAATATGTCTGCGTACCTGTCACAACTGAAAGAGGACTCCTGGTTTTCATGCCAAAGTAGACCTGAGGCCTGTAGGAACCCCAGAACCTCTCTGGGGAAACCTTGGCACTGGTGCTGTTCGCATCCAGGACAGGAGGTGACGGGTGCAGCGTCACCACCCGCTTGGCCAGGCTGGACCGCATGTAGAGTGCATAAAAAAACCAGATTAAGCTGAATATGCAAAGTCCAATGGAGATGTTGATGAACACTTTTCCAATATCAACTTTCTTTTTCTTCTCCTTGCGGTGAAATGTAGAGGGCTTCTCATCCTTCCTTGGAAGAGGAGCAGCTTCACCAGTCACCACCCTTTTCCTCTGCCTACCCATCCTGCCCTTCTGGTGCTAGAGACAAGAAGAGGATATCCAGTGTTTTATTTTGTGTGGAGCTGTGTCAAAGAAACTGATCAAGGTCATGGTGTGTTTTAAAGTGTACTTTCTTATGCATTCATCCACCAGCCATCTTATTAATATGCATGTGTACTGTGGTGCAGGTTGTTCTTTCTTTGGGGAGATTTATTAAACAAATTTTTTTATGAATACAGAACAAACTGCACAAGGACGTACGACAATATAGGAAACACATGAAAACCTAAAGCCTCCAAACTCACAATACAGCTGAAACAAAACTGTTTCAACAAAACTGAACATTATAACCTTCATGAATAAATAAACTAGCAAGTAAGTCTTGTTTCTGAGGTGTAACCCTTTTTAGGACAGACAAAAATGATAAAGGATGGAGCGTACTGTAAACTGTACAGATTGCCCCTTTCAGGTAAAGTAGTAATTTGTGCTTTTGACCTTTGAAAAAAATATAAAAAATGACAAAACATTACTTTCATAATGGCAATGCAAACATTTAATGTATTGTGTCAGTTACTGAACTGAACCATGGCTCAAAAACAGCAAACTGTTACACCTATAGTGGTTTCTGACTAAATGTTTTTTGTTCTCAGACAGAAAAGAAAGTTATTTTAGTATACAAAATACTTGAAAATGTACAGTTACACAAAGAACAAGGCTTAAAGCTGAAAGTAGCTTTGATTACACTGCAACAGAGGTTTACTTTTTATTCCACATACAAATTCCTGCGTATTAACCCATTTTTTTATTAAATTTACTTACTGGTTACAAAATAGGGCATAAAACAGTTACACCACCTGCAACTGGTTGCGCCATTTGACAAGCATCATCATGGAGTCCTATGTACAGCTACATCTCAATAAATTGGAATATCAACAAAAACTTAATTAATGTCAGTAACTCAATTCAAAAAAGTGAAACTCATTTATTATATAGATTCATTACACACAGACTGATACATTTTAAGCGTTTATTTCTTTTAATTTTGAGGATTATGGACTAAAGCAAATGAAAACCCCAAATGCAGTATCTCAGAAAATTAGAATATTTCATCATACCAATTAAAAAAAGGATTT
>JAUMHL010000001.1:10665617-10677035 GCA_032362345.1 Sandelia bainsii | reverse complement strand
GATGTTATGAAATCTGCTTTTCTTTCACAAACATGGTCATTTCTATGTGTGTCCAAACTTTTGACTTGTAGTGTATATTTTTTTTAATGACTGTGGGCAGAACATTAATGCCAGATGCATTTCTCTCTCAGCACAAGAGATGCCACAGTGCATATGCTTGTTGTCTGAATGTGGACAATCATTATCTTGTTTACGGAGCAAAGGGTCTTTTATATTCAGTGCATCACAAATGCAGAGGCCCTCCAACATCGGTTAGCATGTTTGTTTGACATAAGACAAAAGTGGTGACCCAGTACATCGCACAGCTGTGATCAGCGGTCTCCACACAACAGCTAACCCGTGACTGGTGATGTTCATTGTGTGCACAGACAGTTGATACTAACGTAATGGTAATATTTTGAAACTGAAGAACAGCACAAAGGAATTAAAAATTCCCTTCAATGTATGGCAGGACTATTTTTCAAGCAAATTTCTCAAAAGTAAAGATGGGTGCTGAATATCTTTAACTCGCTGGACAAAACAAGAAATTTAAAGACATCTTAGACTGTGCAACTGCAAATCTTCTTTACAAAGCAATTCACTGAGAAATTATATTTAGACTTTTTTACTTGATTGAAATGGATAATGTGGCACATTTTGTTACATAATATTTGCAACTAGTGTTTCATTTAGAAACAATATCATCCTTTCTAAATAAACATGCACATGTACCACATGCTCACTCACCTGGGCAGATTCATCATAGTTGGGGTCCCGTGCATCAGGCTCCTCAATTTCATAAACCATCCCAGCAGCCCCCCAAACTCCTTTGCCACCTGCCCCACCTGCAGACAGTCAGATGGGCACCAAACCATAAGTGAAGTTCCAGTATATAATATCTGAGAGGTATTGTTCCAAACATGCAGTAGTTTGTGCAGCTAATGAAAGGCAGGTCATAAAACGCTGTTTTCAATCAAACTAGATTTGCTGCGGTTAACTACCAGCACATATACACAAACCGCAGATGCCAGAAGCTCTCAGTGCTTCATAATCACTGCCATTTCTTCTGAGGCTAAAGCTGTCTGCTCTGATCATCAAAAAGGAGGAAACCTGCATCTTAAGAGCTCTGCTACAGTACAAAGCTTTGTTGTGCTATATAAAAGTGTGGCCTGTGACTGAAAATTGTACCTTTCTTTGGCAGGCCTCTGCCCTTGCCTGTCCTGGATTTGCGGTCATTGGTGTTGACTTTGCCCTTTGGACTGTGTGGGTCACTTCCTGCCAAATCTCCTGACTCAGAGATGGACTCGCTGGTGGAGTTGCGGGATGAGGACTTGCGAAGGCGGCGCTTGGCTTTGGCTTTGAGCCGCGCCTCGTGGAGTGCTTTCTCCTGGGGTGTCCAGTTGCCGTTCACCTCCACCTCGTTCAGCGCGTCTTCGTCATCAATGTAGGGACGGTTCGCCTCTGCCACGTTGTCATCGAACGAGAACATGCCTGATGCCAGAGAGTTGGAACAAATGATTTGCTGTTAAAAATTTCTCTTATCCTGAGCCAGAATAGGACAGTAAAGGCTGCTAATTATCTCTAAATTACTTGAAACATTTATTGAACAGGTTGGGCTAATTGTACACTAAATGGCCAAAAGTATGTGGACAACATCTTCTGTGTTTCTGGGCTTGTCTTTCATGGTTCAGGAGCAGTTGCTGATCAGTGCTTCTTTTCAGTTTCAACCTAATAATTTTATAGTGCACAAAATAAAGTCCATGAAGAATGTGGAGAACCCAGGCCTCATCACCAAACATCAGTGAACCCATGGAACCATGAAAGCCTAAATGAGTGCAGTATGTTCCAAGTTCAACAGTACTAACGTAATACTAATAATCCCAATTATACTTTTGACAAATCAAAGTACAAAACTCTCAGAAATGAACCAATTCATAGAAACTGCAGTAAAAAAAATCTGCAGCCGATTGTAAGCTCATCAAGATTAATGTTGTCTACCAACAAGTGTCTGTCACAGCTGTCAAAGCAAAGTCACAAAGATGTGACAACAACAACAGCAGCAGCATCGACCGCTAAACCTAGTTTGTTTGCTCTTAATTATCTGCACATAGAGAATGTATTTTGGAGAGAGAAGGTGAGCTTACTGATGTTGTGCAAGAAACAGCTTCAGCATACCATACACATTGAGGGTGAACTTGATCTTGTTTGGCTTAGATTTCTCTGCTCACTACACATTATTTAGTGTGCATTACGCAAACAGCGTGAATGAAATTACACTACACCAAGAACTGTAGGCTCAGAGGAAAAATACACTCTAGCTGTGTGTGCTCCAGCCACCTTCATTTGTCATGGCTGTGTTGTGCACATAAATCCAAATGTCACATACCACTCAAAACATAACACAGGAAGATGGTGGTGTAAATTCATACACACACACACACACACACACACTCTCTCTCTCTCACACACACACACACACCAGCTCTATCAGAAGATGTAAAGGGGGGTAAAGTTTCAAGTAACTTAATGTACTACTCCTCTGTAGGAATACTTTTTTAAGTTAATTCTTGGAGTGTGGAGAAAGAGACACAACAACCAACAACAAGAACAGGGACAGGAGTGTCTCTGCAGGCATGAGAGGAAGGAGGGAGCCAAGGGGAACACATGCTGGAGAAATGCTGACACCAGTTATTCTTTTTTATTCTCGTCTTCTGCACAGCAGATACATTGGACGTGACTACATATGGTACGGTTGAGTCCACAACTGATCACATGGCGTGGCTGTAGGAGAGAGGGAAAGCAAGAGGAAGAGGAATGCCTGAGGGTGAAATGAATACTAAGATCCCTTATGCACAAACTCGATAGGCAGTTTGAGGAACTATATGAGTTACAGATTATAGAACATGTAGAAAACAAAGAAATGCAACATCCAAGCTATGGATAAAACTAACTATTTAAAAGCTGCAAGGTTTTAAACAGACCAAGTCTAATTATAATATTTCTGTTGCAGGACTATATCCATTACCTTACAACCTACTCAAAAGGTGCTCAAACTATTGCAGAGTTCAGGCGACTCAAGAAAAACAAGTGGGAGGAAGCATATTTGAGCCAAAGCAGGATACCTGCCTGAAGTAACCTGTAAGAGCTGTACCACACCCTTGGCCTTGACAAAATCTGTAAACAGCCGACCATGTGTCATCTCCTCCTTCTGCTCCTCCTCCTTCCCTTTTGTAGGCCACAGGACTGCCAGCACTGTAAATTAGGAACTAACCAATGGCAGCCTGCCAAACACATGAGCAGCCAATTGGAAAAGAGCAGAAAAATGACAAGGCAGGAAAAGTCAGAGCAGTTTGCCAAGACTAGAGTTGCAAAACCAGCACAACGAAATGCAACCAAGTGAACCGCCTTTTTAAACAGAAGACCATGCACCCCTGCAATATATAGAGCTCGACTCTGCACTGTGAGAAGTTGTTTTTAGAATAACTCTACAAAAAGGTAGATCTGTATGTTACTGTCACAGTCCCATAGAGCTACACTAACAATCTCTGCAACGCTGCAGTCTTTAATCCTGCACGCCTACTTCAATACACAAAAATGAATACCAAACCACGCAGCCAGATACGGGTGAGCAGAGGACCTCTGCCCTACATGCTGTGTGGGAGCTTTCCACAGCCTGTGAGGCTGAACAGCAGCACTGACGTGGTTAGTTTTAGGTATCCATACAGTGGTAGTGTTTATGAATGAGAAGTTGGTCAGTGGGACAGAGTTCTCACATACCTCCCATGGGACAGACCTAGTTTTCATGACTGTAGATGTAACAATAAGCGGCCAAGTAGGAATCTGTCAGATGGCACAATTTAAACACAGTTTTTCCTTTTTCATTTGCATGTAGTTTGTGCTGCTGTTGAACTTTACTACATTATACAGAGAGGCGTTTCTGTTATTTAACCTCGCTGATACAAACCGAGTGGAGAAAATAACTGAAAAACATGTTGGTACATTACAGTTCAACAGCATCACAAACTAGCTGGACACTTGGGCTTCGAAAGAGCGTCAGTGCTCGGGGCAGCGGAAAGTGATGTCATTGGTGACACGTCTGGGGCTACTGGTTCATGAAGTGCTTCGCAGTTGATGGGAGGTTTGAGATATAAGCAACACATCCACTGGATATAAGGGTTAGTTGTAGGATCAAAAAGTTTATTATTTTGTAACTATTGGAGATCATCCCAGTTTGACAGTTTGTATTATAAAGCTATGCAAAAACATTTTTCTAATGTTGGAAAAATAATGTGCTTTGTATTCTTGAGGCTCAAAGTTTCACTGTGATCACGTAGAATTAAACTTTAAGCTTGTACGTGTTAGCACGATTAGTGTCATCACAACTAGTTTGTGTCCAGCAGTTACTTCTGAAGTGGACAATATTTGCATATTCTTCATTCTTTATTTTGCAAAGAGGAAGAATGAGGTTGCAAAAAACATATCAGGTACAAATTATTACTCAAAGCAGTTTACTGTGTCTTAAAACATATGTCAAGGGGATATTTAACAGTCATAACACAGATGAGAGATTTATTTTGTATTTCCTCTTCAAAAGCTTCGACTCGCAGATGGCTTTGATTCATATTCAGTTGAAACTTGGAGGAAATGTAATCCCTGTGCAACAAATCCAAGACAACAGCTACATATACTGTATGAGCTATATCTATACTATAACTTCAGATGACACTTCTGTGTAAATTGTTTAGAGTTAGAAGGTGGATGTGGGCGATTTAACGTACACAGCAAACCTGTGGAGCTTGTCCATTTGCAACAAGGCTTGCACACAAAGACGCACAATGCATTTAGAGAGCTCTGTTATTTTTAAACATTCATGCTGTGCATTTATATATTTTTCTTCTTTTTATTTCATAGTTTCGCTAGTTTGTGCAACATAATCACGCTGGAATTTTTGCCCCTTAAATTGACTCTCAGTCTCAGTGAAGCCTTCTGTTTAAATAAAGGTGAACTGGATAAATAGCTACTCAAAAAAGACATCTTCCTCTGTCAACCCACAAAGAAATGCATGAGCAAAAACATGTGTGATGTCCTCTAAGGACACAAAGATCTGCAAAATGATATAGGGGACAAATGGAGAACAGGCCTCCTGTATACCGTCCTGGTAATTATCTGTTGGAGGAAAACAGGGTGTGGACGTGCTAGGGGTTTAACTGTCATTTCATTTAATGAAAGGAGACTCCGACAAGATTGTGCTTAGAAACATACCCTAAACTTGCGCGCATACGGTGATATGCATGCAAGTGCAGTAACAGCAGAAGCTGAGGAATTAAAAGATGCGTTGCTGTGTGTGAAACAACATTATGTCTCTTTTTAATTTAACACTGCAAGAGAAAAATGAACAACTTATTTTAATTTTTCTGAAACTTTTGCTGACTGTGCTTGAATTATGGTCTGTAACTGCTGCAGAGCAACAATACAGATAAAGTGCAAAGGCAGGTGCATAACAGAGATTACAGCTACTCAGATAAATAGTTAAGTCTGATAAGACTTTTTTTCCCTAAATAATCAGCCTATCACCTCCACTGTAAAGCTCAACTTCCTACAGGTGGTTTGTTCTGCTCTAAATGCTTCTTAATGCAAACAGATGGTGTGTGCAAAAATGTTTTCACAAATGTATGTGGGGGAGGATGGTTAACAATAGAAACTACAAGACCATAACATAATATGTACTCAGCAAGCCACGAAGAGATCGGGCTTGACATTTATGACAGGGGCTTTCTTCCATCATGATTACTGAACGTATTTATACACAGAGTTATACCATTGTTCTCATAGGTGGGGCCCTACTCAGGCTTTAAATCTGAATACATGAATTACAGCATAGATCGGCAATGTTGCTTGAAAAGTCCAACAGATTAACTGTGCTGAAACATCACTAAACAAGTCGACAGGTCTTTGTTATGTTCCAATTTTAGATGTTTACTTAGTCAAAATACAAAAAACAATACCCTATCAAAAAGTTATTTTTTCAAGAATTTGCTTCTAATCACAGAAAGTATCATGGAAAAAAGCTGCTATACAGTAAAATTTCTGATGCTTCAAATATCCATCAAGAGACGGGATACTGAATGTCAGTAGTTACATTATGTGTTAAGCTGATTTAAGAGATAAAAACAATAACAGAAAGAACCCTGACAACCAAGAAAACTCTAATCATCATAATGATGAAAGCCGTAAGATGTGATGTAAAAACCCCTGAACAAGCCAGTAAGTGGACGCCGAGTGTGCTGTGTTATACAATGTAGGTTATGTGTTTTGCGAGTCCAGTGTCCAGACTGACCCACAACTTATCTCCTTTTTTTCTTCCAGCAGCACTTTTCCCAGTTCAGACAATAGAGTCTTTGACAGTGTGCGTGGACCAACTCATCTGCTCCATCAAGCGTGTCCATCCTTCATTGAGGAGAAGGGTCGGCAAAGTTCATGCAGAACACCCCATCTGTGCACTGTTTGCTTTTAAAGGCGGCACACTTTCACAACACACCAGTAACACACCATGTGGTGCCTCACATGCACTGGCATTTATCTCTTTTAGACCCTATTTTAAATCAGTTTTAGTGCAGGTTCAGGAAAACAGAACTCAGGGTATTAATGTTTGAACTTATACCTTTAACACACCTTTGACACATTATAAGCTGCTGGTGAACAGTCATCTATACATGTCTTATGTAACGTTTAAACACACAGCACAGCAGAGATTATATAAAGCTTTCCTATTGGCTCTTATAGGTTAAATGTCTACGTCACCGCCAGACAGAAGAAAGCTCGGAGCCCAGTGTCACAAAAGACACTGAAGGATTTAAAATCATTGTTCACACGCTCTATATGTGATTACGACGAATGTGTGACGCCGACGTGAAGTAAACATCCGTGTTTATCATGTGAATCGAAAGTGCATCCTGTTTTTAATTGTCTTAATAGTCACACGGATAGCTGGTTTGTTCTATAAAGCATTCAGCGCACAAATAAATATTTAATTTCATGCAGCTAATTGGTGTTAAATATGTGCAGCATCTTATTGTACATAAAGGTTTATATACCGAAAGTGACAGGGGAAAAGTTGACATACATGACTGAGGAACCGTAACAACAGTGGTACATTCAGGTGGGGGGAGGATCAGGAACCAAAACAGCTCATTGTCTTTCATGCATTTACTGGTTTGGCTGCAAAGACAAGTCTCTGTGTATAAAAAAAATGCGACGAGGAGCTGCGCCAGTGTGTGCAAACAACGACTTGTCAAAGCGGAAGTAAGCATTCTGACCTCGTCCAATCAGAAACGTGAAAGGATTAAATGTAAACGCAGTTCAACAACAAACATCGTGTCAGAGTTGCAAAAATACAATTGGGATTCGGCTGTTGTTGCAGCGCCGACGGTGCAAAGCTGCGTCAATGTGCAGTGATTGTTGCACCAGCGCTCCGTGTGCGTGTGTCTGGTTTTAACAGAGCACATGGTGGAGACTGCACGGACAATGGATCAAGGAGACAACAGCAGGCCCAGCAGTAGCTGCCTGAAAAAGGGGTCCACATCGCACGGCACAGTTCATTCGCTCACCTTCTGCTTGTGGCGCGGAAGACCACGTATCCACTTCTGTCGCCATGGCGCTCTTCAAATGCTCGATTTAAATATCCTCACGACGCGCTCCTCCTGTCGAGCTGCCTTCAGCTGCAACAACCCCCCTAAAGAAAACTGCAAGGCAAACGTCTGCACAACAAGCTGTGTATTTGACAAAGTCCTTCGACAGATAGCGCGTAATGGAAGAGAAAACGAAGTTCTCCCGACTCTTTAATGTCGTGCTGCAGGGTCTCAGCTGAGACGACAAAAAAATGATAATGAATTACAAAGACACGACAAATGCTGAGGAGTGAATAAGAAAAATGCAAGAGTTAAGCAGTCTTATCAGCGTTTACGCCTGAGAAGAGTAAAATCACAAAACAGGTGGGGAAGAAAAAAAACGCAGGTTAATTAGTCAGAGAGCATTTCAGCAAACAGCCCGTGTCATAAACAAAGTCTGTTTTTAACTTTGGAGAGTGATCCGAGCGGAATCACGTGGAGAATGGGGAGTGGTGAGTCGGGGGGTGGGTGCTGGTCCACCCTGTCCAATCACAGAGCAGGAAGAAGGTCCACGTACAAAACGTCAAATCTAGAATTTACTATACCACTGTAAAAAACAAAACAAAACAGAATAACCTATATATAGCTTTTTCTTTAAATGATCTAATTACAGTTCGTCGTTGAAAGCAGTAACTAGTTATATGTTACAGCATATTATTACGTGTCGAAATATATTAGATTCATTTGTATCAATGGATGCAGTATAATTTATGACGTGTCATATAATATATGACAGTTTATGACCCTAACATTTAATTATAGTCTTTATTTATAATGTTTTTATAGTGATTGGTGAAAGAAATAGTGCTCGCTGAATTAATGGAAAAATATAGTTTGTGTTAATGTTCTCTGTTTTTGTGTGACTTTTTAATGTCGCCGTTGACAATCGTTGCTCCACAGACAATTACATTGCCCCTGCTTTGTGTACAGTTGTGGACCTGTTTATGTTGCTGGGTGACCTCCTTCATTAGCTCTCAGCTCACACTGTCTCCTATCTAACAAAGGCAAGAATGTCAAAAATAAATACCTGAGAAGAACTTTAAGTTAAATGTAAAGGTGAATTTAGCTTGAGCAGCTCATGTTGAAGCACCTTTGTCATTCAAGCTCACACCACCTGGTGGTGCTGAAAACCTGTTTAATTAACTGCCGTCAGATTCATGGAGAGGAGAACAAGTCTGATGGTCAGTCAGCCCTTGTGTTTATTATTATCACCCAGTATTGTTTGACTCAAATGTCTGAGTCCTCTTTTAATCTACATCAGAATTTAGTCTGAGTCAATGATAACACATCAGGTTTGTAACAATCATGCCTGGATTAACTTGCAGCTTATGGACCCTGTAAGTGTTTTTCTTTTGCCCACTTTGTGGTTACCTGATCAAACCACACATTCATTTTGGAAAAGCAAAATGTGATCTTCATAATTACACATACAATAATTAAACAGATACAGTAATGTGATGTTTCTGCTGTTCCTCACCTCTGCAGACCAACCTCTTCCTAACTGAGGAAACTATACAGACTGTTTTAATGCAGATCACCCAACTGAAGTTCAGTGCTGCATAAGTGTTTCTTCCTATGCAACATATATACTCAAGACTGAAATAATGAAGGTCAGGAAATTAGACAAGCCTCAAGATTAAATAGAACAGGGTCCATCTTTAGGTCATGTATTATGTTGTGCTTTGGTCAAAGATATTGCTAAGCCAAATTTCTTTTAAAGTAGCACAAACCAGTTAAACAGTTCGTTCTGGAGAGTTTGTTGCTAATAGACTTGATAATAAGTTTTAAAGAGTAAGTTATGTATTATAGCAAATTATTAAATCCAGTTTCTGAGTGTGAAGAACAATAAGAACAGACGGGTCTTGTCAGGGCATTTGTCAGGATTTAATATATAAGAAGTATGAATGACATGATATTCTCATTCTGGGTGTTGTCAGTGCTGTCAGCTCGACAAAATCACAGATTTCAAACTCACATTTCTTGTGTTTCACTTCTGAAAAGACAAAGCTTTTAGAGCGAGTGCAGCTTCATGATTTGTTTTTGAGTCACAGTGACAGTTTCTCATGAGTGAGCTCATCCCCTGCCTAAATAAAAGTTACACATTTGTTGTATTTCAAAGCAGAACATTGCTGGCACCACAGGGAACTGCAACCATAG
This sequence comes from Sandelia bainsii, assembly GCA_032362345.1. Lineage (NCBI taxonomy): Eukaryota > Metazoa > Chordata > Actinopteri > Anabantiformes > Anabantidae > Sandelia > Sandelia bainsii. Next base: position 10,667,232 of record JAUMHL010000001.1, on the reverse strand, counting down.
ATTTGTGCAACATTCACAAAAGCACAAACAAATGTTTTCGGTAGCACTTGTTAGCATTTATTTTGACACAAATTCCATAGTTTTTGTTGAGTAAAGTAGCACAGATTTCCAACATGGTCAAATTTCAATAAGCATCGGTGAACAAACCTCAAATGGAAGAAACCTAAATAAAACCCAACCTTCTGAAACAGCACCAAAATATGTGCAACAAAAAATATGATCTGCATTGTTTGCATTTCACATCAGAGTATGCATCATAAATCTCTATGCTATACACAAGATACAAAATCAACTTGATATTCATGATCACATAAAAATGTTTGGATATTTATATTGACAAATATCGTTTTAACAGATAGCAACAACACTCATAATAAGCGACAATGCTTTAACTTCACAACAACACAACTGACAATAAGTTTCTCACACACGTGTACACCACACTGCACTGTCGAGCTGCAGGTAATTGCACAAAGATACCCTCAACAAACACCACGTTGTGTATTAATAATAATCTGAACTACTCCACATAGTCACATAGAGATAATGCTATAAATCCTGCTGTGTCGTAGCTGCAGGAGTAAAAGGAGAACATTTTGATTCCCGGGAGACAAACAGTTTTGAAATATCCTGAATCAACAGGGTTTGGTTTTATTTGTTTTTTCCTGGCAATCTAGTTAAGCTGTAACAATGTGGGCTTGTTTTTTTATTATTTCAATTAATTAATTCTTGGCATTAAAAATAAAGTCAGTACAAATATAGAATAAATACTATCTTAGTAAGGAGAAGTAAACAGTCTTTTGCAGTCAAAACTCAGTGAGGTAACAGTCTTATATCAGGCCTTGGCCTACAGTGGCAATGAGAGTAGAGTTTGGGCTTTTTATATGTACATACGTACTAGCTGCAGACAAGGCAAAAGAAATAAAACTCATTCTATATACACGGAACTCCGATTAGTTTGGCTTAATTGTGAAATCAGAGTAGGGGTAAAACTAGCCCCAGTTTGTGCCTCTCGTATGCAACCATTATATTAGGGTAACACAGCTATGAAGTTGTAACTTTATTATTAATTAGACAAGAAAATATGAGGTTTCTGACCTCCATGCAAGGTGCATGAAAGATTTAGATTGTCCTCTACTATACTTGAGTGTTGTAGAGTACAGTAAAGGCATACATTTGTACACAATATTTTGGGGTTTTGTAGAGATATTTCATGCACTGACCTCTAATTCATCATAGTATGTACAGTACAAAAGAAAAAGGGATGTTCACATGTTTTGGCCATGAATATTTTAAAAACTACCAAACTGAAGATGGATTCAGTTATCTCATGTGCAACTCAATATTTTTGACTCAGAAATAAATACATATTTTGCATAAATATAGTAAGAAAAACACTGATACAGAAAATAAATCAAATAACAGGTCTAAATCACAGGTGAAGCATTTGAGTAATCTGGAAATGTTTTATCTTTCAGAAACTCAAATGCTTATTTATGTGACTTGAATGTAATGGTAATACACAAGAGGCACAACATGGGGTTAAGATAAAACAAGATGATCTGAGTTTGCACTTAGGAGAAACCTTAAGCCAAAGGCAGTAAAAATACTGTGT
>JAUMHL010000001.1:10646266-10659834 GCA_032362345.1 Sandelia bainsii | reverse complement strand
TAAGTTCACCTGTAAAGGTTATAGTGCATTTTAGGTTCATCCTGAAATTTCACCCGAAAGCTGAATATCCCCAACTTATTGTGAGTAGTGTATATAGCAGTCGCAATAATGTTGTAATGGCTGGTATGGCTATAGTTTTCCCTCCTGACAGAGTATGAGTTGTTTCACAACCTAAGGCAAAGTCAACAATGCACATAATCTCAATGCACATAATCTCAACATTCAGTAATTAGTCGTTTTGTTTTTTTTTTAAGCTTTTAACGACAAGACATAGGTTAAGACAGAACAGGAGGATATCCACATCTGACATGAGGCAGGGTTATAATGTTCCCCTTTATACGACCATGTTTTAAGACCATGACTTCTCATACTTTGGTCATGGGGAACTGCAACATCTCCATGACAACTGAGCAAACTCCATCTGCTCATGACAACCATGAGAAGTTGAAAGCTTTAGAAAAAATATATGTGGATCTTAAACCTGACTCCTGTTTTGTGGGCACTTAGCACAACAACATAACAAGCAAACATATTATCACTATATTATGGCAGAAACATTAGCAAATAGTTGCCTAGTTACACATCAAGCAAGCACAAAGCAACATTAGCATTTGGAGTCATATTTATGGCCACCTAATGAATCCATATATATATGCATGCATGCAAGTAAAAAATATCATACAATAGCATTTTAAGTCTTTCTAAAACATTTTCTGTAGAACTCTGTTTTGGTCACCACCAACCTCAAATGCTCCATTGTTCCATTACAACAATGTCTGTTTGGTGATAGGCAGGTATTGTACAGAGGGATTATCAGAGGCTTTCAGCTGAAAACTACAGTCTGCTGCAACCGTGAATCTGAAACTGAACCAAAATACTAATCTTTTTGGGCCCTAAAATATGCCCAAATCCTTCATAAACTATCTATGGGATGCCTGCTTCAAAGGATCCCATTCACTTTATACGCCCCACATTACATCCATTATCAATATATAACATTGATTAGTGCAGCTTTAAGAATATTTTGTCAGATGAGAGTATGTTTATAAGCAGCTAAACAAGTTAAGGTTAAATAAATGGTTTAAAAAAAAAAAAACACACACCTTATTAATTGTTTCCATGTCAGCCTCCTCCTGAGAAGGAGAAACTGCCAGCTAAAATGGGAAATGAAAAGACATCTATGAATTTTAAAGTTTCATCTTTAGCAAGACACTGTGAGGAACACAAGTAAGTGAGGAACTAAAACCAGACATTAAATGTTTGACACATCATAGTGAACAAATGCAGCAAGAAGACATTGCTAAGTGTGTTATCTGTACATAGTTTCTGCACATGAGACTCAGAGGTGCCAACAAATAATTATGTGTTACCATGGCAACCGCTGTATTTACGCATGAAGGCTGTTTTTAGTCGTATGGACAGTGTTTTATTGTATGCAGGATATTAAATGTGTAGCTGCGGTTAATAAGGTCAAGCTCCCTACCGTAGCAGTTTCAGTCCTGTCCAGCCCCTGCAGAGACATGGTCATCTGATAAGAGACAGAGAGAGTGATTGTACAGTGTAAATAGCAGAAATAAATGATTGGCATTTAACTGACAAGGGCACATGCTTCACAAGAAACAAATTATACTCTGTTCTATCAATTCCATTAATTATATGACGACAAAAGGCATTTAAAGGCCTATTCTCCAATCTAAAGATGCTGGTCACCAAATACTCCAAGGAGATGTGAAGGTCAATGGCTTTTAACAAAACCTATTTCTCCTCTGTGGGTCGAGAAACCAGTCAGAAGGCACAGATTCCCAGACAAACTCCTAATTCACTTCAAAACCCCATCACAAGTAGATATGAAACATGTGGTTATTTTAAATTAACATTAATTTTCTGTAGTATGTCAGCAGGCAATTAAACCTTCAACAATCACACAGAGCGACCTACCTATAAGGAAGGAGGCTAGCACATAAACGCCATTAGCGAGAGTCCAAATATCATCAGCCGTGCAAATTACACCCAAATGCAACTCTGTCAATGTGCAGATTTCAAGATTCAGTATGTTACTCATGCCCCTGCAAATGTCATGCAGGCCCAGTGTGTAAAAGGAAAAAATGTCTGTGTGTCCCCTGGTGGATCTGGGGCCACTGTCAGAAAACAATGTGGTTAGACTGGGGGCCAACTGGCCTGTTGAATACCGGGCTTGCAGCCATTTCAATGAGACCTCTTTTGTTAACTGGCTTCCAGCTTGGGGAACAATGTTGGCCTTGGACTGCAGTGCGTGTGTGTGTGTATATGCATTACATGGCACTTGAAGAGTAATATCTACTCAAGGACATAGGGCGCAAAAAAAATGCAACTGGCAATGACACTGCACACAGAGCGTGAGACAGAAAACACAGGTTTTCTGACAAAACCACGCAAAGATCAAAGAATAAGTGCAGTACAAATGAGTGCAGGTATTTAATGTCAACTTTTAGCTGCAGTTTTCAGTGCTTGGTGCTACAGATATATTTCAGAGAGTATTGCAGTTTGATAGAGAGGTGTAAGCTCTACAAGAGACCTGGTTCATCGGAAACTTTGCTTCAAAATTCAAAGTGATTTCACATTTGCTATTTTGTATTTTTCATCTACTTTGCTGCAACTATGTATGCATGGGTAAATGTGAGAACTTGTGAATTGTGTGTGTGCTTACGATATATGCAGATTGCGGGATATAGTGTAGCAAACCTCAACAGACATGTGGCTGCATATCCAACTGTCAAATATAACCTCAGGTAGTTCATCATTAAGCTTCTACATCATTATGAAAGTCAAAGTCAGGAGGGGAAATGTTCTGGTGTCAGTGATGTTGAGCTGAGTTCACCACACAGCACTGAGTATATGCACAAGTGTGAAGAGATCATTCAGGCTTCCCTAAAGACCACGGACTAACCACGAATGGTTTCCTCCTTTGGGGTCCCAAAGGTCTTCATAGCATTGCACCAGAAATCATGTGTGAAGGGAAAACAGGGATGCGGACAGTGAAAGGTTGCAGGATGTATAATAATAAGCATCCAGCCAAGTTGCAGCAGTTTTGTGTGATGTGCCTAAATTATAACCAAGAATGTTAAATCATGCATCTGCCATAAATATTGATGAGGGTGAGGCCAAGGTCTCCGTCTTTAATGTTCAAGAGCAAACTGGTGTCATGATGTGAGACTCTGTCAAGGGGTCACTGTCAGACTGAAAATTTTCAAAAAAGAACAAGACTTTTGGCTACACTTCTGAGTTCTTTAAACTCAAATACAAATTCACAAACACTCTTTAACCAACAGAATGATTAACTTAGAAGACGCAATGACACTGCCACTGCCATGGAAGCAACAAAACAGCAAACTGACTGACTTCAGTCTTTTTAACGAGCACCGACAAGTACAGTATGTTGAAGAATCCAAATTTACCTGTGGGCACGTGTAACATGTACTGTGAGCCATGTGGTTTCCATTGTGGTGTAAATACAGTACAGCAGACTTAAAACAAAAAACACCTGCAGCAGTGTACTGAAGCTGCAGTATGGTGTTCTTCTGCTGAACTAAGAAATGTAACATACATTTTAGGTGTTAAGATTCAGGAAGTAAAAGCCATTTTAAATTAAAGTTAAATCCTTAACCCCAAGTTACCAAATGTTTACAAGACTACATTGCTGTAAACAAGGAATTTACTTAATATCTAATTGGAGTTTCTCCAAAGCTATCATTATTACTCCGCAAAGAAAGCTAGGCCCTCCTATCGAATTAGAATAGTATTATTATTAAAGGATTATTTTACAATTATAAAATTTACACTACATTTTAAAATATTCGTAATATAATATAATTGTAATATAAAATTCAGATTAAAAAAAAAATATATATTGTAAAAATATACAGTCAATTTTTTAATATTTGTAAAACAATCCCATAAAAGAGCCTTACCACGGACTACAACCAAAGAAGCACATACCTTACCTGACTGACTTTGCTGAACACACACAAACATTTGCTGCAGTGGTGCAAAAATGCAGCTATTGTTTCGAGAAATATGCCCAAAGATGCAACATCTCAAGATGAAGAAATGAAAAGACGCATGGGTACAGCAGTAAGTTGAGGCCACTGTTTGTCAACAACAGCACAGGCCGAGGGAAGCATGTTGCTCTGCTGAATCACTAAAGCCCAGCTGTTGACAGCAGCGTGTGTATCAAAGGAAAGCTGTGCAGTGCATTACCTCCTCCACCTTCACCTTTACTCCCAGGCAGAATGTCAGCGTTTTCTCTGGATCCATGGCGACTGATGAATACCAAGCTAAACAGAGAAAATGAAACATGCAAAACTGTGATGTTATTGCGCTAAGCCCCCATCACCGCTGTCCCAGTCCACAGACAGGGTCGCCTCCACATCCGCCATTCCCCCGGATGGACGGACGGATGCGCCTCCCAGACTCCGCTCCACACACCGGGTACCAGAGGCAAACTCCCGGAGTCTTTTAAGGACGTGACCGCTGAATATCACAGTGTAGACAGTGAAGAAGTCGACTAATGTTTTCCGTGGTGAGATAAAGGTGTTTCAATCTTTGTTTTCGCAGAGAGGGCCGGGGCTCTGCATGATGTCATGTTTCTTCAGCCCCCAAACTACTTGTATGGGAGCGCTGCGGCGTTGATTGGCCGGCGGAGCTCCCAGCAACAGACGCACAGAGGCTGCTTCATATGGCCTTTATTCACACACTGTTGCTGAATAACGACTGCTAAAACTGCAACACACACGTTTTGTGTAAATGCATTGAAACGTAAACTTAGTTAGCAAAATGGCCAGTTTTGCTCAGTGACTGTGCGAACGAGAAGTCTCCCTGTAGCCCTGTGAATCAGCTCTAATTGCTGTGTGTGTTAAGTGTTGATTGGAGACACACACCTGTGATAAACTGAATTGACTGGACATTGTTTAGACACTGTACACTATCATATTACTACCAGGCCTTAGTTACTCATTAATCATTTAATGTGGTATTTTTACAGTTCCAACTCATTCATAAATGCTCTTTGATAGTTCAACACTTAATATACAGCAACGTGATTAGTTTAATCACTGATTTTCGTTGTTACAAGTTCACGTTCATATACACGAGCCTATTATCTACCCTACTAGTGAAAAGTTTGGAAACACAAATTAATAAACTTGCATTAGCAAACATAACATTGGAAAACAGTACTAAAGTTTGCTGATCATGGGCCTCTGTACGCTTATGTAAATATTCCAGCTACAATAGTCATTTACAATAATAACGTCTACACTGTATTTCTGATTAATTTGATGTTATAAAATATCAATTTCTTTCAAAAACATGATAATATTCTGTGTGTCCAACCTATTGTTTGGTAGTGTACACACTAAATGTGTGACATGAAAAATTATCGTCACAAGAGGTCAGCAGACTACAGGCTTTTGCTCTGAGTAATTTCAAAATTTGCCCACTGAAGTAGGATTAGTGATCTGTAGCAGAAAAAAAAAAATTTCACTCCTGCAAAATAAAACTTTGTGAGGAAAGTTAACAGTTGTATTATTACAGTGGCCTCATTCTCTCACTGTATGTATGCGTGTTTGAACCACTTGTAACAAAAGGGGAACAGAAAAGCTTCAAAGTAGTTTCACTGTTTTCCCCATACAGCTCAGTTGTTTTGGTAACACAGTACATTTAAATATAAAGCCATTTAATCATCTGGATTAAATGCAGCAATAATAGTCAAGGTGTGTTAGCATTTATGAGGTATTCAAACAGTAAGGGGCGTTAATTTGTTAGTAACCACGCCATGTTTCATACCATCTCAATGATACACATGGACACAAGGATTTAAGCTTCTTTAATATGTAACGTGCTTGATATGATTAACATATTAGCTTGTGAAAAAGAGCGGATGAATGGCGTCTGAAAACTGCATCTCTCTAAATCTTGGATCTGGTAAATCTTGTCTGCTTTGAAATTCCACTCAAACATGTTTTTTTCCACCACAATACTGTACCCATATTTACTGTAATATCACCAAGCATCATGCAGAATATGTTTGGTCAACTTGTCTGCTCACCCACACTTCAGATAACCACTCTTAGCACATACACACAAACACAGAAATAGAAACTACAAATTCATGATAAATGTTAATGGGATCTTATGTTTTTAGTCCTAGTGAATACTAATGTACATCTTGTTAGGTAAATGCGTAGTGTTTTGGGTAAAGCAATAAAGAATGACTGATTCAGAACAGCTACAGCTGTATCAGACCTTTGTGTCACACAAGGCTCGTCAGCACTTACTGTAATAAGTGGAAAAGATAGAAACAGGAACACTTGGCAGTACATGTGCTAAACAGTATGTAGTAATTACTCCTGCTAATTACTTTATGACTCTCTGTAGCCCGAGGCATTTGTTACAAATTACAAACTAGCACTAAATACATGAGATGTGGCTGTGCAGCACGTATCTCTCTCTCTCTGTCATATCCGAGTCACAACTCTTCTGTCTGCAGGAGGGGACTAGCTACTGTACAATGCAGCAACTGTACATCCATAAATACATAAAACAGGATGGGTATCAGTTTTTTTTCTCAAAGTATATAATTCTTCAGATGAGTAGGCAAAATATACAAACTAGTACAAAAACTTAACAAAACTAAACTTATCAAAGTTCACTTGTCACTAGATCTTCCTGAGTTAGCAGGTGCATGCAAGGTTCAAAATACATGGTTACAACCACTAAAGCATATCTTGGCACAGGGTGATTCATTTTCTGCTTTCTGCTATGAGTTCAACTTTAGCAGAAAGCTGCAAACAATCTCTGGATGTAAATTGCATGTACATACATTTAAATAATGTGTTCCCTTTTATTCCACCCGCGGATAAAATCACACTTGCACAACCAACATACTGTGAGAGTTTTTACATAAATTGTCATGATAAAGTCATGTTTCTTGCAGCACAGCAGCACTCAATGTATTTATGTATGTATATATGCTGTAAGGTAACAACACAGGTTGAGATGAGATGTATGGGCCCAAACTCAAAAGTTCATTCTCTGGACTGTTCTGAGTGAGGGATAAATTATCAGCTCTCACTGAGAGTAAGTAATGTTTCCTGTGGCTACATGATTCCTGTGTTATTTTGACACATACCCATCAAATGGTTGTCATAAGCCTTGTCAATGATGTCACTCTGGAAAGCAGATAGCACAGAAAAAAAAAAAAAAAACACAAGTTATGCAACTTTAAACTTCCCATTTCTCTTTAAATATCTAACAGAAAGTCCACAAAGCAACAATGAAAGCTTACTAATCTGCCAATGCTGTGAAATGCAAAGTGGCATGGTGCTGCAAAACCACCACATTGTCAAGTCACATCCTGTGCCTTGTGGACATGTGACATTTAAAAATGCCACTCTAAATGACAGCATGGTACACAATGAGGCCCTCAAGGGAAGAGCAAAATTCCATATATACTTTGCATTATTATCATCCATTTTCTAAAGCAATTAAGGAGCACTGAGTTTCTTGTTGACCTGTGTGTTAAATTACAGCAACGCATGTTTGGCTTTTTCTCTGTATGTGCCATTATAATATGTGCAGGTTGGAAAACTTAACATTTACATTTTCTGCAAGCAAATATAGTAAATCTTTATGTTGCTTCTCCCTGCACCTTCAAAAACGGCCCTGCTTTGCACTGTATTTGACTTGGTATTCTAAAACATGCAAAGCCACAGGTTCTTTATTTACTAACCATGCCTAACCAGAGATCTCCAGATAAAACTCAATGCTAAAGTTCAACACACCAAGACAATTCTACTGTCAATAAATTCATATTAAAGATATTTGTTTTTCATACTAGACATATTGCTTAAAGGCCGTAAAACATATTTTCCTTTTTCTTTTTATTATTACAGAATACATGTATACAGTATTGCTGTCAACTTAGAATGATAGCAGTTATTTCTATATTTTAATTTGTATGTCTCCCTCTCATTGGTTTGAAGTGATCAGGACAGTAAAAATAGATTATGTTAAATATTACCGAGCACCAGTCAGAATTTATCATTAAAGGAATAAGACTATATCCAAAATCTCCCAACACATCTCATTTCATGTCAATGTGGACAATATACATGATGTAAATTTCTTCCTGGGACTTTGGATACTCAAATAAAAAAGTCTGACACTTTTGTTTAGGTTTGTTGCCTGTGTGGCCAGGAGATGGCTGTCATTCAACTTTATATTTAATCATTGCTTTAGATATTTAATCTTATAAAGACAGTTCAACATCATTTGTCTTGTCAATCACTTCCCCTCCATTTTGATAAAATGAGCTCTCCACATGAGAGGAAGTTGTTCCAGAGGAAGAAGGCGTAAAAGGAAAAGACGCTGCAGCCAGCTGACTTCTTTTTAACTCTGGGGACTGACATGTATAGTGGGAGTGGAGAGCACGGGATGGAATTTAAAGTTTAAGGAGATCAGATCGATATAATTAACCTAATAAGAATTAAATGATTATTATTCATAATGTAAATTAGAACTATAATAGATCATATGACGTCCAAGTGAACCATCTGTAATATAATCCCTCTCTGCCTGAATGTCACCATCTGCACCACAATCTTTTATTTTGTCTAAATCAGTCAGCTCCTGGATCAAGCCATTGTGGCGTCTGACACCAAAAACTGCCGCCTGCTTGATCTCACGCAGTTAACATTGCCTACATCTGGATGACATCATCCCAACCTGCACGCTCCGTGTGTTGGCCTGGCTCATCTCAAACGGGCCTAACATCGAGCAAGAGGCCTTCATACATCCCACAGAAGATCCTTCACCACCTGTCACGGGTTAAGACAGGCCTAAGTCACTGGATCAGTGTCTTTCGGCTTTTTTGTTTGAAGTATAACCACAGTGTGTTGTCATGATCACTGTAAATCAGCTGTCCCTGAGCCAATATACTACAGCTGTTAAACAAAACTACAAGGAAGCAGACACAAAACTATTCCTCTGATGTTTGTTGAAGCATCACAGGACTAATCTGGTTGCAAACATTTGTCATTATGTGCTGTGGTACAGCCCTATACCAACCACATGCGAACCAAACACACAAAAACACAATACATTGTTATTTACAGTATGTCGATACACGGAGACAGCAGGCCTTATTGTTTATACACCATTCTGCTTTATCACTTCAGGATGCATCTTCATTTTGTGTCATGCAATATTCAATAGGAAACATTTTTGCTGATGTGTGCCCAATCAGCTTGTGGTATTTGGTTCCACAGAGATGTGACGGTTGTATTGTGACTCACTAACTCTTGAAAAGCAAGCACACCCTGACTGCTAAATAATGAGCTGGCAGCAAAGATCTGCTGGTTGGGAAGAAACTTCAACTCACAACTCTCTACATACAGGAAAGCACACAGGAATGACAGGCTGTTCTGAACTCCAGCTCTCCTGGTCCTCTCTTTAGACAGCTGATTAAACTGACAGATCCCCCACTCCCACCTCTCTCACACACACACGCACACAAAGTCTGAAACCACAGGCCAAACAGAGGTTCATAACATGCAAAGAAAGCAAACAAAATGTTGCATAAGCCAACGATTAAACTTTTGATATTTTTGTTTACTTGCAGGTTAAAAAGGATTAAACTAGTGCATATGAGAAAATATTGAAAAGGTGGACATGTTAGCTTCAAAACAACATATGATCATGCATGCACTGGGCAATAATGATTTTTATCATTTCTGGCTGCTCCCCATTCACTTCAGGCTATTTCTGCAGTGTTTTTACTGAAATGTGCACACAGCAGTGACACAAAGTGGTTTACTCAGCTGAGTACTGGAAAATAGAATCTATCAAAAAAAGAAGATCAAACCTGCAAAAGGGGCACACATGCAAAGGATCTACTCCTTCCAAATGAATTATCCATGGAAAGGTCGGTTTGGGCCTGTTGTTAACCGAGACAAGCCTCTGACTGGAATAACTAATATACTGGGCAGCATTGATTTGAACAGGAGTAAAGAACGGGGAGAGGAAATTAAAAGAAGCACATGAAAAACAAAAGAAAGAAATCAAATATTTCTTTAAAAAAGCTGTCCTATCACTGCAGTTCCTCTGCCGAGTCAACTCCCTCTACTGGACCCTGGTGGTTTTAGGCAGCGTTTGGCGCTACTGCTCCTGCCCTGACCCAGAAGAAAACTGTGTTGCTTGCAATTGTCTTTTCTTTTGTCTTCTGAAAGAATATCACATTCTTGTTTTGAGTGTACTCCTGCCTCAGCAGAAGAAGTGGACTGAAAGTCAAGGCAAAAAAAAAATTGCCATGTAACTGGTAGCCAGTACAGATGTATAAAATGCTGAAATATTATTTTTCCATATGGAGATGTCTGCCTGAGTGTCTGGAAACTGAAGTGCATTTTGCATTTGTTCTGTTAGTCATCAGTTAACCCTAGGGCTTAGTGCTGACACCTTTTTGCCCTGGTTAGACAACTACTGGTATGTAAATCTCAAAGAAAAAAAATCTGATACTATTAATAATTCAAAACAGTTGTTTGTTTTTGGAGTTAGCAGTATTTGGGTTCTTTCAAATCAAATGTGAGGAAAAATCTGAAACATTTTAAGAGCTTAGAAACTGATCAGTGCAAGACAAGGAGACAATTTCTCGGAAGCTACATAGATCAAAATCTCATACCGATGTTAAAACCAGCTTCAGTATGTCTAGGCGAAGCAAACTAGAAAAGATCAAATCTTTAGAACGTTCCTTCACTCTGGGAAGGCCGTTGTCTCAGCCCAACAAGAGGAACCCTTAGGACCATCAGGGCCCAGAGAGGAACAGAAAAACCTGAGCAGAACAACAAGCGCTGAGCCTAGTTTCATCACTGACTACTGCAAGCCACTCAGCAGAGGAAACACCAGCACAAGCAGAATAGCTGGTTCCCCGTGCCTGTCTGCAATGCGCCCGTTTCCCCCTTTGCAGGTCTTATTTGCGTTCATTGACAGTTTCAAAGAGGACTGACTTATTCAAGCCTCACTGCTGCTGCCAGATGCTACAGGCAACACACCACTGCAGCGCATAAACATGCACAAAGAGAAAAACATGCATTTATTCGTTCTATAGCTTGTTGTATCGTCATTGCATCTGGTGACTAAAAAGCAGATTTTCTGTTGAGAAACTGTTGATATGGTTTCTATTAAAAGGGACTGACTGATATTGAAACATGCTTTGTGCTACACTGCAAACAACTTTGAGGCTAGCGCTATTCTGCGTCACACCTGCTTCTGGTGTTTTTGCAGACACCACTTTTGTTATTTTCAAGTAATCTTGTGCCTACGTTTATCCTACCTTTCCTTTTCTTATAAATTTGTTGCTGCACATTTCAATCCAATGAATTCTTGGCTGGCCCGAGTCCTCCACTGACTCTGTTTTCCCTGCTCCCCCGCTCTAGTGCTCTCTATTTTCTCTTTTTTTCTGGAGTCCTGAGACACAGTGACCCACTTCCAGTTCCTTCCTCTCTCTGAGGCGGAGTGTGTGCAAATGTTAAAGCTAACAGTTTTTGTTTTTGCAGCATTTTTCTGCTCCAAACTCCCCCCACCCTCCTACCACTCCTTTTTCTCATTCTCCCATACAACACACCCATCCCTACTCAGTCTCTCTCAGTATGACCCAGGGAAGCGTCCTGTTTGGTAATGGGAGTGGATAGGGATCTTTGCCATGAATCATTACCAGGGGACCCCTGGCACTTAGTTGTGCCCCTCCTCTGCATGCAAGGAATGCTAGCTAGATGCACTCCAGCCTTAATGAAAGGGGACACTCATTCAGATGCAGACAGCAGAACATTATGAAAGTTTGACAGCAGGGTGTTGACAAAGAAAAGCAATTTTGAAAAATGAGGATTTTCCAAGTGTGGCAAGTCCATCCAGAGGACCAGAAAATTGCCTGTCAGGAGGACTTTCTGACTTATTTTTTTAGGTGTGCACAGCTGCACTTTAGGGCTGTGGAAACTTTGTAGGCACTCAAGGAGCTGTGGCTCTCTGTCATTAAACATGCATGCATTACATGCAACCTGTGTTAAATCTATACCTGCACAATCCATGATAAAAAAAACTAAGTTTCTTTCTCCCTGTTGTTTTTTTTACCCCTCTTGAACTCCAGCCTCTCCTCCTTGTTTTTCTCCCTTATTCGCTCTACCTTCCCCCATGGCTAAGACTGGCAGGGCCATGGGTTCAAAGACGTGCAAGCACCAGAATGTAGGTCAGCCATCGGTGCCGAGTTACCGATTAGAAACAGCTGTGCATTTGTGGGCCATTCTCTGCTGAGGCCTGCAGCCATCACAGAGCTGTACTCAGCTATAACTTCACTGTTCACATGACCCCCTGCTCTGAAACTTCTGCACTATGTTCAATTTTTCCTCCCGTGAAATGATGAAAAACGGTCATGCATAAACATACCTCAGCTTTGGTCAGTTCTTAAGAACAATGCTCCTGGTTTTAAATGCAATCAAAATTTCTACTGCTGTTCTGACCTTGTGCTTGGAGAAAACTAAAAATGTGTTAGCATGTTTTTATTTTTCCCCATCATGCGAATTTCCTCTCTTGCTCTTTAGGTTCCCTCACAAAAACACCCCAGGAGGGTTGTTGCCCTCCCTTTCTCTGAGCCTTTAAACGCAGACTGTATATCTGTGGTTCTGCCCATTGTTTTCTGATGAAAACATTGTTCAGCTGCAAAATGTGTTTCCCTACTGTTGCTTTGCACAATTGCTTATGTCTAGCATGAATTAACCAGCAAGTGCCCAGGCTGAATCAAAGCTGCGGTGGTCCTTAAGGTGACACCAGTACGAGCACGCCTGGATTAGCCCTCGATGGCCCCCTAGATCTGCCCTCATCACCAGGGCAGGTTGTTACATACATGCACAGCACCTGGGGGTAATTACCTGCAAAGACCCGTGGGGACACCACCTGTCAGGGGCCCATGGTAGAAAAGAAAGATGTATTATTTTTGAGGAGAGGAGTGCCTTTTATGCAAATCTTGACAGTCAGTATTAGACAAATACATACACAGAGACCCTTCCCCAAAGAGACTGAACCACATAAGCACAAAAACATACCACTGAAGTTGTATGTGAAGAAAGTGAAGCAGCGGAAGAGCACATCAGGAAGGGAGTTGTGATGACCCTTCACACACTCCAGACCCTTTAACACCCCTCCTTCCACTGCCACATATAAGCCACCGGATATGAGGCAAACTCTGTACCTTACAGCTGTGGGGCTAAAATGCCAGATGGGTAAAATAACAAAGAAATGCAGACACCCAAACACACATATAGCACACTCACAATGCAAGTGTACGTGCTAGCACACAATAAGTATAAACAAAGGTTCACATGCAGTCATCACAAAAACACAAGTCGTACTGTGTGTATGACCCTGTTAGAAGATAGTAATTACAGTGGCATGTTCTCTCTGCCCCCCTAAAACTGAACGGAAAATCACTCCAAGAGGAGGCAAAACTACTATAATAAAATAAACGCTAAAGACAGGGAGGTAGA
>JAUMHL010000001.1:10609812-10646166 GCA_032362345.1 Sandelia bainsii | reverse complement strand
GGGCTGATTAGAAACAAGGTGCAGCTGAAAACAATCAGGGAGTGAGAGTGGAGAGAGGGGCGTGGTTAAGGTGAGGGGAGGAACAAAGACACAAAACAAGGAAATGACAGTGACAGCTTCCCAGTTAAGAAGTTAAGTGACTCTCTAACCAAAGGTTCTCCAGAATATAGCTGGGATATTTTAAATGAGTATTTCTGTGGGTGATGACTTCTTACCATGACTGAATTGTCTTGTTGTGATGTTTTGTGTTTGCAATTTGCTCTGAAGTTTCTTGCAGTGTATTTAGCCATATTTTACCAAGACTAGCACACCAATTGAAAGTGGAATATGCTGCAGAAAGCAAGTATGAAATATGAACAAAATAAGAAAATATGATAATTTCAGAGTGTCAAATCATTAAAGTTATAATAGTTGCTTCAACATCTAAAATCTGGTAAGCATTGGAATAATCCACATCCCAGCTGACTAAAATTCCTGAAACTTTTAAAGCCACCTTTCTAGCACCCAGGGAGTGACACTCAAACAACTTTGGACCAAAGACTTTGGGTGGAGTATCACTTCAACTGAATGCACGGAAATGCACAGTAAACAAGTCACAAAGGTTAGAAGCAATGGCACGCCAGGGATTTGTAAATCCAGACATCCTGACAAGGATTCTCACTGGGATCTCAAACCATGACAAACCATGGCCTTCAGTTTTGTCTTGTTTTGAGAGACTGTTTTCATTTTCTAAAATTCATCCATTATCACAAGAGAATCACATCCATTGGTGGGTGGTCTGTCACTGTCCTTCTCTGCTGCCCACCCACATGAGAAGATAGGCCTGGTTTGCATATTTATAGGGAGGATGTTTGTTGTTAGAGACCCGCTGTTTGAGTGTATGAATTAGCTTAAGTTCGCCAGTTGCCATGGTCACGGATATGGTTGTTTTATTTGAGCTCATTCAACTTCACTTACACACATCCCTGCCCCCTTAGGCTTCCTTGAGTTTCTGTGGCTGTATAGCTTATTTATTTGGTGTTTCTGTGTTTTAGTCTGCATGGTTTCATTTTTCCTCACTAGTTACCCAACAAAGCAGAAAATACAAATTGCAGTATGTTTTTATCATTTTCACAGTTTTTTTTCTTGACAAAACTTTTTTTGATTTACACATCCTAGATAACATATTCGCACTCATGCTTCAATGCTGCATGTGATCTTGGAGGTCCTATGGAGGACGTATGCTACAGCAACATGGTGCATTCATGTGCCACTGAGCACAAGAGGGGAGGGAGCAGGTGACAGTCATTCTACCCCAGCATCCATGCCAGGAAGGCAGAGGAACTGAAGAACGCAGGAACCTGGATGAATTCCATGTGAGCAGTGCCAGACATAGAAGACAGTCCAGGTGCTACCGCCGGTGCCACAGAAAAGAGGCCGGATCGCAAAAGTGAGACAGCACAGGATAGCCGAATAGTTTGCCACCTTTCAGCCTTTTGCTGTGTGAACAGCCGTCAGCTCTGTGGGCAGAAACACACCAATGGAGAAAATGGGACATATGATAGGACGTGGATGCGAACGCGTGGGTGTAAGGGGAAGAAAAGGATCTTAGGATCTTCTTTATGTTTACACACATAGATGCAGAACAAACTGCTGCTAGGATGACAAGTAAATTACAGAGCCCTCCAGAGATGCCAAATCAGTTGAATAGCTTCCAAAATCATCATATAATAACAGGCATACACATACACGTGTACAAATACTGCTAATATGCAGTTTTATTAGCTGCTTCAAAAAGCCTTAACACTAAAAAAGATTTAAAAGATTTAGTGACTTGAGCCCACTACTATCATCTGTTAACATTATTTTGTCTTTCACTGCTTCCTCTTGAAATGGTCAAACTGTGACCTCAGAACATCTACATCATATGATCATCACACATGCTGAGATAAGCATGGTTGTATTAGATATGACTCAAACCAGCAGGCAGCATGTTTAAGCTGAACTGTAATTATGGCCTTAAACATCCAAAGTTACCAACCAGGGTCATCCACAAATGTTGCTGCAAAACATAAACGTAAAGATCAAACACAGTGACTGTGCAAGGAAAATGTAGACTGGATGCACCAGTGTGTGTCTGGGAGGTTTGCCCTATAGATCTGAAATATTCTAGCTGAAAGAAAGAAATTGACGTCACGGACTGAGGTTGACGCCTCGCAATATCAAAGGTTTCAAGTCAGGGGTGAGATGAGTCTCAGGCCTTCAGAGGTTTCATGGGTTTCAGGTTTATGTGATGGAAACTGTCAGCTATACCATGAGAGTGACCTGCCTTAGATTCATAATTACATGATGTAGGAGAGTTCTGCAATTAACAGAATATGTCACTGTGTTAGTATTGTATTTTCTTTGACTGAATAATATTACAGCCACTGTGATTATTTTTTCACAATACTAACAATAGTTTTCAGTTTAAAGCTGTATAGCAGATGAGTAACAATGCAACTGGATGTTTGGATTACGTTGTGCATGCGTGTACAGACTAAAGACACAACCCCTGCTGTGTACACACCCTACTTTAACCTTCCAGAACATTTCCAGACAGTTAACTCTTTGATATTTCTCTGGTACAACAACAATGACACACAGGATGCTCCAGAAAATGCGCAGTGGAAGGAACATGTCATTTCAATGACTAAGGCTTCTTTTGTCAGTGTCTGCTACGCAAGCCGTGTAGTGTGTTGCATCAAGCTAAAGCTGAACAGGAAAAAAAAACAAGTAGAAGCACCTTTTGTCATGGGACATAATTAGTCTGGTGAACATGAGATGTTGCTCAAGACCAATCAGAGCGTTCTTACACTAATACCATGTGACCTTTTGTTCAGTATGGGCATGAACACTGGATTTCTGATCTTAGTCTTGTAATAGGCTTTAACTCTATCAGCTCAGGGTTTTAGCATCTGCTTTGATGATGGTACAACCTGTATGCATTAATTTTTAAGTAAAAAAAATGTTTTCACCCCTTTTATCTCGTCCGAGGCCTGCCAACAGAAAACGCAAAATGTATCCATGGTTATCAGTTTTTTTCTCCAATTACACTAGAGTGACATGACATTAACAGGCCTAATCCTGATTACACGTGGAACCAAAATGGTGGAAAGCAGACTACAGTAACTGACCTTTGGCCTAAAGGATGGAGCGGAGGGTGGTTGCAAATGAGAGGAAGGTAGTCAGCAAACAATCAGTGTCAACAAAATAAACAGCTCCCCAACTCAGCAATCTCTTCCTTCATCTCGCATTAGCTTTCTTGATTCTTGAACAATTACGCTAGAGACACATTATGAGTATGAAGATATTTTAAGATGGGAAACAGGAAAGGGTGTGTAAAATTAACGTCCAACAACCATGTCTTATTTAGGACCAATTAGGTAATTTCACAGTATGAATAGTAAACACACACACCATTTTCCTTAAGATAGAGGGGACCAGTAGATAAATGATAAACGAAAACTCATTACCCTCTATCCTGGTTCCAGGCCTTTACACTGTTTTTTGCGAAAAGATATTTTATGAGCCACAAGCATGAAATTTGAATGCAGTGAGACTGACAGACTGATTGAAAAAAGACCCACCCTCCAGTCACATATTGAAAACATTTTGGGTTATTTCCTGAAAACATCACTTTGATTGGGGGATTATCACTTTGAGGCAGCCTGCTGTGGTTGAGGAAGCAGAAAACACATGTTGCTGATATTTTGTTCCTCAGTCATGCCTAAAAATGGAAATTGAATGAAGCAGTAGAATGAAACATTTCATGAAATGTATTCCTTTTATGACTGATGACTGTTGCATATGGCTGAATTGCAGCTTCACATAGTTACTTTACCTTTTATTCTTAAAAATAAAGACCTTATGTTTAATGATTGTCTCAGTGTTCAACTACACAGGGAAGGCTTTTGCACAGTTGCAGCACAACTGTGACTCTAAAAAGTTGATGCAATGTGTTTAAACAATAGAATAGAGAAATGAGAACATGCGCAGCAGGGTAGTTTCTCTACTTCATAATTACTTAAAAGACTACAGCTCAGAACAGAAACCAAAATCACAACCAAAACCTCTTTTCAGTTGATATTATGACCTAAATTTCCAAAACTGAGTCATAATGCACTTGTTTGCTGTGAGTTTGGTCACTGATGATCTGCGACACAAATGTTGCTGTTGGGGTCAGCTGGTAATCGGTGCGCTGATAGGATTGAGATATTTCACTAAGATGGAGCCATAGATGGAAAAATGCACATAAAGAGCAGGGAGAGTAGTCATTTGGCTCATAGGCCCGAGGAAATGAGCATTGCAAGGCCTGAGCCACTACGATCAGAGAGCATGCAGATGATAAGTCTATAAATAGAAACATGCAGCAGGAGGGACAAAGGCTATTTCCTTTCATATGATGCAAAAGGATGGTTGAATTTTCATACTGTAATTAACCCTTGAGAAGATGATTGCATTTTATTTTACCCATTTGACTCATGACACATAAACACATGAGTGTGATGACCATCTCAATATATTTATTGTCATTTGTAAGAGTAGGCCACTAAAAAGCAATAACTCACATATGCTGCAAACATGCATGCACGAATGACCAATCATGAAAAGAAATAACAAATAGTTAATATTAGCTTTAAGTAAAAATCAGGCTTCTTTGTGTCTGCAAAAACACTTGTGTTTCCTTCTGAATAAAACATTTTGTTGGTTTTTCCTTTTTTCACAGCCTAAAATCGCAGATGTTGACGAGACAATGGTTCAAATGTGATAAAGGCTGAAAGTAGATGAACCAGATGTTATTTTTCAAGTCTTTTACATTTTTAATGAACAGAAATTTGGATTTATTTCCCTGTGTCTTCTTGATCAACATCCATTAACCACTTCAAAAAAAACCTGCTGCAACTGCAATTATTGTCAAACCGCGTCACTGAATAATTACAGAAAATGCAGCAGCAAGAGCCACATATTTCTACTGAAGCCCAGTTGAGTAAGAGAGGAAACAGGGCTTCTAAAACTGTGCAGAGCAAATAAATGTAAAAAAGCACAGAAGTGGTAACATTCAGAAATTTATGAATTGTTGCTTACATAAAAAAAATCCTTGCAGGGTCAGGGTCAAGTTTGGCGTTTACTCTATTGCTCTGACCTCCAGTGAGGTCAAACAAATGCTTCTACAATCTGAAATGAGCTACAGATGTACAGCGTTCAGTGGAACAGCCCATCAGCATCAAAGCATATGTGGGCCTTTGGTAAGAAGTGTACAAGTTGCATAACTTCTCTATAATTACCCCAGGAATAGTCATGAGGTGTAGCCCAAACACAACATCAGACTTTACCAGCGCAAATGCCATTGCTTAGTTGTTATGAAACAGCTGCACTGTAAGTGTGACTTTTACATTCTTATTATGACTGTGTGCTGGCTGCACAGTTTCAAATGAGCATGCATTGAGGCTAATTTGGTCTCTTGTTTACTGTGTGTCCACATCACCATGAAGAACGTACACATGGGCAGGATAGAAAACAACATTCTCCTGTGAAAATCCATCAAACCTAATCATAAATAAATCAGCATATTCTGTTAAGGTTAAAGAGTGATAAAAAAAAAGAGCTAATATCTGCCCTCTTGAGCTGTATATGAGAAATTAAAACTGCATTGGAGAGAGGTAACTGCCAAACAGCTTAACCTCATAAGTAGTAATACTTAAAACAATACACAAATCATAAAATGGATTTTAATGCAAAATATAATATTACATTGAACAGGAGTTATTCCAGATGACACTAAAATTAAGTCATGCAAAATGAAGGCAGGCAAAACAAGGAAATAAAAGCTCTTGACATACAAAATGTGAACACAGTTTCATTTGCAGCTGAATGTGGTTTCTGCATGACTTCAGCTGGGTGAACCAAATATAATCACAATTTCAGTAAATGTCGAATCATTTACAATCACCTGCATCCTGAATGTCTTTTACAACTTTACGAGGAATAAATGCATTTATTGACACACAATTATCATATCAAATTATGCAATTTTAGTACATTTTTTAAGTACACGTAGTGGGTCTAATACAGCAGAAGTTCAACAAATCCAACTTTCATAAAAGTTATCATGTTCAGCAAGAACAGACTAAATATTGCAGAGCATTCATTGTTTTCACAATATGTTGAGTGAACACATAATTTATTAAAAATAACAGTTACAGACTTAGGCAGCAATTATACTGTCTGAAATGTTGCAATCTATGATAGACTGCAAAATATACTTCATAAGGATCCTGTATGACACTTATTACCAAGACACTACAACAAAAACAATGTTTGTGGCTCTGGTTCTCAAGGGCCTTTACTTAATCATTCACACTAAAAGTCACTTCCCGCATTGTAACGCCTTTGTGATTTCTTCAGAATGTACTTCAACAATCTGATGCACAAACATCTGGCTGCTAGAAATATAAATTGACTGTGATGCAGAGCAAACCATGCATTTATTCTCTGCAGGTTCTCTGAGATATTCAGCAGTTACATTGCTCCAGCAATTGTGACACCTTGCTCACACCCACAGTTCAGCTTCAAGCATATTATAGAACTTGGGGCTTGAAGTGAAAATTAAGAAACATTAGATTTTGGTTCTTATGGTCTTCCTTCTGAATTGAAGCACCCTGAATCTAGCACCAGACGTTGCTTCTGGCTTTACACTTCAAGATTCAAGATTCAAAAAACTTTATTCATCCCAGAGGGAAATTATTTGTATACTTAGGTCAACAAGTCATTTTAAATTAATTAAATTTCCATTTCTGTCTTCTTTCCATCAATCTACTCAATGACACCATAATGACAAAATGAAAACCTGTTTTTAGAATTTATAAAAAGTCCAAAATTGAAATATCATAGTTGCAAAACTCTGGTCTTTAGCTAAGTCACTCAGGGACAGTCACACACTTTTCTTGAAATCGCTCCAGCGCTGTCATTTCTGTATGCTTCAGGTCATGGTCATGCTGAAAGATTAACCATCACCCCACTCTCAGGTCTCATGCACTCTGGAGCAAAGTCTCTTCAAGAGCATTCATCAATCATTCATTCATGCTTCAGGATAGGGGTTGTATCAGCCAGATGATGGGCACTGGCTGTTGTTCACCAGACACAGTGCTTTGAAATCTGCCCAACGACTTTAATTTTGAGTCATCACACCACAGCATATTTTTATGTCTTCACACTGACGACACCCAGGGCCGGAGGCATTGTGTTTTCATGTTGTCCGTCCATTCATCAATTCTTGTGAACGTATCTTAGGAACGCTTGGAGGGAATTCCGTCAAATTTGGCACAGTTGTCAACTTGGACTGTGATGAAGTGATTAGATTTTGGTGGCCAAAGGTCAAAGGTCAAAGTCAGACTCGCATCCCATTCTTGTGAACGCCATGTATGAAAAACGCTTTTTTTTTTCAAATTTGGTCCAACTGTCATTGGAGTCAGTGATGAACTGATTCGTTTTTGGTGGTCAAAGGCCAAAGACCCAGGTCACCATGCCCTTATGTATGTTTCATTCTCATCAGTGCTATATCTCAGAAAGACCTGGGAGGAATTTCATTACATGTGGCACAAAAATCCGCTTGGAGTCATGCATAAACTTATTACAATATGAGTCTGGACAGAAGTGCGTGTAAACTACAACATCACTGGTCAGCGGAGGCATTATGTGATGCCCTTTAAATACTGTTTGGCACTGTTTGTTCCACCATAAAGGCCTGATTGATAATGTGCTGCTGAGATGTTTGTCCTTCTAGTAGTTTCTCCTATCTCTGGGGTCTTTAGGGTCAATGGTTCACTACCCGACTCTTCCTGGCCATATGTCGAAGTGTCCCTGGACATGACACTGAACCCCTACAATGTCCAAAAACCCCAGCCACTGAGGTTGCACAAGCCATTGCACTCTGGGTGCCGGCCCTAAGCCCATTGGAAATTGGGGAGGGTTGCGTCAGGAAATGCATCCGGCGTAAAACCTGTGCCAAATAAATGTGAGGCCCATGATCCGCTGTGGCGACCCCTCATGGGACCAGCTAAACCCTGCCAGAGTTTTTCTTGTATCACAGTAAACATACAGGTTAAGGTACACCTGAATTTCTGTTTTAAATGCTTCAAAGCGTATTTGCATGTGAAAAAAATTAATATTTGAACTTCTGCAGATTTACTTTTATAATAAATGTATACATTTAAAATGGTATTACATTTGGGAAATGACATATAATGAGCTGTTTAGCAGTCCAAACACAATGTTGAGGGCTCACACTGAACTTGCTCTTCATAGCCAAGACCTGAGACCTGGGTGTGCAAGTGTGAAGATGACTGTTCCACCTCTGGTTGTACTTGCACTGAGACAGCTTATTACATCCATGTTGCTGTCTATTCAAACAGGACATAATAAATCTTTAAGTAAAACGTGTGTTTTGCAACTTCCATTTTCCACTATGAAAAAAACGCTATTTTTTATATACTTTACTCAGAACCCAATTTAGTTGCTGCAGCCTCATACAGGACTTCCCTAATTACTTGTACAAGAAATAAACAAGCTGTCAACAATTCTGTCATGCTGCATACTCGTATGACACATTGCTGACTTATATTTAAAAAAAAAAAAAAAGGTTTCTGACTAAATGACCACTAAACGTGCTTTATTTCACGGTCTAAATCCTAATGCTTACTTTGGAGAAGTTCGACAACCAAAACAACACCCAAGTTAGGCTTAAGCACACCCCCAGAATTCATCCCAACCAATCAGAGTCGGCCTGTCTGCGTGTCAATCCAATCAGCTACAGAGGAGGCGGGATGCTCAGGCTGTTGCTAGGGCATGTCCATGATGACTTTTGCGTTGTCAAGCCAATCACATCGCGCCTCACAATTTAAAGGCCGCCGATTAGTTGAGACACATCAGGAGAGCCCGCCTCCGAGCTTTTCTGATTGGACGGGGGAGCGATCACTCACTTCTGAGTTTTAGTTAGGTGCTATTGATACTGTAGTTTGGAGTCACTAAGACTCAGAACTGAATATAGGAGCCCTCATACATCGCTAGAAACAGTTTTAACAATTCCCATTCCATTATTTTATGACTTGTACATTTATGTAAATAGACTGTTTCTATTTTTATATCAGGACAACAACGAGATGGAACTTAATTCTCTTTTAATTCTGCTGGAGGCTGCAGAGTACTTGGAAAGAAGAGACAGAGGTATTTCGAGCTAAATTGACAAGTTGACAACATTTCTACGTTGACGATTGTCGTGTGAACGGATGATTTATTAGGGTAGTGTATGATTTGTGAAGTTTTGACGTGTCCTGCCATAGTGCAGGTATGATGTCACTTTAGAGACAACGGGACACAGACACAGACGATGGGTGCCAACTGGACCTCGTAGCTTGTGTGCTAGAAAAGCAGAGATTAATTCATTATTTAAAGGCTGTCATGGTATTTATGACCTGTTCGGATTATTTCTAATATATATATGTATATACTTAGGGTTTAGTTTTGTGTAGGGAAATGTGTGACATTGAAAATATTGTCCAGTATCACAGTGACAATACTATTCCTCTCGAAATGGCATGAACACTTTGTAGCTATGTCACAGTTTCCCTGAATGACAGCTTCCTCTATATTCATACTGACATCACTGTGCATATGATTTATTCGTTGTGTTTTCTTGTGTCAATAGAGGCAGAACACGGTTATGCGTCTGTTTTACCGTACAGTAGCGACTTTTCCAGAAAGAAAACGAAAGCATCGCCAATATCCAGAAAAACTCAGAACAATAGGTAAATATATGTCTTGCTTTCTGTTGGTTTGTGATCGTGTTGGCTCATCGAAACACACACACACACACTGTGAAAGCACAGCTATTTTCACGCAAACTGCCATGTTTCTTGCAGCCTGGGCTGGGCTCTCTGTTTTGGTCTCTCCAATAAACACTGCCACGCGTACACTGTCAACTCTGCTGCTCCCACTCTCTCTCTCTCTGTTACACACACACACACACACACGCGCCGTGCAGACAGAAAACACACTCGGCATGCACATAACCTTTCGTTTCTGCACCCTGTCTCACTCACGGCTATAATGTTTTAACCTGTGCATGTCTTGCCTCTTTCTTTTTTTCATGTGGTTAGTGTGACCTGAAAGTACAGTACATGTCCTTTACCAAAGGGGGGGGTCCCATGTGTGCAACTGCGCTCCTGCACTTTTCTCTCTCTATCCACCTACACATGGATCGAAACTTATGATGAGACTTATATCCAAAGGTTTTAATTCTCTTATCATGAAACTTTAATTAACATCGAGTTTGAGACCTTTTTTTTATATGTTGCCACAGTTTGTAGATATTAAACACATGACTGTAACCACGCAGTTGTATTACAATAGTAAATACATGTAGGTTTCATTTTCGGTTCAGTCCAGCTCTCTTTGCTCTCTTTAGTCCAGGTAACAGCAGGTTAAAGGTCATTTAAACGTCAGCACGTCTTCAGTTCTCATCAGTCTGCCCATCATTTTCTTGACTAATCGTCAAGTGATTTATTGTTTTGCCTATAACATAAACTTCTTTTATCCAGACATCAGTACAAAATGTTTAGAAGGTTAATTTAGTCCAGGTGCTCAATTGTAAACTTATTTCTCCTTTCACATGTTTTTGTGAAGCATTTGAATGATAGGTCAAATTTCATTCCCAAGAACACTTGCACATCAAGTTCTGATGAAAAAAACTAAACATTTCCTGTTGGCTAATATTGATTTAGGGAAGCACACTCAGCCTGATTTCCCCACTAGTAATTCTCCAAGTTACGTCATTGCATGTACATAACAGCATGTTAACCTGGGTGCTACTATTGTAATTACATTCCTTTCGAAGGTGTAGAGTTCAGTTGCTTTTACAAGTGATCTCAGCGTTCGTTTGTGACAAATGAATGCAGTCCTTTCCACATTCCTTGATAGTCTCAGACAGAGTAATACAATTATGTACATTAAGTTTGTGAATGCGTGGGTGAGGGGTGTGTATGAGGATGTGGCAGGTGGGTGTGGTGGCTAAAACAGACACACACTGTGACAAACACCAGCCCACTGAGCTTCATGCACCAGACCTGCTTTTCCAAATTCCCCAGCTCCCTTTATACTCGCCTACAGTTTTTTTTTAAGCATCAACAGGATACTGGATGGTAGTGAAGTAAAAACCTGTTTGAACTGAAATCGTATTTTCTGTTTAACAGAAGCTCGCTGTTAGATTTTTTTTTTTAAAAGCACAGTGCTTGCTTTGTAGGTGGAACAGTCAGTCTTATACTTTTTGATATCGTGATCAAATCTGCAAATTAAAACAGATAACATGTTTTGCAATGGTGGAGTATTTAGGGCATGTGAAAAAAAAATCATTTGGGAGTCTATTTCTGAACAGAAAGAAGGAACCCAGATGGAGTTTCCGTGTTTACTGCTGTTAAATGAAAACACTTCTAAAAAAAAAAGAGTTGAGACCTGGAACGTTATTGATGAGGGTTTTCCGGCTTCACCTCTCTGTCACCTGCGTGAGAGCTCAGATGACAGGAAAAGCCCAGTTTAAGTTGAAATACGTTGAGAAAGGTGCACAGGCTGAGTTTGAGTTTGTTACTGTACGGTTGTTTGATTTAACAGAATAATTCTGAGAATCATTTACAGGTTTTTGCTCATTAGGACAGACATTATGACATCGCACGGTCCTTCGCTTGCCACACCATACTTTTACGTGACACTGAATGGTGTGTGATAACCTGCAGCTATTACAGGTCTGTAGGCAGTCTCTTCCTTTGAAATCCGCTGCATGATTTCCTGGTCATGCCCTGTGCTTTGACCGAGACGTTTCCCCAATTTGTGCAGGTTTGAATAGCACAACTTCCTCCATGATAGAATAAAGCTCTTTGTCTGTCTTTTGGATCGTGTTATTAGTAGCAGTTTAACATCCTATGCTCCTCCCTGGATGTTCAGGGGCCACATTATCCCAGTTACACGGCCGACTGTAACCTTTTTGGTGCAGCGAGCAGCGTTGCTGTGCAGATGCCTTGGCCTCCTCCGGCACAGCTGTGGGAACCACTGCTTCACAAGCAGAATGGCTCTCAGACAGTGGAAAATCTGAAAAGGCTTGTTGTCGGTCTGGCCTTTTGTCGTCGTTGTTTTTGTTTTTATTGCCGTGGTATCCACAACAGTCTCATGAACAGAGGGCCTGTTTCAGATGGACTGTAGTGCCCTCGCTGCTCCCGGCTGCACATCATAATAGGGACTCTCCTCGGAATAGCCCACACGCTGAGGAATTCGGTGGCGTCTCGGCCACCAGATGCATGAGTATGTTTTTCTCCCATGTCCACGCTGATGTTCAGCCAGCGTACAGCAACAACAGCAGTGTGTGCACACTGTTTGAGTGTGTGCAGGGTCGGCAGGGAAGGGGCTGTTGTGCAGTGTCACAGATACTTCTGTCTCTCTGGGCCATTTTTGGCCTCTGCTGTACACTCTCTGACAGATGTCAGATTTAAAAAATCAGGCTTCAGTTTTTGCACACGTGTCATCCATGTCTATTTCCAGAATGTGTGACCAGGCTTCTGCGCGTCTGTGCCCTTAATTCACCAAATCCGAGCGGATATGCAACAGACTACTTTAAATCAGTCCTGTTTTAGAGTCTCATAAATTTGCATTTCTTGCGAAAAGCTTTTACTGTGTGGCAGCTACAGCGTTCAGAAGTCCTAGAGCCACCTTGAGGCAGAAAGAAATGTAAAAGCTGATAAGACTTGAGGTCTTTCTTTGATCTTTTGACACATCTTTTTCAGAATATTTCTCAGATCTGCTGTTACTTGGCTTCATCTTCCAAACGTTTTGCTTTAATCTGTCTTGCTTTTAGATCGAAACATTTACTAACCAAGCATCACAACTTGGGATTATCCATTACATCCTTAACTCTCATATCATGTAGTTTGATGTTTGTGTGGTATTTTTGGTATTTGCTGATTTTGACTCTTATACTTGTTTCTGTGTGTTTGCTCCTTCAGATCGTCACACAATGAGCTGGAGAAACACAGGTAAGGTGTCATCCAGTGTTCTTTAACCTACTCCATGACTCCTGTCTCAACAGATGTTGGCTGCAAGTAAACATCAGAGTTTTTCTTCTCAGTCAGAGGTTATCTTTAAAGAGCCAGAGATTTAATCAGTTAATTCTCTTCAAAAAAAAAAAAAAGACAATAAGCTGATTTCAAAGAGCACCGTCATGTTGATTAGATCTGTCTCAGTTTCACGGTTGAAACGCATTACCTTGTATGGAAAGGGAAACCTGTCAGTAATGTGATAATCCTGCTCAGACTGATGCTGTGAATTTAGGCGGGGTGAGCCTGGCCTTCTCCTGTCAGTTCTCCAAACCGAGAATCCACACAGACACACACACACACACATACACACACAGAAATCCTGTTTTACTGCTACCAGCGTGCGCCTCACTGCAGTTCACAAACTTTTTTTTGTTTGTTTCCTCCCTTTGGAGTACAGTGCTCGGCTCGAGGTGATGCGATATCCTTGGTCATTAAAGACACAGACGTGTTTTTTTACTCATGTTTTGACTTCATCAACAGGGGAAGTGACTTCACAGATAAAAGGGGGTTCTTGTTAGGAAGCACATCTCCTCTTTGAAAGCTGTAGAGAATGTAGAAGTAGTAAAACAGTTGACTTTAGTGATTTTGGTGCTTTATTCTGCCTCAAGGTCACCCCAGTTGATTTTTAAAAAAACTGTCTGCCAGAGAGGATTTAAGAAACGGCCGATGTGACCGTCAGCATTCGAGCAGAAGGGTGAGGTAGGTGTGTTAGGCCGCATGTGCATGACACACTGTCACCCACGTTGAGGGAATGGGGTTTGTCAGTCACATGTCTGGGAGTGAGTAATGGATGTGTGCAGAACAAAGAGAAACAAGTAAAGACATATTCCTCTCTGACCTGAGACACAGGAAAGGTCCCGACTGATTACACTGCAGGTGTTGAGACACAACAGTTACCTCATGTCCGATAACAGGGTGCGGTTGGTTGCCAGTGAAGTGGCGTCCAGTCAAACTGACAGTGCCAGTAAAGAGTTCCATAATCGCTTTACTCACTTCCCTTGTAGTTTCAAAAATACGTATTATTACGAAGTTCAGTGTCATGACTGTATCTGACAACAGTTTTTGTTTTGGCCATGATGCACCTTTAACAGATGAAGTTATGATTGGTTCTGAAGTCACACTGTTGTGACAAAAGAATCATTGTTTCATATTTTAAACTATGTTTCCTCCCTAATTTTCACCCCCGACTGTTGTTAGGAAAATAATTTTACCTATACTTATTTGTAATGACACATCCTGCAGTGACGAGGTTTCACTGTGATCCTGGGGGGCAGCCTGTCAAAAAGAATTTCCCCAAGGGGATTAATAAAGATAACTTACTATTATTATCATCCTGATTCAATCCCTGTCTGGACCTGTGGCCCCAGTTACACGATTATTACTCCAACATACAGCTGTTCAACCCTATTATTCTATAGTTGAGCAACTAATATGTAACGCTGAATTAGTTCACCAACAGAAAATTACTCAACAGCAATTTGTCATTTGTCTGGTAAAAATGCTAAACATTTCCTAATTCCAGCTACTTACATATAACTTACCCAAATATAGAAAATTGTGAAATTATTTGATTAGGTGTATTTATTTATATTTTAAATATGTATATTTATTTACATTTTATAAAAAATTTAAACGGTAAGACGCAAAAAGTCTAACTTATTTAGCATCGGTGCTTTTTTTTATCTGACAGGTCTTCATTCAGCAATAGTAACTGTCTCAGGCACGTGCTATATCGTGTTTTGTTAGATAAAGATCCTGAACCTGAGTTTGTGTTTAGATTAGTCATTGAAAATATTATATATCTTTGTTTTGTCTCATTCGGTCGGACAAAGAAAGCAATCTGAAGATGTTACGTTGTGTTCTCTGGGCCTGTTTCAGCGTTTTCTCTTATTTTATAGACCAAACAATTAATTAATAACTGAAAAAGTAAAAGAGAGAAATTTAAAGCTCCTCCTGTCTCCTGGTGATTCATAAAAAAACTAAATGTTGTGTGTGTGCTGTGTTGTCAAACTAGTTTAATGAGCACGTGACCATTTTGAAGCCTCAGACCTGTTTAATCTGCAGCACTTTTGGTATCGCTTCATAACACTCGACGTCCCTCACACCCTCCAGGGAGGCGCTGATGTCTGAACCCTGACTCACTGTCTTTGTTTGTTGTTGTGTTTGGTTCACGGCGCTGCTGCACAGAGACACCCTTGTGCTGCATGTTCACGAGGTAGACGAGGTGACTGATGAACGTCTGCTTTAAATGCAGAAGGCATTGAATTTATTGTCAATAATCAATTAGTTAATTACACTTATTTTGCAAGAAGGGAAGTAGTATATGTGTAATTGAAATTCCTTGAATACTTTTTTCAATATTCTTTCAACTTAAATTAAAGTAAAAAAATAAATAAAATTAAAGTTAAAATTAAGAAAACTTAACAAAGTCCCACTTTTTTCATTAAAGTTAAATGTTGTGTAACCTCAAGCTGCCATTGAAGCACTAAAAATGATCTAAAATAGTCTATTTTTGATTTAAATCAGGAACCGTCTGATCACTAACCAGCTACCTTTGACACATTTGATCAGCAAGAAAATATTGACGTTTGACAGCCAGACATGTCCGTCCATTTTAGGCCTGCGTGTCAATGTACAGTATCATTCAAAATCAAAACTTCACCATTTCCCGTGGACACCAGACTCACTGGTTGCTGTTCAGTGATCTTATGTATGCTAGGTGTCTCTCGTGAAGCTGACTGCCGGCTGGGCGGCCGTTCAGGAGGCACCCTGTATATATTTGTGTCCTCTTATCAGAGTGAGACGTCTGGGGGGATGCCAGCTCTGTCCCACTGGGGCGTCTGTCTTGACAACCTGCTTATCTGCTGCAGCCTGTATGAGTGCAGCTCTGTATAGACCATCTCAAGTGTGACTCCACTGCTTTTTTTTTTCTCTCCTCTTTGCACTGGCACAGGACGGAGCTGCAGAGCGTCAGCTCGATGTTTCTTTGAAACCAAATGCAACTGTGTGGTTGGTCTCTGATGGCATTGCTTCCTTCCCATTTCTGAATTCAACTGCTCTTGATCACGCCTATGACGACTCTTCCCTGCCACAAATTTCCTTTTCTAGCAATGCCAAGAAATTGCAAAACTATAGATGTTTCGTTTCCCCCATATCACCTGTTTACAGGAAATCAGAGTTGAGTCGCGTAATGCCTGGCATCTGGTATGTTCGCGGTGCTTCCCTTAATTGAGAAAAGGATTTACAGATCTATTTTTATCTCTCCTGACACATGCACCACCAATGGCTGTCAGGTGCTCTTGGTTTCATTTCTGAGCTCACTCAGAGTGCTGACAGATTACAACAAATATTTTTTCTAACATTACTCGTAAGTCTCCGTGTGACATCGACTGAAGTTTAAATTGACATTCACTTTATGGACATAAGAGCAGGAACTCAGTTTGTCACAGTCTGATCCCTCTAATTAAATTTACTCTCCCAGTGTCTTGTACTCCCAGCTGTGATGAATGACTTATTTGGCTTGAAGGATCTCTTTCCCCTCCAGTGAAGTTCACCTGTGTGTATAAGTGTGTGTATGTCTGTAGGCTGCTGGGCAGTGGCAGTACCTCACTAAGCGCTTTGAGTTATGGTGGTGTGTCAGTGGGAGGGAGCTGTCCACAGCCTTGTTACTTCACCCCTGTACCTTCTACTCTTTGTCTTGCTTTCTCCAGAAACCACATCTGTTGTTTTGTGTAGGCTTTTTTTTTTTTGGCTCCTCTTTTCGCCCCTAAAAATTCTTGAGTCAGCAGAAACCTGAGGCAGTAAGGAGGAGAAAGGCAAAGTCTCACAGAAGGCCTTTATCATTCTTTACTGGTCCTCCTGCCAAAACTCATCTGTGCCCATTTCTCCTCTTTTTCAGGCATAAATCTTCCTCTGTGACCGTGAGTTTATGTGTAAGACAGCAGGCTTTAGTCCAGTGCCGGATCCATAGATTTTATCCTTGTGGTTCTGAGCTTCTGGAGCAACATGGATTACACGTACAGGCACTCATGTACGAAGGCTACAGCTTTACCGCACACAAGTAGCAAGAGCTGTTGATGATTCTAGGGCCTGTTAATCTGCGTTTTAATGTGGATGTTTAACCTTTAGGTCATGACCTTTAGGTCATGTTTCATCGGCATGATGTTTAAAAAATGAATCAGTATTTTTGAGAGTTAAATGTTGCCTCTTAGGTCGCTTTCACACCTTAGTACATTTGCTTTGGTCCGAATCATTTGGTGAGTTTGTAAACTTGTATCATTTTCCTCTTGGTTCGGTTTCCAAGGAAGGAAAGGTACGAAAAATCCAAGCGAACCAATATGCGTCGCTTCAAATCACGCGAGAAATACAAAACTAGCAGGACACGAATCACTAGAATGCTCTGCAATCGCATCTCCACAATCAGTGCTGCTTGTTTTCTTGGCAAGACGAGAAGTCATTCATCATTCAGTTTTTTTTCTTTTTTCTCCTTCATTATCTTTATTTTAATTCTTTTAAGTTCCATAACAGCAGCTCTCAACCATTTTGCCTTGTGACATGCATGTCCCAAGTCGCTTACGTCTGCAGGATGTGATTAGGTCAACTAAAGACTGACTTTATTTCTGTTGATTTATTTGAAAAACTTTTAGTATACAGTGTACCCAAGTCTTAAATTGTCATCATTTTGTATAGTAGAATCTCTCTCTTTCTCTATGACCCTTTTAGGAGTTTCAGATTAGACCCCACCCAACTTTTCTTAAACCTCCTTTCAGAATTAAACCTGCACTTTACAGTCAACACGGAGGCTGAAATCTTCTCTCATGCCACTAGATTCCTGTGTGTTAATCTTTGACATGGATTCATTATAAAACCAGAGCTACCCGTGTCAGGGGAATGTGTTTTTTGAGCTCACTGAACTTGTCTCCGCTAGTCTGTCCAACATTTGTGCATGTACCTTTCAGTGCACGGAGCACAAGGCAATTAATGTCCAGGTCTGTCATTTGACATTGTGTGGAAATGATTGAGAGATGCACAGGGAAACCGTTCTTTTTTTTCCCCCACCTCTCTCTTGGTTTGCTCACACGCTCTCCTCTTTAAATTCTATTTGACATCTGTTTTTCTGTTCACACTGCTGTTAGCTGCCTGTGCTGACAAAGGGATTTTGTATGATGATCCATGCTCATACAGGGATTGTTTCAGTACATGAGAAAAATCAAATGAATCTAATTACTAGGCATCTCTCTTACACTGTTACACGCCCTGTGGAAGTTTGAGTTTGTTTTGTGGGAATACTACTGCAGCAAGTGAACAACAAATCTGTCTAAATGTGTAATTTCCTGTTGTTTAGTCACCAGTAAAGCATGCAGTGCTCTAATTCTATGAGTAGTGAAGTGTCTAAGGCCCTCTGTTTGTCTGCGCTGCTGTTACGGTGTGTTCAAGTTTCTGTTTGCTGCTTGCGTGTGAGAGCAGAATCATGTGAGGGCAAGCTCCATATTACTGTCATCAGGAGAATGTGTTTATGAGGGACTTGTCTCCGTTTGCCTTGCTTTGCAGTTGTCACTGCACACAGTGGGTGGGTGTGGCATCCTAGATGATAGAAAACAAATACAGCTCATCCCAGACGAATGACATTTCTTGTCTGTGTGATAAAAGCGTTTCTTGTCTCCCGTCAGTGTGTCTCATGTCTCACGTGGGCAGCAAAGCAAACCACCACAACCCGTCGGTTTCACATGAGCTGCTTCAGCACCGTCTTATTTTTCTACCCTCTTGTTTTTCAGAGACAGCACATTGTCTGTTAAATGTAAACACGCTCGAGGCAGGGCCCACTGACGAAACGGGCTGCTGAAAGGCCTAGTGTGTGTCTATGAGTGTGTGGCGTTTGTTGATTGGGCCCTGGGTAGGGTCCCTCACCACCTAAAACCTTTCTACATCTGCTTCATACTGTCCAAACACCTGCCAGCCAGATGTGGAGCCACTCTACTGGCCACCCCAAATTCCTCCACCTCACCATGGTGATGCTCACTCACGCAGTCCAGCCACTTTCACTTCACATAACAGAGCTGCACTGTAAACAGCAGGCCAGATGCAGAACGTTTCTGCTTTGGAAAAGTTTGGGGTACATCCTACGAAAACATTAATATAAATTGATTTGTTTAAATTATTTTTAAACATAATACATTTCAGAGTGAAACACCAGTGTTACTAAATGATCGTGCATACAGGATAAACAAAGAATACTGTATGAAATTGTGTTATTTTTATGTTACAATCTCTTGTTTTTCTAATTTTAGTTATTCCTATCAGTAGTGTTAGACTGCATTCACCATGTTTACTGCCAAGAATAACACAGTAGCATTATTAAAATGTCACAAGCAGTCAGACAATCATGCGGTGTGCAGTGTTATTATTACTGATAAGAATGATAACCTAAACTGTAATTTAGGTCCAAGCTGTAATTAGCTTGAATGATCCTTTAAGTCATTAAAAACACAGATTAGATCCTCTACCAAGCTTATATGTAACATTTCGAGATGAACTTATTGCATTATTGTTCCTGTTTAAAGCTGGGCTCACCCAGAGGCCTGGCATTGCATTTTCTTTTTCTTTAAACCCAACAAGGGAGAAAACCAAGTCAGGTCCAGCAGTGAGGGGAGTTATTGCAGTGGTGTTTCTGATGACCTTTGACCTCAGTTTGGCTCTGCGCCAGACAAGCCACTCAGTCCTGTGCGTTTGGGTTGAGGAATGCGCCGGGCTGCAGCGAACTCATTAAACAGTGCAGTGAGTGAGGGGTGAAGGCCTGTTGTTTGCACTGGCTTGCCTTATCAGGCCCTGCAGCTCTTTCTGGGTCGATAGATTTGCAGTCCCAGAGCTCTGGATGGTAGTAGGACACAGCAATGTTACTAGGACAGTGTGTGTGTGTGTGTGTGTGTGTGTATATGGCCACTGTGAAACTAGTCATGGTCACTATTTTCATCCTCTGGAGCAGTATACATAAATATCCTTCGATATGCATCTGCCAGACACTGCTTGCCTTTGACATGAGCAGCAAAACAAGATATTTCACGCTTGTTCTCCTTCCAAGGCCCAAATTGAGCAGATCTGTGAGAAAGTCTTGGTCTGTACCCAGTAACCTTGAGCATAAGTCAGCAGTTTAAATAGCTTGTTCCAGTTTCAGCAGCATGCAGCGTTCTGAGCAAAAGTTTCTTTTTTCTCCTCGGCCTTTGCTTTGTTTTGGCACGGAGCCCGTGATGGAGAGGGAAGAGGAGGGGGAGGGAAGGCCGGAGATCAGACAGGAAATCATCCCGTGGTACTCTGCACATGAAAACGGTCAGGTGGTTGTTTCCCCGCAGACTGCAGAGCAAATCAAATTGTAGATTTATTATTAAATCCTCCAGCACAGAGAAATCACAGTCTGTTTTGTTTTTGCTATTCAAACTTTGAGATTAAAATTGAAGTAGAGAAAAAAAGTGATGAATATTCAGTTTTCATTGTTCACATGCTTCTGTTGTTGTTTTTTGTGACTATTGTGTATATACTGAAATTGTAATTTTTGCACTGTGTGTGAACTTGTTGACAGCAACAAACCAGAAAACTGTCTTAACCTTTCTGTGACACCACACCAATAGTCTCACACTGTGACAGCATTCAAAGACCTACTTATTTTTAACCCAGACAAAGTGGAAAATGTGTTGTGATTCAGAACCATGTGGACCAGGATGTGCTTTCTGTCATGGGCACAACATTCACGCTCCTCTGGTGCCACACTTTGCTCGGCTGTTTGAGGCAGTCTGATAAACATTGCGTGACCAGGACTTGGCTTAGAAATAACAAATGTGAGTGAGTGAGGGAGGTTCCTAACACCGCTCCATGTCGGCTGTGCACTCTCGAAGAAAAATAGTGAGTGTGTCTCGTGGCAGGGGAACACATGCTGACAGGAGGGAGCTGTCATTGACACACTGCCAGGTTTAACAAAATCCTGCCTTATTGAAATGCATCAGAAACATGAAGCGCTCCTGAAACAGAGTCACTATAAGGACTGATAGTATGTAGCAGATAGTACAGGAGGTTCTGTTGGTGGATTGTTGTCAACATTAAAAGAAGACGCTAGTTTAACATAATGTCAAGAGCTACAGTCGGACGTAGTTTTTTTTTTTAAAATCCTCATTCACAGTTAGCTAGTTTTAAAGGAGTAGTCAACTAGCTCAGTAAAACCATTTTAACCAAAGGTTAACAAGATTGGCCTGTCAGCGCCTTTAAATCTCACCATTTACAAGCAAAATCAGCTCCTGTAATATATTGTATCATCACACTAACAGAATATATGGGTGTGTTTTGCCCCCTGGTCAGCATACTTGTTGAGTGGCAGGTACTCTGCTTCTGATTTGGGATGTAATGAAAAAATAAGTTTATCTGACAGTAGAGACATTGATTTTATGTATATGTGGCAAAAACGATGTTGAAAGTGCTCGTGTGCACATTCCTACCAGGTAAAATATGTGGTGAGCATAGACGTGGGGTCTGTGATGAATAAGTCCGTAAAAATGCCAGAGTTTTCTTGGGGGTGAAAGCAGAGTATTCGGGGAACGCCTTGTTTTTGTTTTTCATTACAAGAGAGGAAGAGAGAGGGGGAGCGGGGTGCAAGATGGTTGCCCATTGGCTCAAGTTACCCTTTGGATGATGTGTAGGAGTGCAGCTGAGCACACTGCACTCAAAGAGGCCTTTTTACAACCCGAGAGAAAGTCATCCACTAGCTCGGACCCCGCTCCCTTCCAAAAAAACACCCCCTCTGCTGCAGACCCCCAGCTCCTTCCTGCCCACTTCCCTCTGGCTAGACTCCAGGTGCTTCATGTGGCACAACTGGGGCAGGTTGGAGGTGGGCCCCCACCCCTATCCTCAGAAGACACTTGTTTTCCAGTGGGATGAGGGGTCTGTTGGTGTTGGCAGGGTGGAGCAGAGGGGTGGAGGGGCTCAGCGGATGGGGAGGGCGGGGGTGGAAATAAAAGAAGGAGAGCACTTTCACACGCCCTTTTTTGTGGAGGCCTTGCACCTGTGGAGAGGTAGAGATGGTATTTTTTTGCTAAATCCAGAGCATTTTCATAGCCACTATCAAATCCCTAAAAATCAAAGATGCAGTTATCATTTAGGAGTTTGGATAATTATGTCTGGTCCCTGAGACTGTCTTGTTGCCCACAGGCCGTTTCTGGCAGACCTCTAAATGAAACAGACGGGGCTAGTGAGAGATGGTCTTACTCCATGTGAAAAACACAGGCAACACCCTTCCTGAAAATGAAAGAAAAAGAAAAAAAATAACAGGGAAAGTGTGTGTGTGTGCGTGCATGTGTTCTTGTGCACTAGCTGTGGTCTCCTGTTTGTGCTCATCCCTGCAGCCATTCGCTGAGAGCTTCATTTCTCTGATTAGGTTTATTGTGGTTGCAGAGATAGCCAGTGGAGACCTTGTATTGTTTGAGTTTGTTTACCGTTCAGCCGGAGTTAGCCAAAGGAACCGGAGTAAAGGGGAAAGGCTAGCTCAGAACAAAGAAACGGTTCATGGAATAGCTTGACTAATGGAGGATTGAAAGGCCTTTATGAACAAATTTGAAAGGACCAAGGACAGAGAGGGGAGGTAATCTTCTGATAGAAATGTTGTGAATAAAAGCAGTTCTTTGAAACAACATACAGTATCCATACTAAGCCAGTCCGAGTCCACACAGACATGAACTTTGCCTTGTTGTCACTGTCACTGAATTAAACATCCAAATGCTGCATCCACTGAGTGTTTACTTGTTGATCCAGGGTTGTTGGCCTGTA
This sequence comes from Sandelia bainsii, assembly GCA_032362345.1. NCBI lineage: Eukaryota > Metazoa > Chordata > Actinopteri > Anabantiformes > Anabantidae > Sandelia > Sandelia bainsii. The sequence continues at coordinate 10,623,205 of JAUMHL010000001.1, read as the reverse complement.
GGGCTTTGGCAGGAAAACAGAGTCATAATTTGTGTCTTGAGTTGATCCAACAGAATCACTAAAACAGATGTGAAACTTCTCATGGCCATCATTGTGGTCAGTAATGAATTTTTGCACCCAGCGACTGTGTGAAAGACTTGCCCTCAGTTTTCGTGTGCAGCAGGGCTGCATCAACCTTACACAAGATTTGTCAAATAGGCAGCTGAGATGATATTTAGGTCAGTGTGCTGCACTAAGGAATTCTGCAAATACATAAGTAATAGTGAGCAGTCACAGTTAGCAAGATAATATGAACAGACTTAACAAATTTAGTCACATGTGAAGGCAAAAACAAAAAGAGGGTTAGATACCTGTCCTTTTTGCAAACAAGGGTCCAGGCCAAGGCCTTGTGTTGCTTGTGTTTGAATGTGTGTCATATGTGGGTTTAAAGTGACAACAGCTCTTATTAATGAGGACATATGAAGATGTTGAGGTACAATCCCGGCCTGTGATGATAAGACTGTGACAATACATTTCCACAATTGTAAACAATTATATGTAACAACATACTGTAGTTTTATGACACCTCTTCCTTCATGGTTTTTGTATGTTTGGAACAGTATGGCCAGTTATTCTTGACATTGGGCTGATTGATTCATAAATATTGATATTTCAATACATTCAGTTAACTATCTAGAGTTACGGAAGACTCTGCTTTCTGTTGTGGATGAAGATGTTTGCCTACTTATTACAGGGAAAGTGGTTTGCTTTAGCCTTTGCTAGCTTTGAACGTGTGAAACATGCTAGACTGTGGAGTGGAAACCTTTTGAACATGCAGCATCTCATGGTCAAGCCCAAAGTCACAATTGAAACCGCTCCTGTGGAGCATCAGCCTCTGATCATGTCCAGTGTTCAGGCAGCATTCTCACTGGTTGCTGTTTTCCAGTACAAGAATAGAGTCAAAGTTAGAGTATGAGGAGCAACATTTGTTTCTGTCCTTCAGGGAAGTGTGGACAAACCTTTGTGGGTCTGTTTGTGTAGTCCACTGTTCTGCTGGTGAAATGTGTGCTGATACACTCTGTGCTTGTGTGCTTGCAGACGTGCCAAACTACGGCTGTACTTGGAACAGTTGAAGAAGTTGGTGCCTTTGGGTCCAGACAGCACAAGACACACCACACTGAGCTTGCTGAAAAGGGCCAAGATGCACATCAAGGTACTAAAAAAATAAAATAATCAATTACTGATTGAAGTATTAGCTTTTAAACAGCTTTTACAATTTTCTGGCATTTGAAGACTTAACAAACAATAGATGAATAAAAAGACGTAAAGATGTATCAATAGTGAAAATAACTCATTTTCAAGTTTATTTTAGAGTAGAACTAATCAAAATCTCTTCTGAAAGCCTGTTTTCCTAGCCTTTCTGAACACTACACTCATCTACTTCTCCTTTCCTTGCATACTTTAAGTGTTATATTGTTTTCTAATCTTTCAATCGGAGCAGTTCTGCCAGAAAAAAAAACTCTCACAGCTGAAGGCAGATATGTGAAATGAGATAACTGGATGTTTAGTTTCTTTAAGGCATTAAACACTCTCCCAGTTTTTGTTTGATGCTGATAGACCATGTAAAGACGGAGATACGAAAAAATAAACACAACATAGTTACATACAGCTTTATTGCATGTCAATTTTACCATGGTTTGGTCTTATTTACAACATTTGTTAACATTTCCAACTTATAAAATGATTTCTTGGGCATATTTGTGGTTTTTATATAAAAAATTTATCATTTTCCAAATCAGATTTTGTTTTTTTTTATGTGGTTCTTGGGTCTAAAATGTTGACACAGTATGTGAAAATGAAAAAAAAAATCGTCTGGTGTTAGAGGTCATGTTGTGCTGGAAAAAAAGCATTGGCATATTGAACAGTTAATAATTCAATGTGATAAAGATAAAAACAAAAATATAAAAAAACAGCCAAACAACCTGTTGCAGCTCACACACACACACAAACCAAGAGTAAAAAAGATATGAAGCAGGACAAGTGACTGTAAGTAGAGTTTAAGACACGCTGTACTGATCTTGCTGTTTACAAGCAGCAACAGTGTGGTTGGTGGAAAATTCAGATGTAGCGAGTTTTAACCCTTAATTTCCTGTTTATCATGTATGTCCTCTGTGCTCAGACGATCTGCGCTGCTTCTCGTCATTGTCTTGTGTCTTCTCGTATTGCCACGGACCACATGTGTCTGACTTCACTTTGATTCACCACCGAAAACTTTCATAGGGTAAAGAAGTACAAAATGTAATCCCACACTGAGTCAAACGTTTACAAGACTTTACATTTATGTTTACCTTCTAACCTACAAACCTAACACAGTCACTTCCTTAAAACATGTTGACATACTGTATTGTAACTTTGGCAGTTATATATTTGTCAGGTGTAAACAATAACATCTGTATATAGAAACAGATATATACATATATATATAAAGATAGAGCTTGAGCTTAGTCTTACATTGTCTACTTAGTAAAAATGTATATAATATATAATCAAATTCTCTTCCTTATAAAATTTGAAGGTAAATGGATGTCAAATTCTGAAAAAATATATATGTAATAATATTAATTTAAATGTGGTATTATTTGCCTGCATGCAGCTCCCAAAAGGAATGAAAAAATAATCCACAGTTCCCACTGTGATATTTCAGGGTAACTGTACTGTACATTAGTTTTAAAGGTATGACAAAGATAAATAAATAGAATTGTATACAATTAAAAGAGAGGAAAGACAGATGAGTTTGTGTCCAGACAACATTGTCGTTCATTCTTGGTATTTGTTTTTGTGTGTCTGCAGAAGCTGGAGGAGCAGGACAGGAAGGCTTTAAACATGAAGGAGCAGCTGCAGAGAGAGCATCGCTACCTCAAACGCCGCCTGGAGCAGCTCTCCGTGTCGGGGTCTGTCGAGCGCATCCGCACTGACAGCATGGGCTCCACTATCTCCACCGACTCCGAGCAAGGTACGCTGGCTTTAAAGACTACACCAGCAGTACGACGACAGGCATCAGCTCACTACAGAACCTATGTTACAATACTGTGTAGTTTACCTGTGGTATATCCACTTTTCATTTTTCATATAAGATATTTCAGAAAAAACTACATCTAGATTTGTTTGGGTGAATGACACTTCACTAAAGATCTGCTCTGCTTTGCCACCTGTTCAGTTTATGGGGTTGTTGTGGTCAGACTTTATCTATGACACTAATGTAAATAAAATGTAGATTATCTCCACTTTGGATGCAAATCAGTAACGACCAAGGTATAGCTCTGACTGGACTCGACACGTACGCTGTATACCCTAAAGCTACATTTATATCTGTTTGCAAAAACACAGCTTAAACACCACAACATTATTGGTGCATTTATCCACGTGTAAACTCCCTCAGAGCTGTTTTGTTGTTCTGTGAAAAGCCAGTTTGTGCTTAGCCCTGGCCTTGTTTGCCAGGTGATGCACCAAGGTCAAAGGCCTCAGCCTGCAGATAAAGAAATCTCCTCTTTAGCTACCGATGGTGGGAGCTTTCATGTCATGTGGCTGTGTACTGCTGCAGGTTATAGCAGCTTAACAGCTTTGTCATGTTTCAGCTGCAGAAATGACCTAGATACAGAGAGCGGTTAAATACAGTAGCATCTGAAACACACTGACCATTTTTATAGCTTTCCTTTCTTTACACAACTTTGTGTCACATTTTAGGTTTATATCTACACTACAAGTGCCTCCCAGAAAAATGTTTTTTAAGTGTGTGTCATTATCCCATTCATGATCCACCCCCCCCCCCCACCCCCACCCCCCCTCATTGATGGCCGATCTATATCAAATGTATTAACACTATTGCATTTAGCTGTAGTCAGACCACACTTGTTCTTGTTCTTGTTGTTCTTTTAGAGCATTAAAGCTTAAAGGTTCGCTAAAAGTGTTGTACTGTATGTTCACTAATCCTGGATGAGGTAAACACACATGCAGTTGTTTATCAATGGATGGGGATTAGCTATAGGAGGACAAAGATCTGCCTGTTTTCTCAGAGTTAATAGCTGCCTAAATCCAGGTTTAATCCACAGGAGCAGCAGACTCCCTAATAAATGCTCACGGTTGCGTAGAGATAAACAGTTTTCTCTCTATTGCTGTGTTTTTAATTTTATTTTTATTTTTGTGTGCAGAGGTGGACATCGAGGGCATGGAGTTCACCCCTGGTGAGGCAGACAGCGTGGACAGCATTAGCGATGGCGAGGAGGAAGACCACTACAGCCTCCAGAGCAGCTCCAGCGACACCAGCTACACAGCCACACATTCCCACAGACTACAGCCGCACCACTGTTAGACACCATGCGGCCATCCGTCTCCCAACCAGCTTCCTCAACTGTCTTTTACTCCCGTCACTCTACTTGCTCTGACTATTTGCAAAAGCCAGCACCGCCCACTACCTACATCGGCCCAATCCACGACAGCAGTAAACCTGAACTGGTTTCCTTCTTTCCCCTGACCACTGACCCTACCTCACCCTACTGCATCATGCCTGAACCTGTCCCTCCTGACACACCCTGCCCTCCCACTGCCCTCACAACCCCTACCTAGTGTTGCTGCAGGCTCAGAGAGAGCAGAGCAGATTTTGTGGCTTCTGCGGTGTGGTGGACAGCTTTGACTTGTTAATCAGGATTTTGTAATGTGTGTGTTTATGCGTGTGTTTCTGTGTGTATGTATATGCAGAAGAGAAAAAACAAAACAAGCGAGGGAGTTTAAGACTCACAAACAAAATATAAGCTTCATGTCATCCTCTTGTGGCAATAATACACAGAGAAGGCTTTGCACTAAGTATGGGTTGTTAAAGGTAAAGCACTTCTGTTTGTTCTGCAATATATGCAACACTGGGACCTCAATTTATTGTCTCCATACAGTATCTTTCTTTGATTGTTAGTTTGATTGCTGAAAAAATGGTCATAGCTTAAAGGAATAACGAGACATTTTGGGGAACACGCTAACTGAAGATCAATACCACACCGTCTGTCCATTCAATATGAAGCTAGAGCCGAGAGCTGTTAGCACAGCGAAGCATAAAAACTGGAAACGAGGGGCAATGGCTAACCTGTTCTAAGGTACCAGCATTTCTAAAGCTCATGTTATATTTTGTTTATTTTATCTTTACAAAAACTGAAATATCAGTGCTTCTAGGGGAAAAAAAGCCAGGAACATAACCCTGCTGAAAAACTGCAACTTTATAGTTTTTTTTTTTTTTTTTTACAGAATAAACAAACAAAATAAAGTGATCTTTTGAGGTGCTTGTAGGCAGATGTTTTTAGCAATGCTAAGCTAAATAGATACTGGTTGTAACTCACTGCACAGACATGAGAGAGGTATCAGTCTTCTCATGTAAACATTACCAAGAAAGTGAATAAGTGTGTTTCCCAAAATATCAAACTATTGCTTTAATATTACCACATTTTTGCATGGAATCAATGCGAATCAGTGCTTCTGCCACTCTGTGACCTTAAGTGTGAGTTTCTCAATAGCTTTTTATACATAAGTACATCATCATTACCAAATGACAAGACAAAATGAAGAAGTAACAGAGCTGTAGAGGAGAAAAAATAATGTAAATAGATGTACAGTTACTGTCAAAACCCTCATGTCTCCCTCTGGTTGGGTTGCCTAACCACTACTCCACACTACTGACCACTACACTATACCACCCTATGGTGTGGATGGACTACTATATCAAATGAAAAAAAGGAGTTGCCTCACAACTAAAACTCTATTCCTTAAAGATTGAATAAAATCTTGTGTTTCCTTCTCAGTAGCGAATTGATGTAGCAATAAATATGAGAGGTGGGTGCGTCCTTGGAGTGTTTAAATGATTCTAGTGGAGCATGAGGTGTAATGGGAGAGTTTTTTTTTTACCCTGTAGATGCCACGTGGGTGATTGCAGAGAGTAGACCTTCAGAAAAAGGGGCAGCCCTCCTTTTTTTTCCCACTAATGGATCCTTCTCTTTGCCCACAATGCCATCTACTCAGAATTTGCTTCCCTCTTCAGCTCTGTTACTATGTCAAGCATCGCTTATGTGTGTCTTTTTTTTTGTTCCTACGATTAACAAGTCAAAGCTGTAAATGTGGAAATTACAAGAAAAAAAGGCCCAGCTCTAATGAATTGTACTCTATAGCAGCGCTCATGTTAGCTAGCTTAGAAAACTAATCACATTCAGTTGCGCTTTTAATTTCTGTAACAAGACTAATGAATTTATTTTCGAAATGTCGCCTATTTCTAAAGCTTATGGGCACTGCTGAAAACCAGCATAGACAAATTTCTTCTGTAACTTGTCTGTAACTTATGCACTATTAGTCACTATTGACGGAGGAGGTGCTTCTGTCACTCTCTGAACATTTTAGAATCATTAGACCTACGTTTCTGGCAGTCTTTAGAGCTTGGCGCCCCGACACTTCAAAACAAAAAGGGCCGGTCCACCCTGGCAGGTCTGACCAAAAAAATAAAAAACTACAAAAGGCTACAAAAAAAGTTGTAAAAAGTTAAAGGAGAAGCTACTCGTCACTAAAAGTGATTTAGCCAGTGTAGTCTATATTTCTTGTATTAAATTTTGTATTATATTTTCCTAAATGTTCCAAGTGAGTATACACATATATATATAGATATATATGTACATATATGTAAGAGAGACAGACAGACAGGAGGCCAGGCTTGTTGAAGGGAGAGTGGGGGCAGGGGAGCTGATACACTGGCCCCTCTCCCTTGGGTGACACTCCTGCTGTCATTCTGTGCCTTGGCAAGCTTTCAACCTCCCTCATCCTCCTCCTCGTCCTCCTCCCACCTCCCTAACCCGCAGTCCCTGCTCAGGTCACACTCCGCTCCTCGTAATCTCATCCTCTCCTCGTCTTCTCCTCTGGCGGGGCTGAAAGCTTTGATTTCACCCCTTACCATGCCAAAACACTTCTATGAGCAAGGGGCACGTGAAGAGAACACCTCATTATAAATCAAGAAAAAAAGCCCCTTCAGTCTTGACTGAGAAGCCACCTTTTATACTACACCTTGTCCAGGCACTCCCTACCTGCCCGTCTGCCAGTGCCGCCTCTGTCACAGGAAAACAACAAAACAAAAAACAAACACACACACACTGGTAAAGTCCCATGGCAGCTTCCAGTCGCCCCAAATGGTCACCAGTGGGGTTCAAAACGTCTGGGCTTGAAGCGTGTTTATCTTTTTTCTTTTTTGTCATTTGACTATTATTGTATGTTGGATATATAAGCGGGAGTCACTGGGAGAGGAGTGATAAAAGAATAGTACAATCAATGGCAGCTTAAGGTGTTATCCTCCGCGCTCCCAGTGTTTCACCCCAAAAATAGTGTTACCCATTGATCAGGGGACCTGTTGAGACACAGCAATATTACCATCTTGTGCTTTCTGAGGAAGGGTTTTTAAGACAAGCAGGTGGTCTTGTTTTTGACTCTGGTGCATTTTTTGACGACCAACTCTTTATTTTGTTTTGATGAATTTTACTTCCTATCTGCACTCTCTCCTCCACTGCAGAAGAGCAAAAACAATTCCTAGACATGAGGAAAAGCTGTTTTTTTCATTTTGTCATTGAGTTTACATTCATGTCAAAGATTTGTACATGACAGTTTTTTTTTTTTTTCAGTTTGTTGGTCAAATGAACACCTTAGCAACCCATATTGATGACAAAAAAAATTATTCTCTTGCACAGAACCTCCCTGTAAGAAAAGCAAAAGCTAAAGACAGAGTGAATGGGATGAACCGAGGCCCAGACACGAGATTATAATTTTTCAGTGGCATCATTGAAAAATGTACATAGCACAACACTGAGAATGAGTGTTTTTGAGCAGTTGACTGGACTCGGCAACATTTTGTTTGAATGCTGGATGGATAGTGTATATGGAAATTCTTTTAATGATGTGCCTTGAAAAAAGTTATTTTCTTAAAAAAGAAGAAGCAGAGATTGTACCAATTAATGAAGACTGTTAAATCAGTCATGGTTGCTTTTATTTTTAAGAGGCAACAGAAGATGTTACCACTTCATTTCTCATTCGGAAATGAGAAACATTCATGTCAAGAAGTTGAAGGGGCTCTTCATTTAAGATCAAAGCGCAATTTTAGAGTCATCAGAGAGACGGGGGCTCCGTTTGGAAAAAAAAAACTTGACATCAGAGCAAGTGCAGACAAGGTTAGATATTTGCTTTCATGTTGCTGTTGCACAGAGATTTACTTCAGTGTGTTGGGTTTTCTAAGAGCACAAAAGCACAGTGTGATGTTTGGGGAAGTCAGCAGGCAGAGACAGAGAGAGAAGCTGGGATGAAATCAGGGTGAAGCACAAAGGACAGTCTGCACAGAGAGCAGGGACGAGGCAGAAAAGTGTGTGCATGCCGAAGACCCTCTTATCCCTGACCCTGCTGACTAATGGTGCTTATAAAATCGACACGACTTCCATTAGATAATATTCCTGCCAAACAAACAGTCACTTTTAAATCTTCCGTGTTGAATGATTAGTAAACGTTCCTTTATGTAATTCCAGACGAATAGCTTTAACTATTTGTATTCTTTAGGACAGCTTTCCCCTTTCTGGACTCCGACCTTTGTCTTTATTCCTTATTTTCAACTTCTGTGTATCAGGTGACACACTAGGCCTGTGTTCATGAGAGGCGTTTTGTGTCACGGCAGAGTTATAAACCCAAAAACCCAGGGGTGTACTGGTTGGGATGTAGTTGAAAAGGAGGATGGTGGGGATAGTTTGGGCTGACAAACTGTGCAGACTAGGGAGAGTTCTGTGCCAGAGACCTGTGAATATGTTCCATTTTAGCAGATATGTAATATGCATCCAGAAGATGTTATACAAGTTCTTTTTTTTGTTTTGTGCGTGTGTGAGTGTGTGTACACGAGTACCTGGTGCTAGCTACATTTTAGCAAACACTTGAAGGTATTGTGTATTATCTCATTGTAATATAATTAAAATGTTTTATAAATAAAGCCGTCATTGTCTTGATTATTGCCTGTCAAAGGAGCGACACACTGTTTACTGAGGGGGAAGCACAGCAGTGTGACAACCTTCAAGTGAACAAAGCAGCAGGAATATGCAGATAAAGATGTTCAAATGTTATGGGCTTCCTGTTTGGTTTGTGCAGCTGTGAAACTGTGATCTCTAGTCTGGAATAATAACTAGATTTTAAAGGTCAGAGTTCATCTTTTGTCACTGTTATAACAGAGAAACGTTAACCGAAAAAATGAAAGAGACACCATTAAATCAATAATAAATAACTAGATATATTTTATTACAGCTCAATTAGACAAATAAAAAGACATCACCCACTGGGCTTAAAATATACACTTTAGGTGAAAAAGTTGCGGGGATGTGTTGCAAAACATCCACTGAAAGTCCAAAGGTTTCTGTTTTTACAAAGCTTTTAGTAAATAATCCTTCAAAGTACACCACATAAATTATTTTACTATGATTCAAGTCTTGCAACAGAAAAAATAAATCAGTCAATTCCACCTAAATGGAATGGAATCACTTATTTTTTTACAATATAATCACAGGCAGGCTGAAATCTATTCTGGTATTCATACAGTTAAAGGCTAATTACATGATATAGTTAATCTTAGCATGAAGATGAGGAAACTACTAATTCTGTCCTTTCAGATATAAGTCACTTTGGTAACTTGTAATCACTAATGGTGCAGTATAGGCCATGCTGGCAGTGACTAACCAGTAGCATTTACACTAAAGCTTCTATTTAGGTGCACAGTATTACAGAATACAGTGTGTTGACTCTAGTAATCCATACTGTGTGCTGATGTGTTTGAAAATGGTCAGTTTATTACCATCTCAAAACTAGAGAGGAAACTGTTTTCAATTAAGTTTTACTGTTTAAATCCCCCCTTGAATGAGTATCGGATCATATTTTAAGATCGGCTTAAACATAAACACAGATAAACTGGTGAACTAGTATGAGAAAATATCATCATTGTGCAGGAAATACCCAATGAAAAGAACAGCGCACACACTGATTATCGATATACACTACCATCCAAAAGTTTGTGGTCACTTGTAAATTTCATTGTTTTCCATGAAAACATGTTTTCAGCTGTGCTAATTCAAATGCAAAGGGGTTTTCTAATGATGAGTTAGCCTTTTAAATTGATGAACATGCATTAGCATACACAACATGCTACTGGAACACAGGAATGTTTGCTGCCAAGGAGGTCTGTACTATGTAGATATTTATATGTAGATATTTCTTAAAAATGAAATGCAGCTTCCAGGTATGGCAGTCATTTAAACATCAACAATCTCTACACTGTAATTCTTATCAATCTGATGTAATACAAGCTGTTTGTCTTTCAAAAACAGGGAAATTTTTAAGAGAACCCAAACTTTTGAACAACACTGTATAATTAATGAATTGTCTTCTCCAGTAGATGCATTTACACCTGATGTAATTACAGCATTAAAACGTGCTGCTACTCTGAACGTTAAAACAAAGGCAGGTTTCATACAAAGAGCCAAGACCTGAGATCTAATCAAGCAGAGAGAAAACTAGAGAAGACAGAAAGAATAAAGTAAAAGTCAAGTAAAAGTAATCTGACAGAGAATGGTTTACATGACGTGAAACAGCAGAGTAAAAAACGGTGATTGGCGAGATCCCAGCAAAACCTCTAGTCTAGTTGAGATGATCCAAAGGTGCTGTGCTGAGTTCATGTCCCCTGTGCTGTTCTTCAAATGTGGTCCTGTCAGACGTAGTGCTGGGGTTTCTGGGGGACAGTAGCAGCTGAAGCCAGGCTCTTGGCTGCCTCTCTGGCCTTCTCCGACGCGTCCTTCACTGTGTCCCTGAGCAGCCGCTGGGGCATCTCTCCTGAGAAACCAGAGAGAGTCCAGAAAGAGACAGAGAGACAGACAGACAATGGACGGACAGAGAATAATAAGTTGGCTTCACCAAACAGTTTGATACTGATTTTTATGTTTCACAGTTGTCTTTTACATGAGTGCTCATATTCTGACAAGTTTATAGAAAAAAACAGTACTTGTGCAATATTTGGCCACTGCTGTGTGAGAGAAGTATCGGGTCGAAATATGTAATGAGATGAAGAAAAAGGTTTTCTGTTCTCTCAGTAACTCTATCAGTGGATTTTAAAATTTTGATGCCTAGAGGATTTTGGGAATTCATAGAGGCCAAAAACAAAGCAAACAAACACTGTTTACACTGTGATTTCTACATCATACAGTGTTTTAAATAACGAACTAGTTTTCACATTTCCCTTTCCTCTCTAAAGTCAAGTGATTTCTTTTGTATGTTTTGCATCACTCAGACGGCCTTTCATTTGCCGAAAGTGAAAGTCATTTAGTTGTTAATTCCCCGTTTCTCTGAAAGCACCTGAAAAAAGTTCAAATCCACCTGCAGGCACTTTCACGATGTCAGTAGAATTCAAGCATTCCCACAGTCTATGTCCTGTTGGTTACTACTACTGTACATTAACAGTCATTAAAATGACAGTATTAAGGATTTTAAACAGATGCTGCGATGTTAAAAGGGGCTAATGGTTCTGATTTTGATATAAGTGATTATTCTGTCTTTGACACTAACAAATACATGACAGTTATAGACTGAAATTTTAGATTGTCAAAATATAGGCCATGACATTTACAATATGTAAATGATGAGAATTTAATACGTTTTAAAGCCCTGAAGCCCCTGAAGACTGTTTATCACACTAGACACATCTCCATGATCGACATTTACCTGATGATGTTCACATTCCCGTTCTATTTCCTTTCTGAGCTTTATTTTATGCCAGTGTCTGGCTTCTCTCACAATAAGCTGCTAAAATCTTAAGCTCAAAGAATGTTAACTTCCTAATCATATCTAGTAGGAAGAGCAGATTAATGAGTTTCTATACTGACACAAATTGTGACATGAACTTGAGAGACTGTGTGTTCAGAGAGGAAGTCCGTCAGTGACACTCAATACTACAAAGGATGGTAATGATTTAGTTATTTCTGTCCAGTCATGCACTGGATCAAGAACAGTCACAGTGGTAAAACTCAGGCAACTGCAATATAATTCTAGTTAGGATAATTATAAGTACTAGGCTTCTTTTAAAATGTATGTTATTATTTGTTTCCTATATACAAATCTGCCTTTACAAGATGTCGTTCTAGTCATTTGTGACAATAGCATTGCCAATACACTGACAAGACATGGGAGGTAAATGTTGAAAATGCTGTAGATCTATCTATGACACATTGTATTGTGTCTGACAAACTATCATGAAGCATGAAAAGCATTGATTTCAGATTTGCTGACACTATAGGCACACAGACCCAGGTGCACTGCATGAAATCACAGCATTACTCAAATCCATCTTGCCAGTCAGAGAAGAAATGTTCGGATGCTGTGCTCCAAATATATCAAACAGCCAGATAAACTTCCCTTAAATCTTTATGAGCAGAAACACTTGAAGTGCTCTTTGTTCTACACTGCTTATCATGTCATGAGTAGCATGTAGTTTTTATCATTAGACACTAGGGTCAACTAAACAATCTACTTCTACACTGACACTAGGTTAACGAGTCCCTTTTCCTAGTTTTACTAGTCAACAGTTTCTACTCTTTGCTTTATAAGATAAATACAGTGTGTGTCTGCATACACAATGCACAAGGGAAACGAGTCACTACCTCAGCTACGCAGTTTACTGTGTGAGGCTCATATGGCATCATGTGACAGCCCCGGGCAAAGGCCTGGGATGGCAGATGGATGCCCCACTGCTACAATACTTACCACAACGCTCAGCCTGATGCCAATCCCTGCAGTGACATCAACAAAGGAGCAGTGGGACAGAATCACAACAATGGGAGAATGTCCTTTCAGACAACAGTACGCTGCATCAGCACAACACACAGCTTGTAGCACAACACAAACCTCTGTGGTCAGGGCCCACTGCCAAACAAGACAACTTTTTCATGTAACGGCTCTCCCAGACACTCTCACATGATTAAAACTGACTTTTTAATATTTTATATTTTGCTTGTATTTATTTGTCTTTTTTCAGTCAAATCTTTCTTTTACATTTTTTAACTTTTCAACCTAAACTCAACCTGACAACCTTAATAGTTTTGGGCTGTGCCTAAATTTAAAAAATCCAGGCTGTTTGTCACTACAGTTGTCATGGTTTCATATCCCTCTGCAGTCACATGGTGCTTCTAAGCAGCAGCAAGAAGGACCTCAGGCTGCTTCTGGTGCTTAAATTAACCTCTTTCCTTGATAAACATGCACAAGTACAGTTGAGGTCAGAATTATTAGCCCCCCTGATGAAATCACACAAAACCCTTAATATTTCCATGGAAATGACCAT